>JAFJTQ020000023.1:0-338537 GCA_022559915.2 Septoria petroselini | reverse complement strand
GGAGAAGAAGGAGAAGAAGAAGGAGAAGAAGAAGGAGAAGAAGAAGGAGAAGAAGAAGGAGAAGAAGAAGGAGAAGAAGAAGGAGAAGAAGAAGGAGAAGAAGAAGGAGAAGATGCATTTGCACGGGCGACGAGCGTTGTTGTTGCCTGGGCGGAGGGTTGGAAATTGCATGAATTTGCCATTGCATATGTGGATGGTGCACCATTTGGTCTAATCTGAGGCATCAAGGTATGGCTCGATGATGCTTGCAGCATATAGACTCAAAATGTGTATGTATATAACGTGGGTGTGGAGAGTCTTTGCATGAGTGATGAGAATGAAAGAGGTCAAATGTGTGCAACGAGGAGGAGGCTAGGTAGTATTTCTATTGGTGTGTCTAATGTTTCACTCTATCCACCTGTGCCCGATCGGCCGCATGGTGCTGCGTACTGACTGCAACTTTCGTTTGCATTTTCTTGTAGCACTCTTCTTTGTCCATAGACTGTTGTGATAAGACTTTGTGGCTCCTTGCTTGCTTCTGTTTCGCGGCTAGGCCTCGGCGTCCACACTGACGCGCAGTCACTCATGCCGCGCTGCGTGTACCGCTGTACACCGAGCTCATCCTCTGCCGCAGCAATCCTGCTCGCTGCGCTCTTCCGTAGCGCACCGCGGCGTGCTGTCCAGCTTCACGAGCTCTCTCTCTCTCTCTCTCTCCCTCTCTGTCTCTCCCTCTTTCTCTCTCCCTCTGTCTCTTTCTCTCTCTCTCCGGCGGGTAAATCATATCCCCACCTCAAATCATGATCCTCACATCCTTTGTAGTCGTCCATGTCTCCCATCATCATTCATCCAAACGCCACAGCCCAGATGATGATGAGAAGATTGAGAAAAATCAACGGGATGCGCATGAGTGTTCGCACCGAGTTGATCAGATTGCTCATTTTCGCGGAGAGGGACGAAGGGTCTTGCATGCCGCTGCCGCCGAAGGAGGGCTCGGATTGTTGGGAGGAACCCCAGCCGACTGTTTGGGGCCGATGTTAGTTGGTGCTTTGCGTGAGAGGAGAAGAGTGGGGGAGTAAGAATAGGGTGGCTTACTTCGGGCGAGGAAGCGGTCTTCGGAGAGCACGGCGAGGGAGTTGATGAGGAGGACGGAGACTAGAGGATGGAGTTGTGAGCGTCGCGGGTTGGTTTGGCGGCGACGAGGGGGGGAGGGGGTGTACCTTGGAACAGACCGCCGAAGCTGAAGAGGAGCGTTGCCATGGCCGGAGCGGTGTTTGGGTTGATCTGTTGAAGAGAGGTGTTGTTGTTGTTGTTATTATTGTCGATATATTGAAGAGAGGTGTTGTTGTCGATATGTTAATTATTGAAGAGAGGTGTTGTTAAACAGCACAGCTTCCCTCCTCGTTCCTCCGCCAAGATTCACACTTTAGTCGAACATCAATGTCACTGTCGAGTCACTTCACCTGGCGGGCCTTGCAGATTGGATACTTTGGCCAGCAGCATCGTCCGGACAGGCGCAGCAGCAGGAAACGTGGCATCAACATGGTCGGTCTGTACACAGCTTCACCCAACTTGCACATTTACACCCTAGCCTTGCTGACAATCTCCCCAGGAGACGCCATCTTGGATCTGCTATTGCCGACATTGGTACTGGTGCATCTCTTCGCAGCTCCATACACCAAAGTCGAAGAGTCTTTCAATATTCAAGCTACCCACGACATACTGGCAAATGGCATCCCGTTCTCCAACACGGCAGAGAGTCTGGCGGCCACATATGACCATGTCTCTTTCCCCGGCTCAGTTCCCAGGACGTTCGTTGGCGCTGCAGTCCTCGCAGGACTTGCGAATCCTTTGAGGGTCTTCTTTGGATCTCGCGAGTCGATTCAACTACTGGTGCGAGCGATTCTCGGACTTGCGAATGCCGCTGCTCTCTGGTCAGTCAAAGGTGCAGTCGACACGGCCTATGGCAAGATCGCCGGGAGGTGGTATGTCTTGCTGCAAGCCAGCCAGTTTCATGTCATCTTCTATTCCTCCCGGACTCTGCCAAACATGTTCGCTTTCATCCTAACAAACCTCGCGCTGAGGAATTTGATCTTGGTCAAGGCTGTTGCGTGGAAGACGGCGCGGAGCTCGAAGCGGAGACGGTTGGCGCTCTATTTGCTCACTCTGGCTGGCATCATCTTTCGATCAGAAGTTGCCATCTTACTTGCTGCGGAGACGCTCTATCTGCTGTATCAACAACGAGTATCGCTCACCAAGGAGATTATCCCGGCTGGGATTGCAGGCGCCGCGCTTGGTCTCGCGACCACGGTCTCCATCGACTCCTTCTTCTGGCAACAATGGCCTCTTTGGCCAGAGCTGGCCGGCTTCTACTACAATACCATACTTGGCAAGTCATCGGAGTGGGGCACGAGTCCAATCTACTTTTACTTCCTCAATGCTCTCCCACGACTGTTGCTCAACCCGGTGACTTATCTGGTGTTGATCCCGACCTCTTTACAAAGCCATATCAGCAGAGACATCTTGATACCTCAAGTGGCGTTCATTGCGATGTACAGCCTCTTGCCTCACAAGGAGTGGCGATTCATCATCTACACGATCCCAGCATTCACCGCAGTTGCCGCAGGAGGGGCGGGCTGGATTTGGACGCGCAGAGCAAAGACTGGTCTTTACACGATCTACAGTTTGTTGCTCGTGGTATCCACATTATCTTCATTCGCCATAAGCTTTGGACTACTTTACGTGTCAAGTCTCAACTACCCAGGCGGACAGGCTCTGTGGCTGCTACACAAACTGGAGCCAGAATACCGCGTCCCAGTCAAAGTCCACCTAGACAACCTCGCCTGCCAGACCGGCGTGACACGCTACCAGCAACTCCGTGCAACTTGGCAGTACGACAAAACCGAAGACGAGCAGAAACTTCTCGATCCCATGTTCTGGCAAGACTTTGACTACGCTCTCGCCGAGAACCCAGCCCGCGTCATTGGCAGCTGGCAACGCATCGCCACAGTCAAGAGCTTCGGAGGCATAACGCTCACTCCCGGACCCGACGATGAACTCCTCCCCATCACGCCAGCCTTTGGCGATTTCGGACACCATCTCCAGCAGAGATACGTCGCCTTTGCGACTCTTGCAAGACAAAAGTTTACGCGAGGTTACTGGCCGGCCATACGTATGAAGCCTTTGTTGTACATTCTCTGGCGCGAACCTCCGCCTCTTGTGCGAGATGACCCGCGAGCTGCAGCAGCGGCAGCGGCGGCAGCAGCAGCAGTCTAAGTCTATGAGACTAATTCGCAACTTCTATCAAATTCCCGTCCGGATCGCGTGTATACACGCTCCTCAATTTCCCCACCGCGCCAGTCCGATCGACGACTCTCCCACCCTCGAGAATCTCCAACCCATTACTCTGCCATGAAGCGAGCACCTCATCGACAGGGTGATTGGTCACAAAACATAAATCTTCACTCCCGGGCTGCACTGTACCGGCTTTGGGCTCGAATTCGGCGCCGGATTGGTGCAGGTTGAGTTTTTGGGTTCCAAAGGTGAGGGCGTGTCTTGTGTCAGTTGGTCAGTCAATGTTTGAACTTGTTGGCTGGGCAGTGTAATGTATATATGTGTACCTCTCTACGCCGTTGGAAGTAAAGACTTGATGCTTCATGCCGAGCTGTTTGGTGTAAAAGGCGATTGTGGCGGGTATGTGTTTGCATGTGAGGACGACGTGGTCGATGGATTGGACGGTGAAGGGTGATGATGCCATGGTTTGGTTGACTGGACTGGACTGGACTGGACTGGACTGGACTGGACTGGACTGGACTGGACTGGACTGATGACAACGGATGTAGTACAACGAGTGAATTGAATGGAGGAGTAAGAGTGTTGCGTCACCCAGCAGGACTCGACTGTCCGATGTTCGGCGACAGACAGTTTTTCGTCTCAAACAAGTACCATTGGCGGGTATAGAAGCTCTATCATGTATAATATATCTACACTTCAGACCTTGGGCCGCTCGGTTCTGCATTCGCGATGATAAGCTCCTCGCTTCATGCACCACTACATGCTATGCTTACAGCAATGGGTTCTGGCGGTACTCTGGTGCCTCGCCGTTGGTGGGGGCCTTGGCGCCATTGTCAGCCTCGGGGCCATCTTCTGCGAGGCCGTGCTCAGCGAGGAATTTCTCGGCTTCGAGAGCGGCCATGCAGCCGGAGCCTGTGGGGAGTCAGTATTGCTTTCTGCCGTTGTTAATGTGTAGAATCGCCACTCACCAGCTGATGTGACTGCCTGCCTGTACTTCTTATCCTGAACATCACCAGCAGCAAACACGCCAGGAATGTTGGTTTCGGTCGTGCCTGGGGTGGTCAACAGGTAGCCGTCCTCGTCCATCTTCAGCTGTCCCTTGAAGAGCGTCGTCGCGGGGTCGTGACCGACGGCGTAGAACAGGCCGTTGGCGGGAATCTCCTCCTGCTCGCCAGTCTTGTTGTTCTTGATGACCATGCTCTTCATGAGTCCTCGTGGCCCGTCATCGCCCTTGATCTCCACGCCCTGCGTGTTCCACTTGATCTCGACTTTGGGGTGCTCCTTGAGCCTCCTCGCGTTGGCCTTGCTGGCGCGGAGCTCGCCCCTCCTCACGAGCACGGTGACTTTGCTGGCCTTCTTGGTGAGGTAGAGCGCCTCCTCGACGGCACTGTCGCCTCCGCCGATGACGACCAGAGGCTTCTCGCGGAAGATGGGCAGCGAGCCATCGCAGACTGCGCATGCCGAGACTCCGTTGCCCCAAAACTTGTCCTCGCCGGCCAGGTCGAGGCGGCGTGCCTTGGCGCCCGTGGCGATGATGACCGCGTCGGCCGTGTGGGTGGTCTCCTCGAGGGTCTCGTCGTCGCCCATGGGGTGCAGCCAGAACCTGAAGGGCCGCGCGCTGAAGTCGACCTTGCCGACCGTCTGGCTGACGATTTCGGTGCCGCACGCCTCGCTCTGGGCGCGCATGTTGTCCATGAGGGTCGTGCCCTTGATCATCTGGAAGCCCGGGAAGTTCTCGACCTCGTCGGTGGTGGTGAGCTGCCCGCCCGCGGCAATGCCGAGAGCCATGAAGCCCTCGTACAGCACGGGCTGGAGGTCGGCGCGGGCGGCATAGATGGCGGCGGTGTGGCCAGCGGGGCCCGAGCCGATGATGACGACCTTGGAGTGCGTCATTCTCGCGGGGGACGCCGGTGAGGAGGAGGCGGTTGGAGGGGTGGGCTTGTAGAAGGCGCCGGCGGCGGCGACGGGTAGAGAGACGCTGGAGCGGAGAGGGCGGAAGCCGGAGCGGCGGAAGGCCGAGGAAAACACTTTGGCGGCGGGGGCGGACAGTAAGGTAGGGTTGGTGTAGGAGGGTAGGTATAGGTAGGTATAGATATAGTATAGATATAGATATAGGTATGGAGATAGTTATGTAAGAGGGGAAACTAGACAGTAACTAATGGCACGACGACTTACGTCAGTCCGTTAGTTCTTCGCTGGCCCAAACAGTCGATTGTGCAGCGAGCAACGTCGTGGCAGATTGTCGGGTTGATTATTCTAGAGCTATTTCTGGAATATTTCTAGAGGGAGAAAAAGTTGTCGCTGCGAGCTCGGAGGCACGATGACAAACCAGATCATGTTATAATGTTACATTGTATACGGGTACCGTGTCTATGCAATGTCATCACCAACTTCACAGTGAAGACGTGATCCTCTTGTGTAGGCTCAGACATGACACAGCAGTGCCTATAGTGAAGATGCCATGTGCGAGAGGGTAGTCTTTCACATGCCCGCTTACATAACACATATCACTCCACCTCCTCCAGAATAACACTCTTCCCATAGACTCACACACAACTTCATCTAAAGTCCGACACAACGAATCCCCTCGTCACCCACTCAACCCTCCCAACAAGACCAAACATCCCAAACATGACCACCACCAACCCCATCACCTTCTTCGACATCACCCTCGGTGGCGAACCCCTCGGCCGCATCAAAATCGAACTCTTCAAAGACACCACCCCGCGCACCGCCGAAAACTTCCGCCAGTTCTGCACCGGCGAAACCAAAGACCATCTCGGCAAGCCGCTCGGCTACAAAGGCAGCAAATTCCACCGCGTCATCAAAGACTTTATGCTGCAAGGAGGAGATTTCAAGAATGGGAACGGAACGGGCAGCGCGAGTATTTATGGGACGGAGAGTTTTGCCGATGAGAATTTTACGTTGAAGCATGATCAGCCAGGGATTTTGAGTATGGCGGTGAGTTTCTGTTTCATCTCTTCCTCTTTGCTGTTCATGATACGATGAATACGACTGATGAACGCCAGAACTCGGGCCCAAACACCAACGGAAGCCAGTTCTTCATCACGACAGTCCCAACGCCACATCTCAATGGCAAGCACGTCGTATTCGGCAAAGTCATTGAAGGGTTAGATGTCGTCAAGAAGATTGAAAATGTCCGCACCAAGAACGATGCGCCGGTCCAGGCTGTGGTCATCGCACAGTGTGGGGAGATGTGAAGCATTTCCTCTACCATATCGCGCGCTGACGGGGAAAGACAGTCGTTCAGCATGCACTCAGATGATGGGAGTGACGAGAGCAATTCAGAGGATGGGAGTGATGAGAGAGAGAGAGAGAGAGAGAGAGAGAGAGAGAGAGAGAGAGAGAGAGAGAGAGAGAGAGAGAGAGAGAGAGAGAGAGAGAGAGAGAGAGAGAGAGAGAGATAGAGAGATAGAGAGAGAGAGAGAGAGAGAGAGAGAGAGAGAGAGGGAGAGGGAGGGAGGGAGGGAGAGAGAGAGAGAGAGAGAGAGAGAGAGAGAGAGAGCGAGCGAGAGAGAGAGAGAGAGAGCGAGAGAGAGAGAGAGAGAGAGAGAGAGAGAAGCACTTCTGTCGATCTCATACGAGCTGTATAGATAGAACTATATCACGCCATGGTTATAAAGCAAAAATGCAAGCAATAAAACAATAGCAGTTCCTGCCGTTAAAAGTCGTACCCTCTGCAACAGCAGCCAGCAGAAAGGGTATATAATCGTCAACGAACAAATATCCACATGAGAAGGGCATGAAAAACATCTCTTTCTTCCCATCTCCTCTTCTTCTCGTCTCCTTCATTCCAATGTACGTCGCGGGGGAACAACGGGTTGGCTTCGAGAACAGTTCCTCCTGAATGAATCCAACAATAAACGCCTTGCTTTATGCACAGGTATACGAGGGAGAGAAGTCCAAAAGAAGCGACTCTCGCGACAATCAGATGATTTCCTTTTCAGGAAATAAATGTCATCCCACAAACACATCATCTACTCAGCAGACTTTATCCAAAGAGCTTAGAGCAGCCCCAGTACTGCTCAATGTCGTACTCGCCCGCAGCCTTCCACGTGTCGTCTTCAAACGAGAAAATGGCAGATTTGCTTCCGACTTTGGCGACGATGGAGTCAATCGCTTGCCTCTGCTCGTCCTTGCCCGGGATCGCGACGCCGTTGGCCTTGCCGTGGCTGGGCCAGCCGGTCTCCAAGTTGTACGCCTCCAGCTTGCCGCCACATGCAGCAGCGAGGTCCCGGAGTTGCTGCGCGACGAGGTCTCCCGCGTCGGCGGCGGCGTGCTTACCGTTGAAAAAGGGGTGCAAGTTTGCGCCGACGACGTCGATGACGGGGCAGAGCACCTCGGCGTTGGCTTGGATGACGTCGAGGGTCTCGGTGGTGGTGACGGGGCCGTTGTAGCCAGCAGCTTTGAAGGCCGTCTTGGCTTCGGTGATGAACTTGGCCATTTCGGGAGCGGTGGTGAAGCCGCCGAAGATGGCTTCGTTGCCTGCGACGACCATCTCGACCATGCTCCAGCAGTTGCCATTCTGGCCCCATGCTGTCAGGGCACTGACTTGCTCGTGCGCGGCGCCGAGACCCTTGGCGTCAATGAAGATTCCGAGAATCATCTTCATGCCGTGCGCTTTGCACGCGTCACCCACATTCTGAGGGCCTTGGCAGTCGGTTGCGTAGATGCGGACGGTGGAGAAGCCCTTGTTTCTGATGCTTCCAATGTCGTCGTACACTTCAGAGGCAGTCTTGCATTGGCCGTCGGACCGGTAAGGGGTGTAGGTCATGGCCCACTTGTTGCCGTTTGGTGCAATGTTTCCATATCCAGAGGCTGTCTTGGGCTGGTCGTCCTTCTTAGGTGCTGGCTTGGGCTTGTCTTCGTGCTTTGGTGCTGGCTGGTCTTCCTTCTTTGGTGCTGGCTGGTCTTCCTTCTTTGGTGCTGGCTGGTCTTCCTTCTTTGGTGCTGGCTGGTCTTCCTTCTTTGGTGCTGGCTTGGGCTGGTCTTCCTTTGGAGCTGGCGCGGGCTGGTCTTCCTTTGGAGCTGGAGCGGGCTTGTCTTCCTTCTTGGGTGGAGTGTATGCTGGGGCCGTAGGCTTCACTTCGACAGTCGTGGATGTCGTGGAAGGCTTGGGTGGCGAGTAAAGCGTCGGTTCACCGTACCAAGTGGTAGTGTAAGTCGAACAGCCGCAGCTAGTCGCATTGGCTTCGGGCTTGACCTCGGCTGGCACATCGTACTTGGGCGCAGCAGGAGCATCGTGTGTCGGGGCAACTGGAGTATCATCATATTTGGGTGGCGCTGGAGCATAACTCTTGCGGTGCAAATGTCCGTGGGCCTGGTGCTGCACGGTCCCGGCCGAGACGGAGGTCAACAGTGACGCCCAGAGCGCCGTCGCAGTGAGGTGAACCATTGTGATGGCGTGTCGTGAGAGAGCCGCTGAATGAGTGAAGCGGACTATCGTAGAAACGAATGACTGCCGGGTGGCTGAAATGTTGGCGACGACGAGGTGAACACAACTCGCGCGCGCAGAGGAAATGACACCTACCTATACTCGCAGAAACGGCGTCTACACGGCTCGCCCATCGTGAACAGGCTGTTTGTTCCTTTCTCGCCGGATCGTGATAGTTAAATTACACAGTGAAGCACCAAGTAAGATTCGCTGACGGGAGCTTCCCGCCGCCCGGAGGTTCCGCAGCAATGTCCGACCTGCGGCACGATTGGACTCGCCTATGGTCTCTATCAACGGGCGTACCTCGATGGGGACTCGGTCGCGCCGCTGAGGTCGATCGTGAAGACACAGCGTGACTCGGAAGATGCTGTCGTGGAGGCAGAGATGAGGGAAGACACGATCTGGCAGCAGCAGCAGACCACCTTCAAGGTTGAGAACAGAAACCGCCGCGATACCTGGACTGCGTGAAACTCCATTATGAATAATAGCGGCGAGTGGTCATAATATCATCGTTGCTGTGATGATGTGTTGCTGTCCAGGACAAACGCGAACCTTGCATCCAAGACCGCCAACTGAGACGATGCATCGCGTCTCATGGTTGCGACGGCGCGATCTGGAATATGGACGAGTGGATGTGGGCACATCGTCTCACGGAGGCTTCGTTGACGAGGTTTCAAAGTGGCCCGATCCGGATACAAAGATATCGGCCGCATGCTCTCGACATGCGTCATGTGCTCACAGGAGGTCTAGAGTCGTGCTCACAGGAGGTCTAGAGTCGTGCTCACAGGCGCGAATGGGCTCAGGAGCAGTGTCATCGTGGGCCCAAGGAGAAAGAGCTAGTCGAAGGGGGAATACACGACCTGTGCCAGCAGATCGCGGTCATGGGCGACCTGGCCTCGTAAACAACTAGGCGACGGAGCGGTGGTCTGTCCGGATGCGACAGCTCTCGTACCATAGACGCGTAGCGAAGGTGAGGCAACTTGGCATCGCGCAAACGTGCTCATGCAAGCTTAAGCTGATGCTGGAGCTAGTTTGACGCCCGTGTAGGTATAAGAATGGAACTGCCCATCTCCTTCTGTCGCTGTTCTCGCAGCCTACATCCACGACACCTCCGCCGCTGTGTGAGCTGGTGATTGTGGCGACACCAGACGCAATTCAGCTTTGTGCTGCCAAACCACATACGATTCCACGGAGAGGACAACGGCATGCCCACGGATACGCAGGACTCCAAGGAGCCGTTCTGTCTCAAGGGACAGCACAGCGACCCCCGAGAGCAGTGTCGGGCTTCTTGGGCCAGTCCCGCGGCCAGTCGTATGACTTGAACACAACTGCTCCTTGCGTCTTGGCAGATCCAGCTTATCGCTCATATGCCGTCGAAGGTCTTGCGATGAATGGCTCTCCTCTCACGGGTTGCCGCCCGCTACTGCAAAGAGCTTCCTTGCATCCACTTTGAATCCAGGCACACGATGACAGCTGCCTCTTCGGGTTAGAGCCCCGTCCGTCCAGATTCCAAGGCCAAGCAGGATCCGTCGAGGAGCTTTCCGACTTCACGTCAAAGGCGACAGATCTGAAAAGCCGGGGGTGTGCTGGAAGCACAATTTGGCATACGACCAGTCGCGAGTATCACCGTCGGCAAGACAAAATCGTTGCGTTGCTCGAACGTGTCGACCACTGGCTGTGGGAGTTCTCGAGTAGCACGCGCCAAGCCGGCTTAAGTCGTACCAAGCATGACTACAGCGAATGAGGTGGCACTGCAACCACAGCACCCAAGACTTTGCATGCATGATACTACGCCTTAGTTGTCGCCTCGACCACAACACTGCTTTGTTCCTCGGACCACCCTTTTATAGGAAGGTATCATGATAGCGGCGGACGACGATGTCGCGTGCTGCGCGGGTCACAGCAATCATGGTGCTTGTCGATCTTGTAGCTCCGCTTCAAGCGAGAGGCATTATAAGAGTGACTTTGGCAGCTTCTGTCTGCCGGCGGTAGTTATCATTCCCTCTACCAGTAACAGACATGAGGTACTCTTACTTGGCGGCAGCATTGCTGCCTCTTGCGTCGGCAGAGCTCTACACCAAGGAAGAATACCGCTCCGGCGCAGTCATGGCTGCAATGATGGAGGCCAAAGAGGTAACCATCATCATGACACCTAGTCCCCCATTTCATGCTGACCGCAGTAGTCCGCTTGGGCATTCCACAGAGCTGCTGGCTCGTACAAGAGTGAGCGATTCAACGGCTTCGACAAGAAGAAGAAGGGCGATCGCATTCGATGTGTGAACGGCAGAGCCGAAGCCGTCGCCGGAGACGCCAATCAGACGTACTCGTGCAACAACATCGACATGTACGACTTCAAGACGCATGCCGAGCTTGGCAGCAACGGTGGCGAAGGATCTGGCTCTTGGGGTGTGACGCTTCAAGGACGCGAATTCATCGCCATTGGACAGACAGATGGTGCCGCATTCGCTGAAGTCACAAAGCAAGGCAAGCTCATCTATCTCGGACGACTGCCGCAACAAACGACACCAGTCATCTGGCGTGAGATCAAGGCAAATGGTCCTTACATGATCATTGGCTCGGAAGCTGTGGGACACGGCATTCAGATCTTCGATGTGAGACGGCCCACAGGAAAGGAGGGTGTGCGCATGCTGACGACCTGATAGATGCGCAAGCTTCTCCGAGTAGACCCTAAGCAGCCAAAGGTCTTCAGTACCCTCACTGACATCAGCCTGTTCAATGGTGAGCTTTCTGTTGTCCTCTACGGCGGGGTGATGATGACTGACGGGTGTTGTAGATATCGTCGGAATGCCCCTCGGAAGATCGCACAATGTCGTGGTCAATGAGGAGAAGAATTACGCTGTCGCGGTCGGCACAACGCCACGAAACGCCACTTGTGCCTCGGGACTTGTCTTCATCAATTTGGATAATCCCGCCAAGCCATACTCCCCTGGCTGCAGTCCACAGGATGGCTATGTGCACGATGCGCAGTGTATCGTGGTGAGTCCAGACCGCCGAATCTCTCGAAGTCGTATACTGATGATGTGGTAGTACCGTGGTCCAGATAAAAAGTACAACGGAAAGGATATCTGTTATGGCTACAATGAGGACACCCTCACAATCTACGACGTGAGCAACAAGAACGGTACGACTGCAGGCAAAGTCATCTCCCGGACCCCTTACAAAGGGGCTACCTACTCGCACCAGGGCTGGATCATCGATCCAATGTGGCAGACTCACCTTGTGCTCGACGATGAACTCGATGAGGGCGAGATCGATCCAGCGCGCGTCAACCCAGAGAGCCCAGCCAAGGACGGATTTCCCGTTACTTACATTTTCGACATTACAAACTTGGAGAAGCCGGTCAACACTGGCTTTTACAAGTCAAGCACTCGCTCGGTCGATCACAACCAATTCATCGTAGGTCTAATTTGAGATTGCGATGGCGAATTATACCTAACAGCTCACTCAGCACGACGGACTCGCGTACCAGTCGAACTACCAGGCTGGTCTTCGCGTCCTCGACGTCAGCAGCATTCCAAAAGACCCATCTGGAAAGAGCGTCCGTGAGATTGCACACTTTGACACATACCCACAAGATGACAGTCAGCCTGGTGGAGGTGTTGCCGATTGGTCTTTTGGTACTTGGAGCCACTACACTTTCCCAAGCGGCTTCATCGTGATCAACACGATTGACAGGTACGTTGAATCCGGACCTCGTGTGCTGCGATTCAAAAGCTAACGTGGTAATCTGTTACAGGGGCCCGTTCGTTGTGAAGCTGAACTCTTTCCGCAAGAGAGGTTTCGGCAGTGAGTACGTGAAGAGGTCTTCGTCATGAAACGGCCACGTCGTCAGCGACAAGGGAGCGACCTAGACGGAATCGTCATCGGCGATAAATACACAAGTACCAGTCTTATGTCAGAGAAGGTCGGCAAGGTGGCAGGGCAGTCACTCCATGAAGTTTAGCGATATAGCAGGGGTTTCCATCTTTATGCACAAACACTGCAAGAGGTGGTAGAAACGCTATACTGTAAATAGTTTGGCCTCATCTGCAGGGATCAATATCAATTTTGCCTGGGGTTGGATATAAATGTGCACTACGATTCCCACTCCGCGCACCTAAGAAGGACACTCACTCGCAAACTCGGATTCTTCAACAACAAGACGACAACATGCAATTTTCCACTCTCCTCACAGCTTTCCTAGGCCTCGTTGGCTTCGCAATCGCTGGTTTATCCGACACGTCCTGCTTACATTAAGAGCACATGCTGACTGCCCGCACAAGATCTCGGCTGCGACCCAGGCTACTGCGATTGCGTCAACAGCAGACAGGACAAAAACGTGTGCTTCTACGGGCATTGCTCCAACAGCTTTGGCCCTGGTAGCACTGTCCCAAGTTGCAACTGATTTGGTACGATGCGAGCAGGACGACAAGGTCGTGGGCGGTGTGCGAAAAGGAGGGAATATGCTTGGGCATGTTGAGATACTGTGGAACGTCTGGGCAATCGATGTGTCAGTGGTTTGATCGTGACGGTCTTGAGCTCGAGAGCATGGTGTCAATACCTCACACGGGGCATACAAGTTCCACTCGACTTCGAGCATAGCCAGCTTCTCACAGTACTTGAAACGCCCTGGTCTGTCCGTTCTTCATACACTCAGACTGTCGTTTGTCTACAGTTCAGGTTGCTAGAATGGTGTTGAGGTTAGGCGAGCGCGTGCAGGAGTGTATATCGAATGCCTGTGGTATGGGCGATCGCGGTCTTGTATTCACCGCATTTCGACTTCGATGTGTTGATAAGGGGCAGTATGGAGATTTTCCCTCACTTCCCTCGCCCACATCATCCTTCATCTCCGTACAAAGAAGACTGCTTGGGGTACTAGATCATTTTTTTGATCACGTCTTAGTGGTGGATCTGGGACACTTTCAGCGCATGGCATCTCCCGTTTGTGTATGTGATGCGAATTATAGAGTCGCACGCCACACATCTACCAAGATCAAGACGCACAAATTCTGATACGCAATGTACTCCAACAGTGGACGGGCATAGCCATGCACTGGAACTTTACGCTTCCGCAGGCTCGGACTTTTCCAGCGTACTGTGATGTCCCTGAAAGAGATCAAGTGCATTTATTCGATCCTGAGCTATCTCCCCATACGCCTCTCATGACTTGTTCGCCCCTGTCTAAGCTCATCCGAAGTTAACTCTCGCTATGGCAAACCAGTCCGACCGCTTCAAATTTACCTCTAAAAAGTGTTCAGATTTCTCATTCGGATACGGCCGAATCATCGACCATGGCTTTCTACAACACCTCGACTGACAACAATCGAAGTTTTGCAAGCTTATAATACACTGTAATGCGGTCTCTACAATCAACTACTCTAGCTCTTGCTCTTTCCTCGCATGTCCTCGAATAATGTAGTGTCGGAATTGTAGAGTGCCATTCGATCATTTTTCTAGTGATGTAGTTATGCTTACCTAGCCGATAAAGCGTAGGCGACGGATCTTATAGGCCTGCCTCGGAGACCGAAAGCTACGGTCACCTGCCAGTGCTGTCGGATAGCAGCAGCCTGTGTATTGACCAAAAAGGAGAGGTGTCACAGGCCAGCCAATAGTTGCGCTGTTGAAACGTAGAAAAGTCGCTGAAGTGAAGTTTTGCGAGAAGGAGGTGTTTCGCGACTCTGAACCTGGATACATCAGATATTATGTAGACTGTTATGCTGGGACGCGGCCGGCTGTGGAAGGCAACGGAACCGTCGTACTTGATTCGCCAGCAGTCCAGGTCAGGGGCTGGCTTCTTGTCATTGCGTTATTGAGACGTTCGGATGCATCGGTCGCAGGATGCGGTGGTGCTCGTCGCAAGCAAAGAGAATTGGGAAAACACATATGGGGCCAGAACCTGCAGAGCAGGCCACAGGATGCAGTGAAAAAGCTGGATGAATCCAGGAAAAAATGAGGTTGTTGTTCTTCAGAATCCAGAGTGCCTGGGCGACAGGAGCAACGTTACAAGACTGTCAAGGACCTGTCAAGGAGCCGAAGGACTATTTAGGTGGTCGTCCATGGAAGATCTGACGTGTTTGATGGGTTGCAAAAGGATTCACCTCGCGTGCCAAGACTTTGCCAAGACTGCACCATAGCTTCATCCATACCACAACTACACCATTACTACCCTATCCAGGCTTCTGAATAGGGCAAAAGGTTTTGTCTCCCGACGCGGGATCGAACCGCGGGCCTCAAGATGACAGGTTGTGAGATGTTCCATTACAGTCTTGCGCTGTTGAGTTAATTAGTACTTGTTTTTTTCCCATTCTTTGACAGCGGCTATGCAACGCCTCGGTTGTGCCTACCTCTTCCAGCTGAGCTATCGAGAGTGATTCACGACACTGCTGAGCAGTGTGATAGCCATTGATGAACAAGCAAAAATCAACCTAAACTATATAGTCTAATTTCAATCTGGAGTGTGCATTGCCGAGGATAGACCTCTTGGCAAACCGGCAGGCTATGATTCCAGCTAGAATTGTAAGGAGGATTTGACTATGCAAGAGATATCAATTGATCATGTTTTATCAGGATTACAGCAGTACGGAAAGGATTTTTCCCGAATTTATTAATTTCCGTTGGTACACTCTGCAGACTGTGCGGGCCATCATCACCTATAATTTTCCCAGCACAAAAGAGCCAACAAGATTGTATACATTCGATCAAGAGAGGACATCTACGCCAGCGAGTCAAGAAAAAAAAATTCGAAGGCAAATGCAGAGCAAGATCAACACCATAGACTCGACTGCAACACAACGCTGAAGTATTCAGCCGCATCGATTATCATGGATCTACTCAAAGCACGGCTCAATATAATCCACCATGGCCTGTCATAGCATGTTTGATGCTGAAGACTCCTGACCGCATTCATACCTTCCTCTCCCACTTTCAAGCGACAGCCTGAGTGCACTGCTCCACGATGCTCAACCCCGTGCTCTGGGGGCTAACCCTCCTAGCCGCAAGACCCAGCCTAGATGTCGTCCCATGTGACGTTCAAGGAAAGACGTACATCACCATATCTTTTACGAATGAAGCTAGCACTCGATGCCAGAGCAAGCTCAACCCTCGCCATTCTCAGTCTGCAATATCAGGAGCGAGAACGTGTCGAAGGCATGCATGAATGGACTGAGCTGGATAATCGTCAGGAATGTGGAACGTACCCATGCCAAAAAAAAAAAGTACTCGAGACCACCGTAAACACAAAAAAAGACCGGAGATGAACAGTAGCGTGCCACGAACGACAGCCAGATGGCAACAATACCAACAGCATCCATCAGCCACCAGTGCTGCTCTACGAAAACTAGATACAGCATCAATTTTTTTTCTTTTCACCAAAGCGAGCCTCTTCTCCCAGTCATCACGGAGCTCATCACCGCACTCTCAGTAACCACTACTACTTCTTCTTCCAATCTAGCAAGCCCGTCCGCAAAAGAGACAATAGAAAGCCACCGAACAGAAAAATCCATTCAAAACGACAAAGGACGGCCACCGAGCGGACGCTACAATTCTCAGCTTCATCGTAGTAAATAGTAATTCCCATCCGGTCACAGTATCATCAACAACCATATAAGCGTCCAAAACTAGCAGCACAAAATCGGCACCGGCAGCGACGTGACTGAAAGAAAAGGCAGCATGTAAAGGACTGTGCCAGTAAAATTGTCGAAGGGTCGAAGCGGAACGTGGCATTAGGAGGGCAGTTTATGAACATGGTCAAGTTATCTGCGCCAGATGTTTTGCTCGACATTGTGGAAGCTGAGGCGTCCATCTCTGTCGATGTAGCGCACTTTGTGAGCGACTCAACCAAGACGAGGAAGACAACGGTGTCCCAATCGTAACACGAAGACTAGTCTACCTAATCAGTAAACGTGAGCGCCGTGATCGATCAAAACTGACTGCTGTCAGTTTGGACTCTCTCTTGCGAGCGGCACCTAGCATATTCGCTGTTGGTGGAGACAAACAACTCGACGATAATTCTGGGCAAGCGCATAGCGACAGCAGATGAGCATTTACAACAGGCTGCTCAAACACGCACCCGTCCTAGCTAGGAAAGTCCGCAAGTGCTAGCCTTGGAAGTGACATTAAGACGGGAACGATGACGGCCACACGAGGACAACTCAGACGACGACTTGCTTCATCACACACAAGCACAAGAAGGTGGATTGAAATGATGCCTTCGTGGGTATTGGTATCTATTCGCTCGCACGCCCATCATACTGTGTTGAGCTGCGGCAGCATGCTGTGTGTCCTATGATCGCTACCATGCTGATACAATGTACCGTCGTGTCTGGCGTCCGACAGAACAAGGTCTCCATATCCGTTCCAATGCTTCCAAAGTGACTGATGGTGTCTAAATGTTCATCAGTAAAACGGGGACTGTGATTGGTATGATGAAGTGCTTACTGAGTTGACGAGCAGACTCTTTAGAATGCAGCAAGCATGGCGAGGATACCAGCGGCCAGGACGGGAGCCGCAGTCTGGACAGCACCAGCCTCAGACGAGGCAGACGAAGCAGAAGCCGAGGCGTCAGAAGCGAGCGAGCTGGTGGCAGATGCGACTTCAGACTCGATGCTCTCCATTGCAGAACTGGCGGAAGCAGTGATCGAATCGATGGAGCTCTGGGCCGACTCGGAGATCTCGGCGGTGCTGGCGGCGGAGGTGACAGACTCGCTGACCGAGCTGGCAACGCTGCTGGCGCTCTCGGCGATGTCAGAGGCCAAAGAAGTGGCGGCGTCGATGGCAGAGGAGGCAGCCTCGGTGACGCCCTGGGCGGAGACGAGGACAGCCGGGAGGGCGGCGAGGATGTACTTGAACTGCATCTTGAAGGGTGGTGGTTTTCGGAGGTAGTTGCTGAGACTTGAGTTGCTGAGACTTGAGTTGCTGGAGCTGGTAGTAGTTTGTTTGTGTTGTGTCTGCAGAAGAGGAGTTGGAAGAGAAAAAGAAGGAAAGGACTGGGTCTGTTTTGATTGCCGTGCCTCTCTGCGCGCGCGGTGATGAGTTCACTTGTTGCGACTGCCAAGTTGGTCGTCGTGTCGACCGCGTTTGCTGCCATGCACAGCCGTGGCTCTTGCTCCGCGGTGCCTTGAAACACACAGGAGTCGCATCTCACGCTTTGCGACTGTCAGATACGGCTGTGTGACGTCTACTAATGACACGAACCGCGAGCAGCCACCTTAGTATTCATTTTCCATATCCTTCGGTGGATATCGAAGATCCAAGGCAGATTTTGTCGCGTGGTCTTGAGTAATGTGTTTGTCAGATTTTGTCGCATGGTCTTGAGTAATGTGTTTGTAGGAGGTACGTCGCACGTGTTTCGTCAACCAAACGAGCGTCTCCACCGGCGATCCGCATGCACGGCACTGCATGGCGCATCAGGTATTCTGGGTATAATTGGGCCCCGGCAATGTGTGGCACCGCCATCGATATGGGCTCCGCGGCAGTGGAGTGCTTTGGGTCAGCACGACGCCGCAAAAACTGGGCGCTGGCCTTGATTTGTGCAACGTGGTCACGGCTGCGGTCTCTCAGTCAACTCGAGGGGGGTTTTAAGCTATTCGAAACAACGACAAACAGATTGAGGCATCGTAGAATGTACTGTTTATGGGAAGACGGCACTCGACCAAGGTGTGAGGTGAGAAGTGAACGTAGACGTTGAAGTGCAGGCGGCTTGGCAACAAGGAAACTGCGGCAATTGGTCATTGCTCCGCCGTCTGCTGTCAAGTATACCTATCAATAATGGCCAAGTCGAAAACAAAGCTCCGTCACTGTATGCTCAATCACAACACAAGCTAGCCACACTGTCTACCAGTCGATTCTGTCGCTGTCAAGTCACTCCAGCTGGTACCACCCCTGTGCCCTTGTTGCACCATCTATGAGTTCAAATAACTCCGCACAGCACTCTGCAACTTACTCCCCGCCTCGCCCAGCAACGCAGACACATTCTCCAGATCGTCACCGGCCTGGATCCCAAACTTCCGGACAAAGTCCTTCGCAGCGCCCTCCAAGTCTCCATATTCTTCCTGACCTTCCTCTTCAGGTCGGCCAAAGTATGCGTTGGAGGAAATTGACGTCTGCCCTTCGAAATTCTGCAGGCGGCTCTTCGCTTCGGTCTGTGCGTTGGAGTCGAAAGCGCCGCGGCCGAAGAACTCGTCGGATCCGATGCCTTTCTGGGCGCCGAACTTCTCGCGGGCGTAGCGTTCCGAGTCGTCTGTGCAGTGTGTCAGTGATGAGTGCATGTAAGATGAGTGTATGCAATATGGGAGAGAATAAAATGTACCTTCAACAGGAGCAGCGCGGCTCGTGGACCCGAACCCTCCGATCTTTGCTGGACCAGCAGCAGCAGGCTTCTTGGTTGCGCCGACCATGCCAAATCCCAGCTTTCTGACGCCCATGCCCAACCTCTCCATGTCGCTGTCGCTTCTCTCTCTTGGCTTGGGGTTGCCGTAGGTCCCACTGCGACTAGGGCTCATTGGTGTAGGCTGATGAATTGTGCTGCTCTCGGCGCCGGGCTGCTTTGCTGCGATGCTTGCTTCTGAAGGCGTGTCGGCCACATCATCGGGATCGTAGCCTAGCTTCGCTTTCCTCTCTTCTTCTTCTCTTGCCTTCTTCTCCGCCTCGTCAAAGTCAAGAGCTGAGGCGTCGACTTTCTTCGCGCCGAGCTTGTTCTTCTTCGCGCCCAGAATGTTCGCCTTGGGCTTGGAAGCCACTGCGGTCTTGCGCGCCGCGCTAGGCACAGCTCTGCTCACTGCAGGCTTGGCCTCTTCGGCCCCAGTTGGATTCAACGGGCTCTTCGGTCTCGCCGTACCATTTCCATTCGCAGCGCCCGGGTTCAAGAACGGGCTCGCTCTGCCAGCCTGGCTTGGTGTCCCAGTCCTCGATGGCGGGTTGCTGCTTCGCTTGACGGACGGCTTGTCCCAACTGCTAAAGAAGTCGTCTTCTCCGTTGGCAGGCGTGCTCGTCCCACTTCCGGCGCCTTCTTCCCCAGGCTCGTCCTCAATCACAAGTCCATCGGGGTTTCTCTTTTGATCGGCCTCAACTCGTCTCTGCAGCTCCTCCTTGTACTTTACCGCTGCGTTGGACGTGTACTTCGTCTTCGGGTCTTTGCTGTTCAGTGCAGCAGAACCTCCGTTCCTCTGAAAGTATGTCTTCGCAGACTCATTGCCGCCTACTTTCATGCGCCTCAGCTGGTCCCACTGCCATTGGTCGAGATTGGTCGAGCGCACAAAGGAGATGTGAACACCCAAATTTCTGTGGTGTGCTGAGCAGTCGAGGCAGAGGTAAATGCCAAACGGCACCGATGACCAGGTGGGATTCTTGCCGCCGCAGTCAAAGCAGATTTTGTTGGGTGCGCGGCGTTTGAGCTGCTCAAAGATGCGGTGCGACTCGGTCTTGGGTGCGAGAGACATGATGGCGGCGGTGTTGGATGGGCCCGCAGGCTGCCTGGAATTGCAAGGACGTGAGAACACGCAGCTGCAGTGCGGGCGGTGCGAGAGGTGAAGAACAATCGAGGAGAGTGTTTTTGGAGGGGGCGGGCGAGGCAATGTTCGGAGACCCTTTCGGCCCAAGAGGTGACTTGTTATTTAGACACGTGACACGTCTGCTTGTGAAGAGTGTGGGATATGCCGACGAGGTGCATTTCGAGTCGTCCCTCCATTCTACCGTTATTACATCATGCGTCTCGTCCGATCGTATTCCCCTTAAGACTGTGCTCCTCGCGAAGACTACTGCAGCTTTTGCAAAACCTGTCTACTTTCAAAGGAAAGCGACGCCGAGCCTATCTCGGATCTAGGCTGGGCATGAACATCCTCGCCTTCGTCTTGATATCAATCTCGAAGATGCCTTCTTCGCAACCTGCCCACAGCGTTCGTCCGTCGGGACTGATGGCCAGACCAGCTGTCCTAACTCCAATCTCTCTTCCAGTCGTGCTTCCCCAATTCCTCAACTGTGCTCTTCTTATCCAGGATTCGTACTGGTCA
The DNA here is from genome assembly GCA_022559915.2 of Septoria petroselini. Taxonomy (NCBI): domain Eukaryota; kingdom Fungi; phylum Ascomycota; class Dothideomycetes; order Mycosphaerellales; family Mycosphaerellaceae; genus Septoria; species Septoria petroselini. The sequence goes on along the minus strand of JAFJTQ020000023.1, from coordinate 317,807 downwards.
GGATATACCACAGACCGCCTCGCCTCAGCCATGCTGATCGCACGCTCAGCTGCAGCACTACTGACACTGCTGCCAACGAGTCGAGAAGAACGCCAACGCTCGCGGTTTCTAGCGACCGAGGCGGCGATCCGACGTTGCAGGTCCATGTCGTTTTGTAACGATTGCCAATGCTCGCGACGAGCATCTCGCTCTGCCTCACGCTCTCGTTCCGCAGGCAAAGGAGATGCCGCATTGGCTCGTGCTGAACCCTCAAAGAGTGGTCCTCGTCCAAGCTGTTCCTCGATCGCGGTCCAAGGATCCCCTTCATTGTTGCTTTCGGGCTGCCTGCTCCGAGTCACTCTTGATGGCTCGCCTTCAGACAGGCCAGCTGCTACTCGTGTCCGGTCTGCACTCCTCAGGCTGGTAGCCCGAGGTAGATGTGGAAGGTCACCGGCGCTACTCCATGCTGTCAATGCGTCATGCACCGTCGCAAGGGGTGGCACTGTATCGTCTGGAGGATCACCGCCGCCACTCCATGCTGCCAATACCTCACGCATCGTCGCAAGGGGTGGCAATGTATCATCGGTGTCCGGTGCATGCGAAGTCGGTCGTGAGGTAGTAGCATGTATACGCTCCAATGTAGGCATATTGTCTTGCACGGAACTCAGGATTTCGCTAATGGGTCGTGAAGTCGATTCGCTTGACGGTGAATCTCTCCCACTCCTTGATGGGCCTGTGAACATGTCTGGCGTTGTATAATTGACAGATCTGGGCAACTGTCCGTTCGAGCGCGCTTCTTCTCGCTGTCTCGCCGCACGGAGCCCTTCGAGCATCTGCTCCTCTCGCGCGGTCAGCCCTTGTGTATCGTCGTTCGGGGCTGCCACTCGCGCTCGCGCACTAGCTTGCGTGACCTGCTGTCGTGCGGCAGCCAGTGCTTGGCGATGTTCTCGTTGTCGCCTCCTCGCCTCGATGTACTCTGTGGCGAAGTTTACAGCACTCTCATTGTCCGGAGCTGCCCTGTATCCTCGTAGCAGTTCTGCTTCCAGGTCGTCTAGATGTGTTGGCTGCGTTGCGGCAGGCACTACCATGTCCTCGGGATCTACGATATCCATCTCGTATCTTTCCATCCCCTCGTCCTTTGGCTCGAGATCGATGACTTGTCGGCTCTTGAGACCTGTCCTAAGATCGCCAACACATACCCTCCCTTGATCCTCGGACCATATGAGCAGATCCCAGGGGTCTGGACCGAAGACCATGCTTCTGATCGCACCAGGATGTGGGCTGGGTTGATCAGCTCGTGAACCAGGCACGACCGCCACCACAGCTTCGTCTCGATTCTCCTCGTCCAGCTCGTCGTCTTCAAGCATGACTCGATCGATGATGGTAATGTATCCACCCTCGCTGCCGACTGCCACCAAACTAGCATTCGCGTTCCAAGCCGTTGTGAAGTAGCCCACGGTCGTCTCAGGCGAGCTGACGTGCAGAGTGACCTTGCACATCCGCTTCCAGTCCACGCTCGCACTTGTCAGCCGGTTGTGCGGCTTTGGAATCTGAGGAGGGTCCTCTAGTATCACTCTCTTGTAAAAGTACGCCTGGTTATAGTCTCCCACCGCCACCAGGAGTTGCCCATCTGGCGAGATCGTGGCATGGTTCACCGCGAACGGAATGTCCTTGCACTTCGTTTCGTGACCCGTAGGCAGGCTATATATCCTCACTGTGCGGTCGTTGTTCGTGAGCACGGCTACAATGTCATCGAGGTGCGCCTCTTCGTCCTGGATCCGGTGTATCGAGATCGAATTCACTATCTCCTCCCCGATACGTTCCACCTTGACTGTCGGAGCTCTGCGCGAGACACTTTGACCAAGACCATTGAGTGGAAGTGCGCTGTCCACGTCGACCGCACCACTGAGCTTGATGGCTGCGAAATGGCCGTCATCTTCTCCTCCCACGCACACATATCCGTGGCCTGAAGCCGTGCATCGAGCCTCGAAAGGGAGAGTTGCAATGTGCTTTCGCTTCTTCGTCGCGGTGTTGAGGCAGAAAATGTGGTGAGCGCTGGCATAGTAGAGGTGGTCTGGTTCGGGCGCCGAGATGTAGTGTCGCAACTGCCAGTGTCTGCGCAAAGCTATCCGTCAGTCCTGCACGACGGTGTATACACATGGCCGACCTACGAGACGGGTATGGTCACCGGATAGAAGGCCTTCTCAGGACGTGCTAGGTCGTGTGTCTCCGGATATCTGGTAGCACCAAAGAGTCAGCGCTTCCGCTACTCGCTTGCTTCGCTTTCACCAGTCTCCGTCCTGGTATCAACCTACGGGAAGTGATCTATGGCCATTCTCTTGCTGTTCTGCGCCGGCGCAGGCAAGCCGTAATCCTCGTTGTCACTGTCGTCGCTCTCAAGCTCGTTTCCTGCAGCGTGCGGGCCACTGACCAGCAGAGCCAACAACCGCTCAGCTCGCTCGAATCTGCGAAGCTGCGTTGTCTGTGCACTCTCTCCAGGACGAAGGCGAGTACGATGTTCGTTGCGCGAGTAGCTGCTGGTTGGATCCTGGTCGGTACCCCGGTCTGCGTTCCTAGTAGGTCTCGTGTGAGGTCGACGATGGTCTGGCCCGCTGCTGTGCCTGCGCGACGTTGCACACGTTAGCCTGCCCTGCCAAAAACTGTGCGGTGGCACTCGTGCTGGCTGGAGTTTTAAGAATAGTGGTTCGTGCTGGTTTACACTTCACGCGCTCGTGGTGGTGTCTGTGGGGCAAGAAGGGCAGAGTGAGTGCTACGTCAGCAGTAAACCTTCTGCGCCCCGAGTAAGAGCGTCTTCGATCACGGGTGGCGGTGAGGTTGAGAATCCGTCATCGTAAACAAAGGCAATCATTGATCGACGATTGGAAGCGTGTGGGCGAGCGCAAGAAGGCTTCGCGAAGTTCCACAAAGACAAAGAAACCTCAGGGGTGCCGGAACAGCGGCGCACGTATGGAAACAACGGCAGGCATCACAGAAAGCAGGAGAGAACGGTGGAGGAAGGCACATTGCAGTTCATCATTTATTGCAGCCAGTGCTATCGACGATGACTACTCTGGTCGCTCGCTTTTGGTATCTCAGAATTTCATGCTCTCGTTATTCATGCTCATGTCTCCTCTATATGCATCGCATGCCTAATGCTGGCAACGCTCTCAGACGCCGGGAGATGTAGGGGTAATGTGGAGTTCGGTGTCGGTGCTGTACCCGTACGCGAAGGCTCGATTTGGTGGCCGACCATTGTCAGAAAAGGGTGCCGCTGGAGAACTGGATGAAGACGTTCAGTGTATGAAAATTGATAGTGCAAAGGTGAGTGACTCACCTAACCAGACTGGACCTTCTTGACGCGCTCCTCGACCTTGGCGAACAGTGGGTGGCTCTCTTCAAGGCCGGTGAGCTTGGCGGTGGCTGCCTTTGCGTCGTTCTCCTTGAGAATCTTTGCCAGCTCCACGGACTCTTCGTCGCCCTCGACGTTCTGAAAGCGGAGAGCCTGCTCGATGCTACCGAGCAGGTTGTCCACCTTCTCTCCGTTCTCGGCGAGGTGTGCCGCGGGGCCGATGAAACGCTCCTTGCGAGAGAGCTTGCGGAGTGGGGCACGACCGACGCGCTCGACGTTATCCTTCAGGACTGGGTTGGAGATGCGAGCTACAATCTTCTTGACGTACTCCTGTTGGTCCTGTGAACAGATGTGTCAGTAATGTGCTGTGATGGACATTCTGGAAGATCCTTACCTCCTTGGAGATGTGCGAGTGCTTGGTGCAAATGAGGTGTGCCGTCTCCTCAAGAACACCCTGCACAATGTCGTGAAGCTTCTTGTCCTCGAGAACCTCGTGGATGTACTTCTTGCCTGCCTGGTGACCGTAGTAGGCAGCAGTAGCGTGGCCGGTGTTCACGGTGAAGAGCTTGCGCTCAATGTAAGGCTCGAGGTCGTCGACGTAGTGGACGCCCTTGATCTGAGGAGGCTTGCCGTCAAAGGGCTTCTCCTCGACACACCACTCGTAGAACTTCTCAATCTTGACGTTGAGACCAGCGTTCGAGTCCTGAATTGGCACGATACGGTCAATAGCCGAGTTCGCAAATCGGGCCTTGGCGGCAATGTTCTTCTTGGTGTCCTCTGACAGCTTCTGCTCAATGAAGCCGCGGAGTGTGTCGGTGGCGCCAATGGCGTTCTCACAAGCGATGACTGCGAGAGGAGTCTCTGACTTGCGGGCCTCGATACCCTTGGCAATGGGCTCAGCGATGAACTTGAGGATGTTGGGGCCGACCGCGCAGGTCACGGTATCTGCGGTAGCGATCTCCTCGATCACCTGATCGAGTTCGTACTTGGAGTTGATTGCCCGGTAGTTGTTGATCTTGAACTTGGTCTCGCCGTCTGGGCCGATCTCGGTGACCTCGTACTCCTTCGTCTTCTGCAACGACTCGATGATACTGTCCATTACGTCGACAAAGACGACCTCGAAGCCAGAGTTGTGGAGGAACTCGGCAACGAAGCCACGGCCGATGTTGCCGCCACCAAAGTGGACACCCTTGAGACCCATGGTTGCTGTGTTGCGAGTGGGTGCTTTGTGTTGTAAGTGGCTGTGATTGGGTGTCAGATGTGGATAGGTCTGGATTGGTGTGGTTGACGGTGGAAGAGGTTGTGGCAGGTGCGAGTGAGGTGTGAGTGAGGGCAGGTGCTTACGTGGAGGTGAGCGCAAGACGTGCTTGTGCTGTTGACGTGAGCGTGGTTGAGGTTACTGCCTGCTGTCGGTGAGTAAATGGTGTCGAGTGGTGCTATCTGCTACTTGCTATCTGCCGCCGCCGCCGCTGGTGAGTGAGGTGGGACTTACGGTGATGTTGTCGAAGTTGCTTTTGCGAGTAGCAGAGATGGCGGCAGTGATGTGGTGGAGGACTGCTGGAGGAGCAGGAGGAGGAAGTGGAATGTCGATGTGTTGTCTGAGAGTGAATTGTGTCAATGTGGAAGAGGGGAGTCCAGCAGTTTTGAAGAGTCCAAGTTGGCCAGCGTTTGGAACGCGTTCACGATGCCCACGATGTCCCAAGCCCCGCGCCCAACAACGATTGCATCACTCCTTGCACACACCTTGCCTCATTCTCACATGCCCGTGTTTCAATTGGCTCACGGCAAGCTTCGTCGCTACGGTCCGGACGAACATCCTGGTCAAGCCACGATAATTGTCTCCACTTCCCATGATCGTGCCCGACCTCACGACTGTGATGAGAGACTGTCGAGCGGCGCGCGAGAATGATCGGAACATGACGGCGCCTGTGATGCTAGCATGTTATTACAGTCCTTTGACCAGCTCCTCGAATCGCCATCTTACAGCGAGCCATGCAGGTACACCGCTTCAATGCCTCAGCACGCACTGCTCTACAGGCAACAGATCCGAGTTGATACGGATATGCAGGCTGCAAACTCACTGCGTTCGACCATCCTAGTAATATGCGGGATCCCCAGCTGCGCCAATGAGTTGCACAGCCAGGATGCAGCGCGTGCAGAACCTTCGCTTCAGGTCAGAGCCTCATGTGTTGAGCGGGCCAGACCTTGATCGTTTTGTGGAAACGCCATTTCATCACTGCTGAGCACAGCTTTCATGTGGCACACCGCAAAATACTCCGAGACATTGGTACGACCGCAGTTCAATTTCTCGCCGGATTAGACACTATGAATTGAACCAATGTATGTGTGCTGTGATTATATAGTGTGCGTGTGCTGTGCATAGTGCTGCGCCTTGCGTTCCGAACAGCGCTTTTAAGCGTGGATTGCTTGCTAAGGTCCATGTTTTTAGCGTCGAACACGTGTTTGGCATGATTGGGGGCTTACCTGGACGTGCGGGTATACTGCGATCATACGTTGGTACAAGTCCGAGTGTTTTTGCATAAGCACCTCAGGATCCCAGGCGGCTGCGACAAAAATTGTGTCGATGCCGCTGTTCAGAGGCACGACGAAGCAGCCTGCCACTTGAAGGCCAATCAGAAAAGCGTAGAGCACAATCACAGCTGTGAAGCTGCCGCCAGAGTTGTACGCTGGATCAGTGACGTCGAGGTAGACGTAGGCAACCAGTGCGCAGGTGACCGCGACGAAGAGGCAGCCCATTGACAGTACTGGCCCAACCAAGCACTCGTTGATGAGTGCGTCAATGCCTCTATCTTTTATCATCTTCCACGTGTCCTTGGCACTGGCAAAGTATGACTTGCCGTACAGCGACATGTAGCTGAATGCATATCGGTTGACGAACTCCAAGGCCCATTGGACGAGACCAAGGATACACTGCAGGCAGCAGAGGAAGATATCGGCCACCATGTTGCCAGAGCCTCCTGCTTGGTTGCGGGCCACCGAGCAGATGAAGCGAAGAAAGTCAAGAATGGCAACAAGCAGACTGCCCAGGCTGATAGAGCCAAAGCTGTAGGTCAAGGCTCTGCGGGCAGCGCCTCGTGTTGCGCCAGTAGAAGGATTGTTCGGCGCAAAGTACCAGCTGCCATAGACACCGGAAATTGTCGTGTGAATGGTGTTCTTCAGCCACTCTGTGATCCAGTATCCTGCGAATGTGATGTACACAATCAGACCAATGACAGTAGCAGAGCTGCAGCTGCCACCCGCTCCAGCACTCGCGCTACAGGCTGGGTTATTCTCGTTTGGCTGAAATCGCACATAGATCGCGACCAAAGTCGCGGCGAACCAGGCACCAAACAGGGCTGCGATGAGTCCACCAATGAAGGAGACCAGGTAGACGTGGCCATGTTTCCGTGAGACGTCCACTGTGGTCTGGAACATGAGGACAGAGAAGGGGATTCTCTTGATCCAGCTAATGAAGCAGACCACAGAGAAGACGGCAATCAGCAGCCACATCGCGCCTCCAACCCACGAGCGCCTGTAGAAGTAGTAGATTGCGGTGGCAAAGCTCATGACAATGTTCAGGATGCCGGACACCCAGATGAACTGCTTCGTGAAGATGCGCGCCAGGGAGACGTAGCCATATCCCAGGACCAGTGCTGTGACCAAGATGAAGGCAAACAAGACCAGCGTATTGCCGTTCAATCCAAAGTCATTGTTTGAGCCATTGAAGCCTCCATTGGTGAAGCCACTATTGCTTGCGTAGCCGCGAAGAGTGTATGCAGAGATGGCGACAAACCCTCCAAAGACAATGATCAGGAGGATTCCGGCCCAGATCTACAGCTTAGCATCAGTCCCACGTCGCGAAGCGCATCCGTCCCATGTGCAAAATGCTCACATCGTTCCACTTCGGTTTCTCGACCTTGAACTGCTGCTCAAAAGGCTTGCCTCCTTCGTAGGACGCGTTTGGCGCGCTATATCCGCCTCCCTGCTGCGCGCCGTAGCCCTGGTCGTATTTTGGAGGTTGCTGAGAGTAGTTCTGCTGCTGCGGCGGCTGCTGCTGGTAGTAGTCGCGCGATTCGCCATATCCTGGTTGCGCCATCTCGATATCCGGATGAGTGGCCTTGGACTCTGTATTGTGAAGCTCGTCGCGAAGACGAGAATACTTTCCCAGCAAAGCCGTTGACGCATCAAGATTGAGTTCGTGGTACGCTAGTCTGACATGTCGTTGCTTGGCAACAAGATTGCTGTTTATCTGTTGTTTATCTTGACGTGTGAGCTGGAATATACAATAAGCAGAGTAGGAGGTCGGAAATAGATGGCTTTGAGCGACAGCAACCGTGGAGGAGGGTCAAGGGCTTCGATGATGAGGTCCATATGCGCATGGGGGGCATTTCACCACATCGGCGCCTCACAGCTGCTGCGGCACAGCTGCAACAGTAAACGCCCTCCTACGTTTTGACGATCGAGGGCCATCGATGCCTCCAATAGCATCGTCGTGTTGAGATGACGGCAGCGGCGCAGTGAGAGGCAGAGTCCGATTGATGAATAAGGTACTCAGCGTCCAAAGTCGCGGAGCTGAACATGCTGATGTGCAGTCTTGTCAATCGCGACGGTACAAGACGCGGGAACAATAGATGGCACCTTTTCTATCGGTTGTAAAAGAAAGGACAGTGTGAGGATATCGTCTCGCGTGTTTACTCCGGCCGGATGCACCGGACGACAAGGCGAGCTTTCCACGTCTCACACTTCATCAGCGGCATTAACTCACTCCTTGACACACGTTTGTTTCAAGAAAGACCTCTCAGCATTGCCAGACGACGCATAGGCGTCGAGGAAGTGATGGTGCCTGCTATTGATTCTCTGTTGGACCGGAGCATGGTCGTGAAATGCACACAGAAGAGCGTTTGACGCTGGAAATCTCGCCAATTCCGCGTTGACATCCGCAGACTATTAGTAAGACTGGCAGGCACACAGATTGTTCAGATTCCACAACATCTAGGCCTATGTAGCATTATTAAGCAGCACCTCCAAAGGACCGCCAATATTCGCCGCATCGGGAAGGACGAAGACGACATTCGAGCAGGGAGAGTCCGTTATCCGTCCCTCACTTACGTCATGCGAGTAACATAAAATCAAGCTCACATCCTCAGTAGTCTCCGGTAGTTCTAGAACTATTCTCGCTCAGTCAAGTACTCAACTCAAAGCGCAGAACCCTCATACATTGACCAGCCATGTCAAACAAACTAGCCATCGTCGGAGCAAGTGGCAAGCTCGGCTTCGCAACACTGAACGCCCTCCTCGACTACAACCTCATCCCAGCGGCCCAGATTGTCTGCACAACATCATCCACCTCAGGGTCAGAAAAACTCGAGCCTGCACGCCAAAAGGGCGTAGAAGTCCGCTGCGCAAACTGGGACGACGACCAAGAAACATGGAAGCACGCCTTCCACAACTGCTCAAAACTCTTCCTCATCTCATCCGCACGAATCGAAAAAGACTTCCACGAAGCAGCACCTGGTCATGGCCGCGAGAGCGACCACTTGCCCGTTATCGAAGCTGCTCGGCAAGCTGGCGTCCAGCACATCTATTACACCAGTCTCGCATTCGCCAACCCCAGCGCGAGCCGCGTCATGACCGCGCATGAACGCACGGAAGAATTCCTCCTCCAGCGCAGCGGTATCCGCTACACCATCATCCGCCAAGGCCTCTACAACGAAAGCTGGCCGCTCTATCTTGGTCACTTCGACGTAGCCAAGCCTCCGCCGGATGAAATCATCGTAGCAGGCGACGGCAAAATCAGCTGGACGAGCATCCCAGACCTCGGCCTCGCCAACGCTCTCATCCTCTCTTCCCCCCTGAACAAGCCCGAGTACAAAAACAAAACATTCTACCTCGCGCAACGCTCCACGCACACGCTCGCAGAAGTAACCGCAATGGTCTCCAAAGCCACAGGCACAGACCTCAAACTCCGAATCGTATCGAGAGATGAACACGAAAAGTATCACATAGAAAAGCGAGGTCTACCCGAGCCGTTTATCAAGTGGTGGAGTAAATCGTATGATGCGCTCAAAGAGAATGAATGTGAGATTGAGGATCCGATGCTCGGGAACTTGTTGCAAGGGGCTGGGGTTGCGAGGCCGAAGAGGATGGAGGAGAGTGTGCGGGAGATGTTGAGGGGGTGAACGAGTTTAGTTTGGTAAGAAGGGGACGGGAGGGGAGTATGATGAGCAGAGGAGCTTACACTATCCGCATGATGCTGCTGCTGCTGCTGCTCGGACACGGGTGGGCCAGGGATAGAGCATTGTTGACACGATTGAGGCCTACGAGTATCATCTATGAGCTGGACTGGCATAGAACAAACATGATTACAATGCTACATTGGCGGTACTGTCACCCATTCTTGACTAAGAACCCATACCACAGCCCAGCAGGCACAGCAACGACCAACACGCTCCCTATAAACTCGTCGAGCGCCCTCCGTGCTTTTGACTTGGCTTTCCTTCTGCCAATTTTACCCCCTTTAGCCTGGCTGTCGTCGAAATCGCCAAAGTGACTACCCACATGCGACTCCTCATCACTCTCTTCATCCTCATCCGGATCTCGCCAGCGCATGGAAGGGTAGTATCCAGCTTTCTCAACGAGCCCGCTTCCTCCGCCGTTGATTTTGCCGTCGGCTTCCTGCAGATTCGGCAGGACATAGCCGGAGTGGTTGGGTGTGAGAGCACCGGAGTTGGCTGCTGGGGAGACTGTCCGCGTGCGTGCATTATACGAGCGTTGAACGCTGAGATGCTGGTTGCTGGTGCTCGAAGCATTCGCCGAGCCTGTAGATGTCGAGCTCGCGCGACCGCGACCACTTTTGTCGTCTGGTTTTGGCGATGACTTTCGCGGACTGATGGATCCGTTGCGGCCATTTGGCTTGCCACGTGGAATGAAGCGTGGTAGACCCATTTTCTCCCGCACAGAATTCAAATCAATATGTGATTCGTCTTCTTCCGGCTCAGGTAGGTTGCGAATGCCAAGGACCACCGCACGGACGAAGAGGACCAGGAGTGTGAAGCCAAGAAGTTGCGCGTAGCTGATGAAGACGCTCAGCTGGTCGGGAAGGAGACACAGCTCAGTCTGAATCGTTCTGCACCCACTGTCCATTCCCCCCATGCATTCGCCGATATGGTTCCCCTTTTCATCGACAGGGTTCCACATACTCACGAGCATGAATCCGGGCTTTCTGACGCCCATAGCCCAGCTGAAGCTCTTGACGGTAATCTCACGTACTGTTCGCATCACCGCGTGCTCTTTCTTCGTCTCGTCATTGTAACGGCCGATATTGAAGCGATGCGTGACATCGCAGTAGTCGTGGTCGTCGCCGGAGAAGACGTGCACGATATCGCCAGCAGCGGAGACCTTCTTTGCCACAATACTGGTCAAAGTAGGAGTGAGCACATTCTGATACTGATATCCAGCTGAGAGGGGAATCGATCTGCCTCGCTCTCGCAGCTTTCCACAGTCGACGTCCGGATTGCGATAAAGTGGGACATGTGATAAGAGAACAACAGGAAGTTGAGGACCGGCAGGCTTCTTGGGACTCGACACCAGCTTCCACTCGTTGTCATCACCGCGCTTCATGAGCTGGCCAGCAGCTGGTTTCAGTTTCTCTCCAATAGTTCTGTCGTCTTTGTGTTCTGTAAGCTCGTGAGACCATAGCTTGCGAGGATGAGCGCCCGGAAAGATGCGATCCAACTCCTCTGCGACCACCTTTGGTCCCCGTTTGTCCAAGCTGTCCAGGAACTCGTTCGTCGGCTTCCAGAGGTGGCTGAGTTTCGTCCTTCGCTCTTCGCTGACTTCGCCAACATCTGCAACGTACTCATCGTACGCGCTCAGCGAAGGACTGTCCAGACTGACAAAGGTGTGGTTGCCCAACACATACACACTGTTCGTCTCCCCGAAGCGACTCTCGAATCTATCTCTTACTGTGACTTGCACACCACTCCCAAACCCCAGATCGTGGTTCCCAGGCAAGCTCGTCTTCAACACGCGGCTCTTCGTCCCAGCAGTCGCAAACTCCTCCAAGACCAGATGCTTCGCTCCATTCGCTATGCTCACGGTGTTCTCGGGAAGTTCCCCAGCGGGCAGAAAGCTGCGGTTGGCGTTGGGATACAGTTGTCCTTCATTCAAGAAGATGCTCGCAAAGCGGTCGAACTCCAGGTCCCATTGTCCCTGCTTCCACTTGCTCCATCTGCCCTTCTCGCCCGGCACAAACTTGTTCAAGTCCGTCGTGCCGTCACCCAGCAGCCGCTGGCCTTCCTTCTTCTTCTCCTCCAATATCAACAGATTGATCAGGACCTTCCTCTGATCGGTGTTCAAGCTCCGCGCTTTCTCAGGACTCCACTCTCGGCCCCCATCGAACAGATCGCCCAGAAACACAATGCTGTCAGGGTCCAGCACTTGGTTGATCAGCTTGAAGTTCCGGCGCATGTACAGGTCGGTGAAGAACTCGGTCAAGCTGGACAGAGGCCACGGCCGTCCCGGGTACGTGTGGGGATCGACCAGCTGGGGATCGGCGATGAAGACGGATCGGTGCGGTTGGGCGTCTTTGTGCCATGATTCCCAGCTGTGCCAGTCGCAAGCTCGGATGTGCGATTCGAAGAGACTGCGCTCCCGCGAGTGGACAAAGTACAGCCAGACGAGGGCGACGAGGGCGGTAGTGAGGGTGATGTGTCGGACCCACGGATAGCGGCGAGTGATGCGGCCGAAACTCGATTGTGCTACATGGCGGAGGCGCATGGCGGGAGGAGGAGGGAGAGGGAGGAGCGGGCTTCACACCATGTCGAGCACCAGAATGCAATAACAATGCGATGTGGTGGTGGTATCACATCGGATGGGAGGGCGAATAGGAGAGGTGGATGGATATCTTTAGGACCTCCTCTCGTGTTTCCAATTGTTGGCCAACGTTAGATCTGACTATTGGCGACTAACTAGTTAGTGCTTGGCAGGGTTCCTATTTCTATCCTTGGCCGTGCAGCATCCCTCCTCTGCTTCTTCTTGCTCTCCACACTGCCATTTCGAAATAATCCACGCGAACATATCTTGGAAGCGCATAATCAGGACATGACCACTGAGATTCACGACGAAATGACATGCATACGAAGTCTAGGAGACCCACGGGGAGGCATGAGCGCCTCCTGATTTGGCCCCACACTCACAGTAGTTCCGTGGTAAAGCTCAGTCCTGCTATGGTCCAACGATTCCGGATGACATTTCGGCATACCACCCCGCCGAAAAGCTGACAACATCAAGTCAAAAGTACATCACCGAAGCATTGCAAACGATTTACCTCAACTCAATTTGGAGTACGGTCAGACTATCTACCTCATGATGCCTGGCGCAGTAGCATTTCGCGTATCGGCCGTAGGACTCGCTTCTGGTCCGTCCAGCTGCTCGTTCACGAACAGCCCAGCCATTCCTGCAGGAAGTCGTTAGCGGTCGTTCTGCACTCGGCCAGAGAGATGGATTTACTTACCCATTCCAGTGCCCAGACACATGCTCGTCAAGCAGACCTGCTTCTTCTGCCGGCGTGCCTCGCTCAGAATCGTGACAATCTGTCTCACGCCAGTCATGCCGAAGGGGTGGCCCAATGCGATTGCGCCTCCTCGAGGGTTCATCTTGCTCCAGTCCAGCTCGAGCTTGTCGCGGCAGTAGACTGCCATGGAAGCAAAGGCCTCGTTGATCTCGATGAGGTCAATGTCCTTTTGCAAGTCTAGGTTGTACTTGGACAGAAGCTTGGGGATCGCGAGAGATGGCCCGATGCCCATGATTCTCGGGGGGAGACCTGCAAGTGCTGTGGCAACGTACTTTGCCAAGATGGGCTGCCCCAGCTCCAGGGCCTTGGATCGCCGCATGAGGATCACGGCTGCCGCGCCGTCGGTCAGTTGAGAGCTATTGCCAGCTGTGCTTCGATCGCCGTACTCCTTGAAGGCGCCGGGAAGCTTTGCGATTTTCTCGTAGGTGGTGCCGAACCGGATCTCGTCCTTTTCGATCCGGACTTCTTTTCCGTCCTTTATGACGGTAATGGGAACAAGTTCGTCCTGGAAGAGACCCGCCTTGTCTGCAGCCTCGGCACGGCGGTGCGACTCGGCCGCGTACTCGTCCTGCTTTTCACGGCTGATGTTGAACTCCTTGGCTACGATCTCAGATGTGCCGCCTGTGGAGTGATGGTCAGTACTAGACTACAGCTAGCCTTGAATGGCAACTTGTATTTACTCACCCATGGGAAGCATGCAGTCCTTTGCCTCCGAGTTGGCCATGATTTCGTCAACGAAAGGTCGCTCCAGTCGTGGTCGGTTGTCACTGAGCAGCTCGGCGCCAACAGCAATACCGCAGTCAATGATGCCGGTCTGAATGGACGTGGCAATGTGCTGAGTGGCAGTAAGACCCGACGAGCAGAATCTGGCGGAAGCGGATGCCGCGCAGGTGTTTGGGTAGCCAGCTGCCAGAGCTGCGGCACGCACGTAGTATGCTGCGCTGCCCTCGCGGACGTTGCCCAGACAAATGTCCTCTACGTGCTTAGGGTCGAGGTTGGACTTGGCGTTGACTTGCTCGAGCAGCTTGAAGACCATGCCGTCGAGAGTCGTGTCTTTCATCGCACCCCTCCCAGCCTTGGTCAGGGGCGTGCGGATGGCGAGTGTGATGACCACATCGTCTGGATTCTTCTGGGTGCTGTATTCCTTCCTATCAGCCATACAATGTAGCTGAGAGCGTCTCTCGCCACTTACATCTTGTCGACGGGAGTTGCGAGAGGGTTCAGCTGTGACACGATCTGGGATACGCGCTGGGCTGCCATGATGAGTGAGGTGTGAATGTCTTGGTTCGGTGATTGTTTACTGATGCTGCTTCATAAAGGACTAACTGATGCTCAAGCAATACATCGACATACATGGCCTCGGCTATGTGCGGGGCGATCTCAGCGGGTTTTGAACCATTTCCACGGCCTCGGTCTGACTCTCGACCATTGTGTCGGTCTCGTGCTGGTGCGATGTGGAGTGAAGCTGTTGCGATGAGATGCACGTCGAGATTGTCGCTGGTCTCGAGGACAATGGAATGGTGTCTATTTTTCTAGAACTGCTGGACGTTCGATAGTTCTATTCTAGAAGAGCGGGCTTCGGCGAAACCTGACGCCGTGGTGTCATCTCATCACTCAAGTGCTGCGCCTGCTGGCTTTGGAGAACACGCATCGCTCCTGCTGCATCAACAATCTCCTCTAACCATCATCTGCGGCAGCCGACATCGTCCTGAACTCCCTCTAGGCACCCGTCCGGAACCCGCCACCAACAACGGCACACGAAGAACAGAACCGACCATCATGGCAGTCGACACGCAATCGTCCATCAACTTTCCGCAGATTGTCGCCGTCGTCGTCGTCGGCTTCCTCGCCTTCCGCTGGTACATGAGCAAACCCTCCGCGCCCGCCAGCAACGCGCCTGCCAACAGCTCTGCCTCGCGGAATCGCATCGATCCTGCCAAAATCGACGCCGTATCTGCTGTCTTCCCGCAGCTCGACCGTCGGAGCATCGCCTGGGACTTGCAACGCAACGGCGGAAATGTCGAGGCCACCACCGCACGAGTCTTGGATGGAAGAGGACTAGACCATCCACCACCCACCTTCCAGCCGCGCCTGCCAACGCCCCCCCCGGCCCCAACGAGGACGGCCGCAGCCGGCAGACCAGGTGCGGGCGTGTCGCAGCAGGACCTCATCAGTCGTTATGGACTGCAAGGGAGGGTCGAGAGCTCCGCGAAGGGCAAGGAACCGGTGTTGAGCGAGGAGCAGGAACGGCAGCAGAAGAAGAGCGCATGGAGTTCGGACAAGGTCCAGCGCGCCGAAACGCTGAAGAGGCGGAGGGAGGAGATGATCTTGGCTGCACGCAGGAAGATGGCAGAGAAGGATGCTGCGGCGTGATTTGGTATCTCTGGCTATGCTCTGATCGAGAAGGAATGCAAACACTGTCAACGTTGCTTTGCCCGTTCTACTTTCTGTGATACACGTGGGCACCCGCCCTCGCAACTCCAGCTGCTTTCGAACGAAACCATTCCCCGACTAGGATCGCTCAGTCGCACGCTACTGGCTACACCTCCACACCGATCGAGTAGCCCTGCCGAACGTCATCGCTGCGGCATGTCTCTAGCAGACCCGGGAGTTGTGCAGGCGACATGTTGCTGCAAGGCAACATCACAGGACCATTGCTCAGGGGAGCTGCGCAGCCTATAGTGAAGACTACTTGCCCATCCTTTCCAGCCAATGTTCAATCGTTAGCAACGTCTATCGATTGATATTTGGCCGTAGAACAGACCGGCAACGGGGCTCTGAGCGGCAGACTGAGGTCGGACCGCCTTCGGAATCCTGCGGCGCCTGCCATGCATTCAGCCTTGCGCGGAACGCGGCTGGCGAGGCACAGCATGACCGGCCTGCGTTTAGAAGACCTTGCTTTGCTCGCACACAATCCATGCAGCTGCTTCGGGGATTCCTTTCCCAGCGTCTGGCACTATCGCCCGTGCTATCGGTCCCACGGAGCTGGGCTTGGAAAGATGTATCGCTGACTGCCTTCAACATAAAATGTCGCACAACGTCCGGCAGATCTCCAGAACAGCCGGCGGCGGCCTTCCGGAAGGCGGTGCCCGATCCTATGGTCCCTGTCTCGTTCATTGACAGGCCCCGACTGGCTCATTCAAAATTCGGTGTGTCCCGACGCACTGTAAGAGACCCATGGCACGTCTTCTCCCGCTGCGGTGTGTACATCTGGCGCGCCTCGCGTGTATCTGGTTGTCTGTCGTGATGAGATATGAGCAGAATTCACGGCACAAGCTTGCATGGAGACAGCTCTGTCTCGCATGCTATGCAAGTATAAGAGTTTGGCTTCACCCGCGTCGCCCAGCTTCGAGAAGGTAAAAACCATGGCGTTCTTCTACAACGACACCAAGGAGAGCGAGTTGGTGACGCCTTACTGGGCTCAACCCACCGTATTCCAAAATACTACTAGTCTCTTGATCAATGGCATGATCCAAGCACAACATCCAAAGTGTGGCGCACTGGTCGACCATGGATTCTGGTGGAGCTACCCAGATCTCCGCGACATGCACCTACTGCCTGATATAAGACCTTCTTCTGCTGCCACATCCACACATAACTTTCCTCAAGCCAATATCGACTCGCGACAAAGCTTCAATCGATCCGTTGCACCATTCCTCGCACCTGCCACATATCATTCTGCGGGCCATGTCTTTACGGCACCAAGCAGCCTGGCTCTACAAAGACACTCACTAGATGCCATTCAAGTGCCTCCGTAAGTTTCAAGGTGGTAGTGTGGAACGGGATTGCTGATACCACCATCCAGAGCTCAACTCCTTCACCGCAAACGCCAATTCGAGTGTTCCGCCTGTAACAAGGCCTTTCAATTCCCCAAAGACCTGCGTCGCCACGAACGCACACACTCCAAATCCAAACCCTTCAAATGTCCCGAACCGAATTGCAGATATTACGAGCAAGATTTCCCTCGGAAGGACAATTGGTCTCGGCACATCAGGCGAGCGCATCCAGAGTTTGACAGCAAGTCTTCGGTGCTATCAGCAGCAGTTTCTACATTCGGACGACGCTGCTCCGACCAGCTCTATGACTCTGTCTGTAAAGCAAGGCGCCTGCGAAGATAGATTGAATTTGTGCTGGATACATTCAATAATCTGTGCAAATGTGTACAAGATCAGCACGGGCCAACGAGTGATGTGTGATGGAATGCAAAGGGCAACAAGGCACACAAGAAGATAGTGGCAGCAATCAGCTCCTCTAGAATATTCCCACAACGGAGCAGAACCCGACATTATCACACTGGACACCCCAAAACAGCATTCTTACCCTTCATTTGTGGCGTCCCTGGTCAAGTCATCGTTTTCACGCACCAAGACATTTCTCCTTATTGTACTTGCAGCGACGCCCTCACTCCTCATCGGTCATTGTTAACTACTAAACCTCACGCCCTAGCTTGCTTGAGGTGCATTGCAGCAGGTGAGTTCTCTTCTACTGCTCCTAGCCTACTCTGCATTGATTCATCGGCAAGTCGGAACATGTCCGATTCGTGGAACTGAACACTCAGAATAGGAGGAGGAAGCATGATGAGGGTTCTGGATCTGCTGTGATGAACTATCTTGGGGCGCGCTGTGCAAGTAGTATAACAACTGCGCATACTTTACGTGTTCGAGGGCCGACGGTGAGGTTTTTTCCTCTCTCTCTCTCTTTTTTGCGAGAGCAAGAGGAAAATTGGCAAGTGCTGGTGTGTGTGTGTGTGAGAGAGAGAGAGGGAATGGTTGCTCGTGTAACGACGCGAATCACTGCCATTGTATGTGCAGAGTGTCGAAGAGTGCAGTGTAAGAAGAAAGGAAAAGGAGGAGTTGCGCAGCGGAAGGTCCCAGATGATATGTACTAATGGGCAAAACAGGGCGGTAAGTCGGCTGGGTGGGTGTGAAGGCAAGCGGTGGGCGACTGTCCTTGTCTGTCGTTCTGTCTTTCTTTGTTTTTGGACTGCTCGCAAGAATACTTTGTACCAGCCGCTTTGTGAAAACATGATGTTCTCGCCAGAGAGAAATGAAACATTGTTGTGCTGTGCGTCCTAGGTTCAATCCTTCGCAAGTAAGACCGCAGCGTCTGAGCGAGCTTTCGGGACCAACTGCATCTCTTCTCCACCGAGCTGCTCCTGATTCGCGCTCGTGGTGGGCCACAGCCAGGTGTCAGGATATTCTCTGTCTCAGCTCTAGCGCTGATTTGAGCAAGTAGATCGATGCTATCAAGGTCGATCCGACTGTACTTCCGTACTCCTAGAAGCGTGATGCTGTCGATGTCCAGATATTGTCTGCCAAAGAATCTTCCAGACCCCCTCCCCTGACGGGGCTTGTGCTGCTGCTCCGTCTTGATTCCCCTTGCATCTCAATCGCGTTCTTGGCTGCTGAACGAAGACCCTCTACGTCTACGAGGCAGCAGGATCGTTGGCAGAGTATTATTGGTGCTCATGTTTGGGCTCGGGCCTCAGAGAGCGACATTTCAACCTCCTCGTGTATGCCCCCCATGCGTCCTGTTGACTAGTCCTTTTGTGCCTCCTTTGCCCTTAGCACATGCCCGCCAGCATGTTCATCCCAGTCGGCATCTAATGAGTGACGATGGCGAATAGTTTCGCCGTGGCGTACTTACTCCATTGTCGTGTATCCAGCGTAGCTCACTTGGTTCGTTAATACTGCGCAAGCCGACCATGGAGTTCCGGCCCGGCAAGGTGGTAAAGATGCTCCGCCACAGAAGAGTCAGAGCAGCGCAAACCACTCACATGTCATACGCGAGTAGCATAAGCCGACGCACCCGAGCCTCACTGATCGCTGGCCATGATCTCGCCGCCCAGCCCTCTGAAACTTCTATACCTCACACACCACCACCGATCCTGCGGCGTCTCGCCATGGTCAGCTAATCTCACAGTCTCCGCAATGCCCAATATGTCCTCTCTCAAGAACTCCAGAATGCCCAGGTTCTGCCGCACAACGCCTTCAGGGACGCCTGAGACCTCCAAGGACAGGAAACACTCGGCTCGCCCGTGCGGCTCGTCGAGCTTCGTGCTCAAGTCGAGCACTTTGACTCCATACGAGGGATGCGCTTCCGATAGCTGGCGCCTGCCGTCGAGGAACTGGACTAGAGTCTCGGGCGCAGGTAAGGACCCGACGGCGGGGTCGGCGCGGAAGATGGACGACATGCTGCCCCAGTATGGATGCGTGGGGTCCCATACTCGCTCGTGGACGCCGGCCGTGTAGCCGCGACAGTATGACTCTAGTGTTGCCGTGATCTTCTTTTGTCGTTCTAGAGTGTTCTCTTGGACAGCTTTGTTCGCTGGTGTTGTGTCTTTGTTGGTCTGCTCCGATGCCGACGCTTTAGAAGGTTTGGTGGAAGACGTTGAAGCGAGCAATAGTGAAGTGCTGCCATCGCGTTTGATGACGGGTTTTTCGGGCTGCCGAGGGTCCTGGCCGTCGTCTTTGCCCATCGCATGCAGGCCTAGGGCAGAGTGCTTAGGGCTCAATGATGAGCGATAGGGCTTTTGAGGCTGAGGGCTGCGCAGCAGCGTACGGACTTCACGTGGTTGTTTGAGCGGCGAGATGGAATAATGCTATGTTCGCATTCATCGCATTTCGCTGGGAGACTGCGAGTGGTAATTCTTATAACACGACAATTAACCAGTTCCGAGCATGGGCCCATGCACCTGTAGAACTCAATATCGGGTCCTCCGCTTGGAAATAGGGATCTTGGGACTCGGGTGTCGTTGTAAGAAGGCCATCATGCGTGGTAGGTGACAGCTCTGGGTCTGTCCTGATCGAGCGGGCGGCTTGCAAGGATGGTGAGAATAGCCGCAAGCCTCTCCAGGTGATGTTCTCGCTACAACAAGGAATCGAACAAGCCTGTGTCGGTTATTGCGATTTGATACATCGCTGTACGGTGTACATGTACTCCGTATAGAACAGCATGCAGCATGCTTGCCGGTTTGGCACATGGACGGACGTGGGATGGCAGAGAGCTGATGCTGGCATGGTACGGAGCAAGTCAGCTCCGGCCACTCCGAGATTGCCAGTGACTAGCCAAGTATCAGCATTCAGGCTGCAGAAATCTCTCTTCAAAAGTAGGGCAAGCGCTCACCAAGGCCTCCAAAATTTGTCAGAAAGGGCCCAATATGAGCTGTCAACGCTCCGAACTGATCAAAAAGTACGAGTAGATATCTACAGCCAGCACCACCCGCTCGCATGACGCCGGATGTCGATCACTGATACATGGAAGCCTGTAATAATAATAATGATCGCTGGGCTGATGATTACCGCTCACCTGGTACGTAGCAGCGGCCGCACTACTGCCAGACCCGATTGTCGATGGTTGAAAACGTGATCCTGCTGTTCCCTCATCTTCTCAATGCGACATTGACACTCCGCAAACCAGGCCAGACGATCCGCCAAACATCATGAACACTTCTCTTTCCCGTTTCCACCAGTCTGGTCAAAGCTGGTCATGTCAATCGTGATGCAAGTGCCGTGCTGGCCAGGATTGATGGCCTCTCAGACACTCTCTGATGGACTGGCCACAGGCAAGCTAGAAGAGGCACTTCGAGGCTGAACCATGATGGCCTGATCCTTTGTAGAATGCTGCGTCGGCAGCCTCGCGCTCTTCTTCAAGTCCAGTATCGTCCGCGTTGCCCATTCCGGTCTTGTGTGCTCCCGACATGCAGACTTGACACCGATATCTTGAGTATCAGCTCTTTCCCCTGACGCAAGCGGTGTGGGTCCGACGCTGCCGTCTGATCATTGTGATACAACACGTTGCGATGAGCAGGAGAAGGTTGTTGAGGCTAGGCGAAGTATGCCAAGGCCACATCTACAATCACGTGCGGCAAGCTCAATCAACAGACTTGAAGTGGAGCGATCTCGACAGGAACGATTCTGTCCATGTCATGCCAGTCTTTTGTGGCTATCAATTATTCATTTGTATCATGTCGTATCTACTCGGAGACGCGCTCCTCAGCACCACACTGCAGACCAGGCTGGTGCGAGTGCTTCACGGTGTTCCTCTTGCCGTGTGGGTGGTGGTCGTCTCCTCGGACCTTGACCTTGGCACCAGATGCACGAGCTGGGATCTCAGACAGATCCATGGTGTACTTGGCCACGGAAGCAGCAATCGCTTTCTGTATGTGTGCGTCAGTACATGTACGTGCGATCGAGAAAATCAATGGGTAGAAAACTTACAGTGTTGATCAAGAATGGCTCAAACGCAAGGTTGCTGTAGTTGTCGCCAACAAGGTGGTAGTTAGGGTCGTACGCGACGCCAGCCTGTCCGCCCCACCATGCTGCCTCTTGCTCGGTCTTGACCTCCTCAGCACCAGTGAAGATGCCACCCGCTGGGATATCAACGCCTGCAGCGATGAAAGGACCGTAATCGGATCGTCCGTTGAATTCAGAGTCCTTGGTTGGGATTCCTTGAGCCTTGAACCAGTCTTGGAAGAAGTGCTCAATCTTGTCGGAGCCTGGTGGGCCGCTCTGGTTGAAGGCACTTCCGTCACCGTCATACAAAGCGTACTGCCAGTTTGGCGATGCGATCATGTCGAAGTTCAAGTAGAGCTTGATCTTGTTGCGCTCCTCTTGTGGCAGAGTGGCTACGTAGTGCTCCGAACCCAGCAGGCCGAACTCCTCAGCAGACTGTCGGATAGATTAGCGCCTGATTGTGAATCGTTGCTTCACGGCTACAACTTACCCAAAAGCCCAGGCGCAGGGCGTTCTTCAAACGGTACTTCTTCTTGGCAAGCTGAATGGCAGTCTCCAAGATGCCGATGGTTCCGCTACCATCGTCGTTGATACCAGGGCCAGCAAAGACAGAGTCAGAGTGGGCACCAATGACAACTACATTGTTCTTGTCGCCGCTCTTTGAATCAGCAATGATATTGTAGGTTGTTCGATTCTCGACCACGCTGATGATCTGCAGTTGACCCTGCAGAGGCAACCCTGCGAGAATGGCAGTGCCATTCTCCTGCGAGACACCACCTGTTGGAACGTAATCGCCGGTGCCACCGAGTGTTCCAGCAAGACTTCCTGGGGCATTGTTGGCAATGACAGCGCCCGCGGCGCCCGCAGCTTTGGCCAAAGTTGACTTCGCCGCGAAAGTGCACGTTCCACGCGAGATCAACGCAATGGCGCCCTGCACATCAGCTGGATAGTCGGCAGCGTCGCAGCCCAGGTTGGCGACGGCGACGATTGGGGCTGTGAGGGTACCACTCGTGGATGAGCTGTAGGTGAAGACACCCAGGGGATACGACACGCCGCCGGCGGAGAAGGTGCCGGATCCTTGCGAGTACAGCTCAGTGAACTCTTGGCGGCTGAATGTCCAGTAGTCGTCCTCGTCCCCGAGATGTTTTTCGATGAACTTCAAAGTATTCTCGTGACCAGGGCTGCCAAACACTCGGTTGCGCTCGGGTGTCGAGTAGGCTGCTCGCTCCAGTTCTCTGGCCTTCTTCTTCAATGCCGACTCCTTGATGGCATTTTGCAGCTTCTTGGAATCCACATTGGGCTTTCCTTTTGGACCACCAGACCTTGCATCGTCACTGGCTATGCTGACCTCCTCTTGTCTGGCCTCGACTGGGCTGTTGTGAGCATTGGCAATTGCGGCAAGAGCCGTGTATGCTAGGAAGAGAGAAGATCGGACCATGATGGCAGGGCTGTAGCAATAATAGCTAACTGGACACCACCCTTGATGGAGGGACGAGAGCAATATATACTCGCTGAATCGTCATCTTGCCTTCCACTTCCTCTTGCCTGTCGACAACCGAAGACAAGGGAGGCAAGCTGCTCAGCCGTACCTGCATGCAATCATTCATTAGTGTGGCATGACCAGCATCGAATGGCAGCCTGCGTAAGGGCTCGTGTGGAGTTCCTGCAGCCCACTCTCCGTCCTCTGGTTGGACAACCTTGAAGCACGACACCTCAAGCACAACATACCAAGGCAGGCTCAGCAGACGGACGGGATTTGAATGTTACCTCACAATGTGATAGCAGAACGCCACAACAGCAAACAAGCGTCCGGCAGGTTACACGAAAGAAGAAGGTCAAGACCAAGATCTTGGCTTGGATGTCTGGGCACCAAGACTTTGTCCTCTCGGTTTGGGAGCTTCGCCAGTGGCATACACCTCCGCCGTAGATACCAAGACTCGCATATCGCCGGCTAGATCTTCGAGGTCTTGCTGATATAGGCAGGAGCTGTCGAACTTGGTCGCGTGTGCCGCAGAAGGCAGAACCTTGCAACACGAGCGACTACTGCTGCAGAAATTCGCGAGAGGCGAACGAGGCAAATGTTAATGGCGAACACGCGGGGATGGGCACTCCTGGTGTGTTGATCGCATCGCTGGCAATCGCATGCCATCTTTGCTATGCGACCGCTGCAACTGAGATAGCGTGCAAAAGCCATGACGCGATCGCCTAACTCCAGGTGCTGCAATCAATGGTGGCAAGTGGGTGCTCTCGGTTGCGGAAGTGGGGCTTGTGCAATATACAACAGATAAGCATTTGTGGTGTTGCCACACGGGGAGCAAGTCGTGCTTCCAGGGGAGTGAGGCCGGAGGGGATTCTGTCGAGTTGCCGGCGCTCATGGTGGCTGTGGAAAGGAAGAGTGTTTCTACAGGAACAAGAGGACCGGAGGAGGGAGATGCATTTTGCGCACCACGTAAGCAACAAAGAGCTGGGACTGGCACACATAGTGGTGTACAACTCCCTCACGCGTCCACGTGGGAACTGTTGCGAGGCCATAAATGTCGCGACATTCCACTTGTATAGGACATGGCTACAGTCCAGACGGAATGGGCTTCACTTGTGGATGATTTTGCGGACAACGTGTTACAAGTCCCCGCGGTGGGTATGCCGTACATCCAGCGCGATATGCAATGCGAACAGTGCTGTCAGCAGCTATCCGATCGATTTACTCAGTAATTCAGTCCTTATGTTGCGGCTCGCAGAGAGTACTCACCAGTAAGGATCCTAGAGCGACGACAGCCAGTTCCCAACCGCCAGCAAACACCTTTCCAATGGCCATGGCTTCCTGCTGTCTCCAATACCGCACTGCGCCAAGCACGACCACTCCCAGCGCCGAACACTGGAAGATGACAGAGAGCGGTATGCTAAGCACGAAATATCCAAAAACAGGGTCGGGTGTGGGCGAGTGTTGCAGCCTCCACAGTTGTGCCATCACCACGCCCAACATGGACAGCGCGACGGAAGTACGCAAGTATCCGAGAAAGGTACGTTCGTTGGCAAGGTGGTCGCGGCAGTCCAAGTGAGGAACCGATATCTGGATGTGGTGTCGCCAGAATTTACGGATGGGGCTGAGCAGACCTGGAGAAGATTGGAGACTGGGGGTTAGGACGCGAGATGCTCGACTCTGTCGTATTGCAGCTGTGTGTAGTTCTGTCGCTTCTCGTTCGTCTTCTGGAATGCCATCAGGGATGTGAGCTGGCTCGGGCTCTGGGATGTGACCATCTCTGATGTGTCGTGCTGTTCTGATGTCTCTGGTCAAGGTGTGTTGAATTTCTGCCTGGCGATCGCCCGATGGATTGCTGGGGCTTCGTTCTTGCATTATCGTGGTGATGATCTTGAAGAGTGCTGGCAAATATGAGTGGGCTGTGAGAGCGGTGAGCAGTGCGAACTCGAAGTCTCATACTGTCATCGACGGTAACTGAACAAGCGGCCTGCGACTGGAGAGATGGGAGCCGAAGCAAACACGATATCTTGCCGATTCTGCGTCTGCATCTCGTCAAGGCGTCTCTACACCCTGACGCAAGGTGGTTGTTCGCGGCCGCTAGCGGCGCCAGTGTTTAGCCAAGACTCGGAGACAGGAAGAGAAGAGCTTGTACTCGCCGGCGTGCCACCATGGCAGACCGGACAGGCTATAGGAGGCTGTGTGAGGCGGTCTGCAGTTCATCGTGTGAAGACGTGAAGATTCACGAAGGAAACACGTCCACGATGGCCAGATGAGAACGGTGGCGGGTGCATTGATGGTGTAGAATTGCGTGCTCGTCTGCACGAAAAGTAAAGTAATAATAAGTAGAACTAGTGAACCTGACGAAAGTTCACCAGCAATCTTCACGGCGCTTGATGAGACGATTGCCTCCTAGCAGTTTGTGGTTGTGGTGATGAGACGACATCCTACTGCGACTGCTACTGTTACTGCTCCTGCAACTGCTACTGCGGCTGCTACAGTGGCTGCATGTCGAGGACGGAACAGACGCCGTCGTGCACCGAATGATGTGGCATGATGTGTAATGCGGCACTCGACACGGTGTTTGTGCTGCAATGTTCGGCAGTGAGACAGTTTGGAGGTGGAAAAAGGCGAACAGAACGATTCTCTCAATTCCACACATTTCATGGGTAGAACTAACCACGTTGACCCGTTGCGCCGCACGAGAGAAGAGGAAGCAGTAATTCTATAGTTCTACAGGGCACAGGGACGAGCCTGACTGAAGCACATTCTTCTCCCGCTTTCTCTTCTCGTTTCTTCTCTCTCTCTCTCTCTCTCCTCGTCGTCGTCGTTTGTGGCGGCGCTTTCTTGTCTGGTCTCACATATCGTGCGACATCGCTCCTTCCTTTCCCTCGGCCGTAGACCAAAACTCTTCCTTCCGCCACCCATCGCCCGCCCTTCTCTCTCTCGCGACGACACCTTCCGCCATCACCGCCATGGCGCTCTCCAAATCGACGCGGATCATCATCCTGCTGGTCATCGACTCGCTGTTCTTCATCCTCGAGCTGGTCACCGGCTATGCCGTCCACTCGCTGGCCCTGGTGGCCGACTCCTTCCACATGCTCAACGACGTGCTCTCCCTCTGCGTTGGACTGTGGGCCGTCAAGGCCGCCAACCGCACCGCCACTCCCAAGATGTACACATATGGCTACCAACGCGCCGAGACCCTGGGTGCACTGGTCAATGGAGTCTTCTTGGTGGCGCTTTGCGTAACCATCTTCCTGGACGCTATTCAGCGCTTCGTCGAACCGCAAGAAGTCACAAACCCCAAGCTGGTCCTCGTTGTGGGCTGTCTGGGTCTGGCCTCGAACGTTGTCGGGCTTGCGCTGTTCCACGATCACGGACATGCACACGGCGGACACAGCCACGGACCAGCAGAGAACAATGTGAGGGACGCTGAGGAAGGACATGCAGGCCACAATCACGGCGTTGATGCATACACCGACGAGCCTGCAAACGGCAAGGCAATCGCAGATCACAAGCACGACAACAGAGACGCTGCAAGTGAGGCCACTGCGGTCGCCGACGATGTATTGAAGAGCCCTAAGAAGGCGAGGAGACACAGCAGATCGACCTCGCGTGGTTTCCCAGAGGACTTCTCCGGCCCCAGCCAGTTCCGCAATTCCATCATTGCCATGGGTCAAGGCCGTCTGGACCCCGTCGATTCGGAAGAAGGCAGCGATGCAGGCGAGATCACACCTGCACCGCTCTTGGGCGAGAACGAGCCCCTGGTTGCTGGAACAGCGCAGAAGATCAGCTACGGTAGCAGCGCAGCGAAGCGCGCTTCTTTCGATCACAAGAGTCACAAGCACGCACAGCCCAAGGAAGCGGGCAAGGGCGGCGGTCACTCGCATGGCGACCTCAACATGAAGGGCATCTTCTTGCACGTCATGGGCGACGCTCTGGGCAACATTGGTGTCATTGCCACTGCACTCATCATCTGGCTGACCAAGTTTCCCGGCCGCTTCTACTTCGACCCAGCAATTTCCCTAGTCATCACCTGCATCATCTTGGCCTCGGCCATTCCGCTCTGCAAGGCCGCCTCTCGCATTCTGCTCCAAGCTGTCCCACACGGCATAGAAGTCGATGATATCAAGAACGACATCGAGGACTTGGAGGGCATCGACAGCTGCCACCACCTTCATGTGTGGCAATTGAGCGACACCAAGCTTGTTGCTTCGCTCCACGTGCGCGTCACCTTCAACTTCAAGGGTGAGGGCTCTCGGCGTTACATGGAGCTTGCCTCGGCGATTCGAAAGTGCTTGCACGAGTATGGCATCCACTCATCCACGATCCAACCCGAATTCCACAGCGAATCAGTGGATAGCTCCCAGGACGGCCACGGCCACGGCCAGCTTTCGCGGACTGGCTCTGAGCGCGGCGACACCAGCTGCCTCCTCGAGTGCGACGATGACTGCGGAGGGGGCAAGAGTTGCTGCCCTCCCGCAGGCAAGGAGCCCAACGCTGGAGTTGCTCACGACCACAGCGGTCACGGTCACTCGCACTAAGAGCTCGCCCTTCAATTTCTTCGCGTTCCACGACTGTCAGCCACGGCCTAGAGGCGGATCTCTATTTCATGCAAGGTGTTCAGGCGTACAGTACGAGCTCAATACCAAGCTCGGGAAAAAGGTGTGACCGGCGACAGCGAGAAGAGTGTTTGAGCACCCTAAGCGCGAGCCTTGTGTGGCTTCGAATGTGTAAGGAAGCCTGTGTGCATGTATGATACCGTCACAAAGATTATAGTGTAATGATACTTTTCTGCCAGTCCATCTCTCTTGTTGCGCATCTTCTGTGCATATAATGTCGCACCTGCCTCTTTTCCACAACAGCACCTGCCGTGTCTTCTTTCCAACGCACGCAACTGCCGCAATCCTAGAAGCAACTCAACCTGCGAGGGTACGATGAGAAAAAGCAAGCTGTAACCAACCTGATGAATATTGTTTTTTCTTGTAAGCGTGATAGCGAGGAACATCTTGACAGCGAGGAGGGATCAGCCTTGCGCAAATCGTCCAATCTGGCAGGCAAGTGAAGTCTAGAACGGAGGAAAGTGCCGGGTAGACCTTGTCCTTGTCCATCAAGGTGTGTAGATAAGGTGCGGTTTGTAGGGATCTGTTGTCACAAAAAGGTTGCAGTCTTCATCATCATCAGCTGATGAATTCTGCCATTATAGGTTCCACTACACTGTTGGTCGAGGATGGCTTTTGCTATCGACGATAGATAGATCGTTTTATCATTTTCCAGTGCTGAGAGTTGACCAGGTGTACTGTACTGTATATCGCATTGTTGTGCACATGAGTCAGCCAGTCTTGCTCGCTCGTACGAAATCTGTCCGTCCTATATCTCCCTAGAATACCAATTTTGATTCCCTCTTTTTCCGTCCGTGCCTTGTTGGGTATATCACCATCATCATCATGGATTGCTCCACGTCTTCTCGTTCGCGCGTCAAGCTGTACAGTAATTCAGCTTCCCAAGCCTGCGACTCGTGTACTGCTCATACAGTCCATCCTGCCTTCCATCCATTCAGCCATCCATCCGTACACATTAAAAGTCGACAGTCTGTACACCGGCCACAACCCGCTGAACGCTCCAAGTCCGTATGAAAAGCTGCAATCGTGTTTCGTTTTAGAGTCGAGATGTATCCCGCATTATATCCTATTGTTCCGGTCGTAGTGTAGGCGTGACACGTCTTCTCTGCTTTCGCCGGCTTCGCTTGGCGGATTCAGAGCCAAGCCGGCTCGGAAGCATTCTCGCTGCTCGAAGCTGACGGACTTCGTGCTGTTGCCGCGTGATGGCGCGCAAGGCTTTGAGAAGCTGCTGGCAGGCTGGCAGTACGGCCTCTCCTCGGACATGCGTCCGCCGGCGATAGACTCGCCCCGGTTGACATAGAAGTAGTCGTTGGAGCCTTCACGCTGGAACCCTGGGCGGTGTTGAGCGTCGGACCAACTGTTTGTTGTGGTAGAAAAGGGGGTAATCCGGCCAATGTACTCTGGTGGC
This sequence comes from Septoria petroselini, assembly GCA_022559915.2. Taxonomy (NCBI): domain Eukaryota; kingdom Fungi; phylum Ascomycota; class Dothideomycetes; order Mycosphaerellales; family Mycosphaerellaceae; genus Septoria; species Septoria petroselini. The sequence continues at coordinate 289,161 of JAFJTQ020000023.1, read as the reverse complement.
AATTGGCCACGATTTTGGTGCGACGGCGAGAAGTCCAAGGTTGCACCTATTGACGGCGATTGGCCTCGTTGCAGTGGACTTTGATACGAGCTCTCGGGTGAGCTGAGGGTCGATCCGCCAAACTCTTTGTCGTTCAGGTTCTGTGTGCTGACATACGGCAGTTTTCTCTGCAGCTCGAAAGCTGTGTTTTGGTGTCCACGTTGATACTCCACGTATCCGGCTTTCGAGTCGCCCCGCATAACATCTGATGTTGCATCCAGACTGACAAATTCCTGTCGCCGGGGTGCTGCTAGTGACCGGAAGAAGTCAATCCAGGCAGGGAAGATCGATGGACGGGTCAAGAGGATGAACACCTGGAAACTTGACAATGACAGCAGAAGCAACACCGCCGCAACTGCTGCTTCTGGGACGAGCCAGCCTTGAACCAGATGTAGACATTGGTTCTTGTCGGTGGGGTTTGCCGCAAGGCACGCCAACCACGGCGCCACTTTCTCGTAGTTGTTGAGTACCGAGCTTTGCATGCCGTCCAGCTTCACAAACACTATAGTGAAGAAGACCACATCGACCAAGATGATGGTCACGATGCAAATGCCTCGCCATTGCAACCAGAGCACCTTTTTCAGTCTCCTGAACACCGCACGCGCCGTTTGCGTGTGCACGCTCGCCTGGTAGGACGGCAGGCCTGTCGCGGAGGCGTTGGTGGAGACCTCGGACGTGCTGTCGCTGAGTAGATTCTTCAGATACACGTGGGCACAGTAGACCAGTGTCATTAACTGCAAGACCCCTGCGGCACCCGCGATCGCCATGAGTGGTCCCCAGAAGTCCGCCATTGCATCTTTGTGATTGACGTGACATGCATTGCCGAACCGGAAGCTGACGCCAGTGAGCGTGAGTGTGATGCAAAAGAGCACGGCGGGTATGCCCCAACCGAGCATCTGCGATGCGTAGAAGAATTTCCGGCCAAGCACGATGTCCCAACAAATTTGCAGATGCATCGAGAGCGCCCTGATGAAGACCCACATGATTACTGACAGTCCTCCAGCGATGATGCATGCGCCCCCCCAGGCACATGCCATTGACGTATACATGTCATTGGGCGTGATTTCGTTGTAGCATTGGTCCGGCCGTGCTCCAAGTGGAATCGTGAATCCGAGGGCGATCATTATGACCGAGACGATGAGACACACGCTGAGGTAGTGTGACCTGGTCTGCTGTGCCGGCAGCACAAGGTAAGACACTAGCATGAAGCACAGCAGAATCAGGCCGACCACGTTGAGCCATTCCGCTACGACACCATATGTGTCGAAGTTGTCCGAGTATGCGTAGTGAGCTGCCGGACAGGGCAGGCAACACGTCGGAGCATTTTGCAGCGCTGCAATTTCGGCACAAAGTCGTCCTTCGATAACTGCCAGAAGTCAGCTGCCGCAGGTGAAGAGTGTCTGCTTCTACTCACAGCCCCCATCATTCGGAAATCGAGATGCGTCCAGAAACGGTGCCACGCAGTCTCCAAGTAGCGTTGAGTTTGACATTGCTGAACATAAGCTCGAGAGCTACTCTTCCGGTTCGAGGCTTAGTACGGACCGGTCCCTCTCGTAGCCTTGATAACTGCACCGTAGGTCTCCTTTCATGTGTATGTATATATGCTGCTGTTCGGAATGTATGTTGTGTATGAGCGTGCGGTCTGCAGGTCCTGGTTCTTGCTCCTCACGCACTCATCGTGCAGCGTTGCAAAAATAATCTGTAAGATGAAACCAGGCGAGTCAGAGTAGCCGGACCGTCGAGATCGAGTGGTGCGGCGAAGGCATGTGTAGTGATGTGAGAATAGCGCGAGTTGGCTAGCATATATTGGGGAAAGGGAACGACTCAGGGCAAGGAAGTGTCTGCGCAGACTGTGTGCGTCTGGCCGTAAAATGACGATGCTGAAGGGAAGTGCACAAAAGATAGGTGGACCAGGAGATGTACAGTATCGTCGAAAGCAGGCCGCTTCTGCCACGCGACAGGCCAGGCTATTGACCTACCATGACCCGCAATTCAGCGAGAGCCTCACGGAAGGCCCAGGCAGGAGGAAACGGGCCCCATCCAGAGCCAGTCCACTCAAGATGCGCGTTGGTGAGATGCGCCCTGGCCAGTGGCAGCGGGCGGATTCGCAAGTAGGACAAGCCATGTTGGCTACGAGCAGCGGCGAAGTGATGCTGCGCGACGATTCGCGGGAAGATGTCGTGGCCTGCAGTGGCGCATATGTTCGTGGCCAGTAGCTGCATGTGGGAAGGTGCCGAGAACTAGCGTGCTTGCTCGTTCTGGCGTTGCATCTTGATGAAGCAGGCGCGTCCCTGAGCGTGATTGGGGCGCTTCTTCCGAGTGTTCACAGACAGTACAGCGCGTAGCAGAGTCACAGGCGGCCTCTGTCTGCACAATGATATGCGCGTGTATGCGCTGGATCGTCAAAGTTCGCCGCTCGCCATCTTGTTGTGGGAGCTGTGCTTTTTGGCAGCGAGACGAGACTGCCGCGTGCGGCGCGGCGCACCATGACTTGCGACGTATCTCGTCGCATAATAACAATCTTCGCAGCACCGATCGCGTGGATGCTGCTGCTCCGCCAATCGACCCGCATCCTCGTCGGGGACTCATCAGGGCGAAGAACGCACGGCCAAGGATCGCACGCGGCCGTTATTATCTCTATGGCAGTGCCGTCCAGACTCCCAGTGTCAGCAGGGCCGGTCGACGATCTGTCTCGGTGCAAAGCGGCACAAGCATGGATCTTGGCGGACTGCTGACAGCACTCATCATCATCGTCATGTCTGCCAGCTGAGTCGTCTGGCGCGATGGAACAACACTTTGTCGTGGCAAGGTAGCGATAGGATTCCCTTCCTGGAGAGTGCACAGAGTGCGTAACCTTTCTCATACAATCGTGGCGTCACGGCTCCGCCCACTAGCGGCGATGCGGATGACACGCCGACCAATGCATCCCTGTACAGCCCTACTCACGACTTCCATTCGTTCTTCCGCACTTTCATCTCGAGGTCCAACTCCGTTGATAACCATTCAGCTTGGCATCACCAGCTCTTGTACGCCGTCTGATTCCGAGCATCACACGACAGTGCCACGAATTCACGACATCAATACTGCTGACTGTGTCCATGTTCAAGCGGTGTAACATGTGCAGAAATGCAGGGGAAAACGCCGCGCATTCTCGCGTGCATAACCTGCTACAGAAGAGGCAAAAGCTTTTGCATTCGATCTGGAAGGGCAGGTCGCACAACAGCTAGCAGGTTGCTAGCTCTTCGTTTTGGATATGTGATGTTTCGTCACAGCTGTCGCCATTGGAGCAGGACCATTGTGATTGACGTATGTGAGCAGGAGATGCTCACGTTTACAGCTATGGATCGCGAGGCATTCGGTTGACACCAACAAGCTCAACGACGTCTCCTCGCCTCCACTCCTGGATGTGGATGCAGCTCCGCTAGCCCAGCACATCTGGGCACTCGCCTCCACTGCGAACTAGGATTTGGCGGGACGAAGTGTCGATCGTGTGAATGTGACAGCAATGACAGGATCGCTTGAGTACGAAGGAAGCATCCTACTCAACCATCTCAAGTAGGTGACCGGTCCCGAAATCGCACCTGGAGGCGAGAGTGTTCCCTTTGCCTCGTTTCTGCAAAGCATCGGCAGTGACACGATACCACGCCATGGCTCATCAGCACCGGCGCACGTGTCGTCCTCCAGACTGGAATGTCCGTGGAGCTCGGCATGCACCTCAGATGCATGCACGATTCTCGACGTGCAGCAACGTTCCGATGTCTGGAGAAGACGTTCTGCAAGATTCCGCGCCGCTGCCGCGCAGCCACAATCCTCAGCAAGTTACTTCTACTTTCCAGTGTCGCTCTACGCTTTACAACGGACCACCCAAGCCGCGGGCCACATATTAGACTTTTGACTCCAGTCAGACTACATCCATAAGCTTGCGGTTGGTGGCGATGCGGCACTCCCGCATACCTATCGAGGTCATATCTATACCAAGCCAAGCACCGAGCCATGTTTGTCTCCCGGTCGCCGCGCCGTCTGGCCACATTTCAACAGAAAATATGCACGGCAGGTCCTGCTGTTAAATACGGCACAGTAGTGGATGCAACAACCCAATGCGATCCTAGATATCTCTCGTATCTGCAGGAGGATCAGAGTACTACACTTGGATCGAGACCGGCTTTCAATCACTCGCAAGGTGCTTGGCTCAATGAGGCCCCATTAAGAGCCTAACGGACGAGGTATCGATTTCGTCAACGCGCTGGAATGAGGGCATGATTGCTTGCAAAGAGGATGACAAGGCGTCGCTAATAGCCATCGGGTTGTGCCTTCCGCACAATAACCACATACCGGCAGATCAACCCGCGCCGTGGGTATGAATACATGCCGTAGGCTTAAGTGAGCTCTGGTCGATAGCCAGATTTGATTTGTCGCAGGCTTTCCTCGCTCTTATTAGGAGCTGTCAATGTTTGTGGCAAAGCGATGACACTACCAAGCGTCATGAACTTATCTAAACCCGTCTCAATATCGTAGTGTTGACATTTGGAAGTGAATGAGTCTCGTTCGAGTACTAATCGATTTGAGTTGAAGGTCGGCAACTGGTAGGTCCTGCTTGGCAATCCTGATCTTCCACACTTTACAGATGTTTAATCGCAGGATACGCTCGTGAAGTCCTGCTTACTTGGATGTATGCGAGTTGCGAAAAGCAAACAAGTCTCATAGCTCGCAGACATATGCCAAAACTACAAAATGCAAAGCAGTTCTTCAAGCTAGAAGCTGGAGGAAAAAAAAGGATAAGCATTTTCTGAAGGCTTTTCGCCCCCTAACATTGTTTGGACCATGTTCCAGACTGTGTGACACAGCCAGTGCGGATTTGTGCTCGCACTGAGAATCGAACTCAGATTTTAGGATGCCTTGTTTTTTTTTGTAGACGGATCTGCTTTGGAAGCAGTCATACCTGGGTGGGTATGAGACCTACGTCCTAACCGTTAGACGATGCAAGCTGATGTGCTGTGACGGATGTGGTCACGTGGTGGGGGGAAAGGTAGCTATGCTAATATGATGTCTCAACTGCGCAGCGCTGAGGCAGGTGATTGTTGGAGTGCAAGTGGACATGGTGGACGAGGGGCACAGCCGGCTGACACCGAGCCCCGCACCCCCACGGTCAAAATCTTGACGAGCACGATACCATTTCGCCCCTCAGGAACCAACTGTCTGTGTTCGACAGAAGAAATGCAAAAGATAGTGGCCTACAATGTAGTGTGTTGGTTGCATGATTCGTTGCCAGCCAAAAGGTATCAAAGATGCGAGCAGCATGTTCGACGCTGCCAGATAAATTGCAAAGTGCAAAAGGATGGCCGACGGCTGTGATGCCGAAGTGGTAGAGTACCCAGACTTGCGTCGATGGTCCCTAAGGGGGTCGAACCCTCGACTGAAATGGTTGTTAGTACATGGACTGGATGTGATAATTGATGGCGGTGCGTACCCTTGGCGTTTTCTGACAAGATGTCATATTAGCACCACGCTCTAACCAACTGAGCTAAGGAACCTGGTGTTACTTGATGGAAGTTGTCCCCATTGTCTATATATAAAGCTCGCAAATGCGCTCGCTTTTCCAGAATGGCTGGGAGATTCGGTCGATTCTCTCTTCGGCACCATCGAGTGAAGCCTATGAGCTTGGATTCATGGTAGAGCTGCGACCAAAATGACTCTCATGTCGCCAAAGCGCCCATGATAATGTTGAATCGACAGAAGGTAGATGTTGCTCTTGATAGCCAACAATCCGAGCTGCTTGCGCCGACCTCGGAGGATACGAGTGTTCGCCAGCAATGGGTCATCAGCTCACAACAAACACGACATGTCCTATCACTTTTTTTCCGCAGAAATTGCCGCTGTTGAGAAAGCCATAGCTGCAAGCACAACATGGCCACCTTCGCGTAAGTCAAGCCATCACGAAACCTCTTCTACAAAACTGACAGGATCCTCAGGAAAGCATCGTTCGGCCACGCCTCCTACGCTTCTTTCCGACCAAGCTACCCAAGCACATTATACGATGCCGTCCTCGCCTTCCATCAAGGCCCCAAGAAACTATGCTTGGAGCTAGGATGTGGCCCAGGCATAGCAAGCATCCCGCTGAGTAGGCGTTTTGAACAAGTGATAGGCACTGACCCATCTGCCGGCATGGTATCACAAGCACAAAACACCGTCAGCCAGCTCAAAGAAAAGAGGCCTCTTAATCTCTCATTCCAACAAGCCTCTGCTGAGAACTTATCTTTCATCAAAGATGCCTCGGTGGATTGCGTAGCCGCAGCACAAGCAGCTCACTGGTTCGATTACAGTAAACTCTGGCCTGAACTTCAGCGAATTACTCGAAAGGGAGGCACAGTAGCATTCTGGGGCTACAAAGACCACGTCTTCCCGGACTACCCAGCAGCCAGCAAGATCATGCAAGACTACGCGTATGATCCTCACCCCGATAAACTAGGCTCATACTGGCCGCAACCAGGCCGCTCGTACGTGCAAGACAAACTCCGTATCGTTCAACCGCCAGACGCAGACTGGGAAGATGTGCAGCGCGTCGAGTACGAGCCGGGCTTACAGGGTCCGCGGTCGGGAGAGGGGACTCTGTTCATGGAGAAGACAGTTACCGTGGGCGAGTGCAAAGCGTACGTGCGCACGTGGTCGTCATACCATGGCTGGAAAGAAACGCATCCCGGGCAGAACGCTCGCTCGAGTGGTGGCCAGGGCGATGTTGTGGATCAAATTTTCGATGAGATTGCTGCGACGGACGGGCACTTTCGCGCAGAGGAGAATCAGATGTATATTGAGTGGGGGTCTGCGCTTGTCATGGCTAGGAGGAAGTGATTGGATTATAAGAACGAGTCGCGTCGTTTCCAGTGGGATATTCACGGAGGTCTTTGTGAGATCGACGTGTTCATGTGCGACATCCTTGAGACAAATATTCATTATGGCAATTATCCTGCTTTTCTATTTTTAGATTCGATGCCGTGCTAAAACCGACATGCTACTGCGCTAATGTATCTATGCCCTCCACTTCCCCATCCAGACATCCACATATCTCGCTACCAACCCTTCACTCACGGGATCCTTCATCCCATCCAAGACACTCGCGTCCTCTCTCGTTTTGACGGTCTCGAATGTCAAGCCTGCAGGCTCTTCGTCAAGTTCTTCTCCCTTCTTCTCTTTTACACCACCATACTTGCCCCTCCAAAAGTCCAGCAACTTCACCGGAGGATTCTTCTCGACGTCCTGTTCGCTCTTCGCTAACCTCTCCAACCACTCTCGTGGCTGTACGATCTCGAATTTTGGCATAGCAGGGTGCTTCTTCAACATTGGGAGCAAGTCTTGCTTGAACGAGAAAGTGCTGGGGTTGAGGAGGTGATAGACCAGCTCGCCGTTGCTGTCGGCCTTTTGTAGAGCAAGTTGGGCAACGGCGTTTGCACAAGTGTCGACAGGTAGCCAGCTTGGGTTCTCTTCTAGGTCTGGCAAGCAGCCGGTACTGAGCGATGAGCGGATCATGAGGGCAATGGCTTCTGTTTCGTTCCAGCTTGCACACTGCGAGTCACCGCTCAATTGTCCGATTCTGAACACCTGAGCATGCATGCCGGTCTTACGAGCTGCGTTGCGTGTGATCCGCTCTGTCACAAGCTTAGATCTTCCGTAGCCCATTTTCTGTGCATGGCTCAGATCTTCGATGTGCGCTTCACGGATCGTGGCGGGTTTTGGTGTACCTGACGCAGCAGAGATGGAGGAGCAGAAGAAGAACTTTGCTGGTTGCGGCAGAGAAGTGCGGAGGCAGAAGTTGATGAGGTTGTAGGTTCCGCCGATGTGATGCTGCTCAAAGCTGCGGACTCCGAGGTTGAAGTTCACAGCCCAGGCGGAGTGGATCACGCACGTCAGCTTGGACAGAAGATGCCTGAGATCTTTTGCATGGAGGCCCAGGTCGGCGTGGCTCAGGTCAGATGGTACAGCATGGAGCTTTGCCTGCTCAGAAGCGGAGAGTGTGATGTTGCGAGTCGCAAAAGATTGTAGCAGACGAGCGCCAGCAGCGGCAGGTCCAGGTGCGCGGACAAGAGACCAGATTTCTGACACAGAAGGATCGCGAGCAAGTATGGCGACGATGAAGGCACCGAGGTTGCCTGTCGCTCCCGTAACAAGCACAACTTGCTTCGCTGGTTGCGTTATTCCTGTGGGAAAGTGTCGTGTGAAATTTGAGTAGCGCTCGATGAGCTCGGTCATGACTGCGACTTCATCGTCCGTCTCGGCAGACGCCTCGCCTGTGCGCAACTGGTAGAGATGTCGAGCAAGTTGTGCGACTGTGCCTTTGTCGAATACGACGTTCTGGCTCAAAGTCTTCCCACCTTCACCGAGATCCAGCTTACGCTTGATGCTCCGCCAAAGTCTAGTTGTCTGGAGACTGTCAACACCAGCGGAGAAAATGTCGGTTCGTGCATCGGGCAACGTGATGTCGAGTTCGTTCTGGAACTCGGCGAGCAGCCACTGCTCCAGTGCAGGCACATCAAGCTGAAGAAGCGCTCCATTGCTCGTGATCTGTGGCCCTGACTCAAAGGCGGCGTAGGCCTTGCTGATATCCTCGGCAAACTGCTGGTATACCTGTGCACGTATGAACGTGCCTTTATCTGTTCGTGGATACAGGATATCCGCGCCCTTGACCACGATGAGTTCTTTGGGCACGCGGCTGAAGCTCTCTGCCTGCAGATTCGCAGCTTCCACGCTTGGCCAGATTTGTTCCACAAATTCGTCGTCGGTCAACTTTAGACCGTTCTCCGTAGAGCGGAACACGAGCAGTCCAGGCACAGTGCGCTGGAACCCGAAAATGACTGCCTCTCGCACGAGTGGATCGAGGCGTATGCTATTCTCAATCGGGATTGGCAGCACTTTCTCGCCGTTGACCAATGTCAGTCGATCATCGAGACGAGAGAGATATTTGTAGTAATTGCTCTTGTTAGGGTCAGGGTGTCGGGTAAACAGGTCCGAGGTCCGGAAAGAGTTCTCTGGGTTCTTTGCGCTGTAGGGAGGCACGCTGTTGCTCGGGCCCTTCGACGGCAAGCCATCGAGACCGACACACTCGAAGACACCGGAAGCGATCTCATCCATCAAGGTGTAATCCGCCGCTGGTCGGTAGAGCCGCATGTACTGCCACTCATTGTCACCAGGAGGTCGGAAGGATGTCATGATCTGTCCGATCTCAGTGCTGCCATAGTTGGCTACCAGGTTGACGCCTGCAGCAACAAGGCGGTCTCCAAGGTCATCGGGACAGGAAGAGCCTCCAAACAAGACAAGCTTCGTCTTTGCCAATGTTTGAACACCCTCCTCCTTTTCTGCCAGTAGCTGCAGCACGTATGGCACGGCGCTGACTTGTTGCGGCTTGGCAACGACCATGGCCTCGACCAAGTTTTGACTTGTTACAGGCAGAGAGTGATTGCCCAAATACATGGGAGCTCGTGTGTAGAAAGCCCGCCCCAGCTCCATGAGACCATGTGAGTGGAAGAGTGGAGACGCACAAAACGCTCGCAGGCCAAAGGACTTTCGGAAGTTGGCCAGACATGCCAGATTGGACAGGAAGATGGGTTTCGGGAAGCCAGTGGAGCCAGAAGAGTGCAGAATCCAGGCCATCTTTCTTCCCTCTCGGGACAGTTCGATGTTCTCGCGCTTGAATGTCGGCGCGGAAACGTGACGGTAGTCATGTCGCTGCAAGAGTGACACTGCTTTACATCCCGGCCGGTCTTTGTTGATCTCGTCCACAATCCCGCGGTTGGCATCGGGTACAATCAGTGTCTTGCAGTCCGCCATTTCGAGCAGACGTGCATATGCGGGAGCTCCCAGCCTTGTACTGAGGAACAAGGCCGTGATGCCCAGCCTGTTCAAAGCGAATATGCTCACAACGTACTCAAAACTGGTGGTCGCCAACAAAGCTACCACAGGCGCCTTCCCTGCTGTCGGGTCTGCGGGCTCGAGACCATTCTGCAGGTAGTACTGCACGGCAGCGTCCGTGAACCGATCAAGGTCCTGTCCGGTATGCTCCTCAAAGTCCGAAGCTCGAGACTTGGGATAGCAAATCAATGGTGTTTGCTGCTTTTCATTTGCGTGTGATTTGAGTAAACCGTCGATAGTCACGAATCTGTGGATGGGAAGATATGAAGGATCGTGATGTGGGAGCTTCAGTGTGAATGGTTGACTGGCTTCGTGACCAGCCACAGACGGCGTGACAGTCTGCGTGGTGGTAGCCATGACTGCTTCTGCTCTGGCATTAGAATGATCAATCACGGTGTGAGTACGGATTCATGGTTTATATCAACCTTTCCGACTTGATTGTTCAAAGTCAAGAATCATCGGATATTTCTCCGTCCTAATCCGCCGAGCAGCTCCCCACACTCGAGGAGGCGAACGAATCACCTCGCACTGGAATTCGGTTTGTCCGGTTTCCAAGTCGTGTAAGTACCTCTAGCGCTTGGCAGGCCGTTTAAACCTGAGAGTGCGTGACGCGAGCATGTGAACGCTGGGCGGCTGCATCGCCTGGCGATACGCGTAACTTGCATGCTTGCATTCGCGTCTCAGCCTCCAGTCAACCCTACAAACCCCCAATTTGTTGAGCATATGATCTGCCACAGTGTCTTGGCTGTCTGTCCACGCGGTAAGCAGCCACGATCTCGATTTCTTGGCGACTCAAGTACGGTCATAGTACTCGTACAATTTACAACCTGACAACGCTGTGGGTATTATGCATGGTAGTAGTAAGTAAGCACACACGTGTTCCATACTCGATCAGTCGTCTTCTCCGGAATCGATCGTACCCAGCGCAACACCTCCATGTTCTGCGGCGTCCTTCGGCTTTCTCTTGCGCTTGCGCTTCTTGGGTACTTCTGATTCTCCATCGGCCGTGACACCCAGCCCTGCCTTTTCGCTGGCCTGAGGATCGTTCTTGGTCACTTTCCGTATGACGGCCATCTCGTCTGCCTGCATTGAAGCTGGCTTCTCTTTCTTTGACTTCTTCACCGCCAGTGGATTAGGTCCCTTTGGGCCTTTTCGCTTCTGCTTCTTCGCTGCAGCATCTCCCCCTGCTGGAACTTCTCCCCCCTCCACATCGCTGTCGTTGTCATCCCTCTTCCTCTTCTCACCGGGAGCAGTGCCACCGCTCCGTCGTCCGCTTAGTCCCGCCCTGACCTTTGCCTTTTCCTCGCGCTCTCGCACGTCTTCCGTCACGTCTGCCATTGGCTCCAGAATCATGACGCTTCTCGCGATGTAGATCAACGGTACGCCCACAATGGTCCTCATCTTCCGCCGCACGGTATCGTCCTGGCTCGCCACCACGTAGCGGTGCTTGTTGTGGCCACTACCCTTGGGGTCCACCACGCTCTCCAGACACTCGAGCGCGCTCAGCGGCTCGGGTAGTTCGTGGTGTCCACATCGTCGTCGCTCTGCCTGCTTTGCAGCGTCTATCCACTCGTCTTTGTGCGGGTCGGCGGGCGCGTTGTACAGATGGCGAATGCAGCACTGGGTAATCATGGGCTTGATCTCTCCGTGTAGCGTGTTTTCGAGCATCTTGCCCAGCTGCATCTTGAAGCGCGCAGCATCTTTGATAATGTCTGCATCGACCAGCACTTGGTACGGTTCGCGGAAGTCGAAGTTGAGCTGGTACTTTTGCATCAATTTGCGATACGTTTTGCTGCGTTTGCCCTTCATGGTGGGCGATTGTCAGTGTCGCAGAGTATCGCAGAGAGTGTCAGGTTGCTTTGGACAAAAAGTTCCATTTGATCGGCGGTGCCTTCCTTCTCCAGATTTCGAGCTTATTTAAGCGAGATCCACTACGGCGCCGGAGGTGAGTGGGTCCGTCAATAGACTGATAAGCGGTAGAATAGGACGACGTGGACGAGACGAGAAATTGATAGGGTTTGGCTCGACTCAGCGTTGTGCATGGGACATGTCTACGCGAGCATCACAGCACAAATAGAAGCAGCATCACACTCCAGCAGCGTTGGGGGGAAGAATGCGCCAGGCAGCAGCATGCCGGACAGTCATGACCCGCCCACCACGGAGAAGCCACCCGCGCCCGAAGCCACAACAGCAGCAGTAGCAGAGGATACGGACAAGGCCAAGGACAGAGACGACGAGCAACACGATGCGCCAGAGACAAAACTGCCCGACGCCGACGAATTCGGGCTGCCGGTGAAGCCACCGCGGAGGCGGAGGAACTACTCGCTCGACGAAGACGACCCTCCCGAGCAGATCGCGCAGCAGGAAGTCGGCGAGGAGACGGAAGAGGATGCCGCAGTCAAGGCGGACACTGCGGCGACGGCGATGGAGGCAGCAGTGAAGGATGGCGACCCGGTCAGCGCAAAAGATGACACGGCCGATGCGAAAGATGACCCGCCAACACTGCAGACCAGCACAGATTGCGTGCAGACAGCGCAGGGCAGTAGGGATCCCTCTTCCACAGCGGTACCTGCCTCGCCAGGAAATGTGCGCCCACCAGGTAGTCCCTCCGCATCGAGACATGCCGCAAAGCCGTCTGTCAGCAGTATCGGCGAATTCTCCCACCAACAAGTGGTGCCGAGAGGGTCGGTGGACGAGGTGAAGGAGGAGGAGGAAGATGTGTGGCAGGAGATGCCGGCAGTCGCTACGCATCGCATCTACGATGACTGGGGGAAAGTGCTTGCCAAGGGCTACGATGAGGTCGAGGATGAGACGGTCGCGTACGGTACTCTTGGTGGAGCTGGAAAGGGATACACTCGCGTGCAGATGGACGAAGATGCCAAGAGCGCCACTTCACTGGACGACAACACTGCCTACCTGTTTAAGGACCAATACACACGCAACAACGTGCTGCAAGACGAGGACGAGGGCGAAGGCAAGGACGCCATGGGACAGTTGCAAGCCACGAAAGAGCTCCTGACCGAGGGCCAGCGTGTGGCATATGTCGGCGTTGTGCGGTTAGCCCTGGCAGAGATGCAAAAGGACTTTGACCTGCTGGAACGCACTAAAGGCACGCGGAAACTGGTTGAGATGGCAGGCGAGGCTCTTCAAAAGTGGTCGCAAAAAGTCATGATCAGGCTGTATAGTCACATGGAGATTGACGCGCGAGAGCAGATCATGGTGGAGCAGCTCGCTGAGCATGGCGTCCTCCCCAGTGACCTCACGCCAGCGCTGATGGCGAGCGCGAGGGTGAAGAATCCTACAGCAGACTACGAGACAACTTCGCGAGCCACTTCTGCACGACCATCAATGGCTTCACCACGACCGTCAGGCGGCGTGGAGCAGCAGCTGAAATCTGCGAATAATTCCGCACCTCCGTCGAAGCCCGGTACGCCTCAGCCACAGGAAACCGACAGTCCGCCTCCCGCCTACGAAGAGCACACCGCGGATCAGCTGACAATTGAGAACCCTGTCGACTACGAAGACGCGAAGAACCTGGACATTGACATTCGGTGGACGGTGCTCTGCGACTTGTTTCTTCTGCTTATTGGAGACGGCATGTACGATGCACGCTCACGGGTGCTGCTTGAGCGGGTAGGCTCTGGTCTGTCGGTGCACTGGCAGGAGATTTGCCGCTTCGAGAAGCGTGTCACAGACGCGCTTGAAATGCAGGAAGAAGCCGAAAAGGAGAACTGGAACGAAGACGATCACATCGAAGCCCGACGCAAGGCTACAAAGAAGAAGCGCATGGTGGTCATGGGACTGTGCACGGTCGGCGGAGGTCTCGTCATTGGACTCAGTGCTGGTCTGTTGGCCCCAGTCATTGGTGCAGGTCTCGCCGCTGGCTTCACTGCGGTTGGCGTTACAGGAACCGGCACGTTTCTGGGCGGCACCGGTGCAGCAGCCCTGATTGGAACCACCGGAACGCTCCTGGGGAGCAAGATTGGATTCGGCACGAGTGGCAGGCGAACAGGCGCCGTGAAGACATTCGAGTACAAGCCGCTGTACAACAATAAGCGGGTCAACCTGATCGTCACAGTCGCGGGATGGATGACCGGAAGTGTCGACGATGTGCGATTGCCATTCTCGACTGTGGATCCTATCATGGGGGACATTTACTCAGTCAATTGGGAGCCAGATATGCTGCGGAGCACGGGTCAAACAATGCAAATTTTGGGCACAGAGGCACTGACGCAGACCATCCAGCAGATTCTGGGCGCGACTTTCCTTACCACACTTATGGCTGGTCTCTCAACTCCCATGATTTTGGCGAAGATTTCGTACCTCATCGATAACCCGTGGAGCGTGTCATGTGCTCGAGCGGATGCGGCGGGCCTCATCCTCGCAGATTCCATTATTGATCGGAATCTCGGCGTTCGTCCCATTACACTTGTTGGCTTCTCTCTAGGCGCGCGTGTGGTATACTCTTGCCTGAAAGAGCTTGCCCGACGTGGTGGCATCGGCTTGGTCCAGAATGTCTATATGTTTGGATCTCCGGTCGTGGTCAAGAAGGATGACTGGATCAAGGCCAAGTCTGTTGTACCTGGTCGATTTGTGAATGGCTACGCGACCAACGACTGGATTTTGGGCTATCTTTTCCGCGCTACGGGCGGAGGCGTGATGCGCATCGCCGGCCTTGCTAGTGTTGACATTACAGGTATTGAGAATATTGACGTTACAGAAGACGTGCCGGGACACATGGCATATCGAGCAATGATGCCGACCTTGCTGGACAAAGTTGGCTGGGCGGTGGAATCGCTTGAGTATACAGAAATCGAGGATCCAGATCCCGAGAACCACGAGAAGAGACAACGTGAGCTCATCAATGAGATTGAGGAAGCACGACGGCAGCTTGAAGAACAGCCAGAGAAGAAGGGCTTCAAGTCATTCTTCACAAGAAAGAAGGCGCCGCAAAAGAAGGCCTGGGAGACGTATGACGAGCGAAATGCAAAGGTGCTCGAGGGCGATGAGAAGGAGGCGGAGAAGCTGGCTGAGGAGAATGCCAATGTCATGTTCGACGTGGAAGCCATCAGGCGCGAGGCGCTGGCATTGGCAGTGCAGCGGCCTGGAGACATTGAAGAGATCAAGAAACATCTCAGTGTGAGAGAGCTGCAATCGACACTTCCCGCATTGAAGGTCGATCTCAACAAGCATGATGGTGCAAGTGCAGGGAGCACGCCGAGTAGTGCAACGCGGCCACACCTCTCGCACGCACACTCGCAATCACACGACGGTACGACTGGTATGAAGAGTGCTGCGTCAACGACAAACGGTTCGAGGCCGGCCGATAATAGCGGAGAGAGCGACATATCCATGACTTTCGATTCACCTGAGCGACCAACGAACTCGTTCCGCACCCATGTTTCCGATCATGGCTCGGCCCCAATATCCAGATATGCCACGCCAGATCCGCAGTCTTCACGCATAGCCACGCCCGAGCCTCAACGCCCTGAAACAGCCTGGGACGCACCTCGACCCAAATTTGGAGTCGCAGACCGGCCTGCCCTCCGAAGCGTGACGAGCCCACTTCCTTCCGGAGTCAATGTCAACTCACCGGTCGTGACCAGTCCGGACTACAATCCTTGGGGCGCAGCAGACGCTGACGATCCCGAGTTCGGCAAGGAGAAGGAGGTGAAGATGTCCTTTTAGATGGTCCCGCGGCTTGAAGAGCAAGAAGGCGGCCAAGCGCGCGGGGCAGGGTAGGTACCTTACAATGAGACGACACCTTATGATGCGAGCATTTGCATTCAAGGCGGGACGAGGGCAAGAATTTCAAACGGCTTCACGAAGCATGACTGGCAGGCAAGGTTTTGGGTGCGAGCGTGAGTGTGGGTTCTTGGAAAGTCGTTCTTCTTGTTCTTCTTTACGCATGGGAAGGAAGAGCATGGATCTCGGCACTGTACTGTAGTGTGCATACAATTGAGGCAAGCTGCCCGTATGCAACGAATTCTAGTGAAAGTGTTTGTTGCAGCATTGACTCGCACAAAATGGGACGAAAGATGTAATTCCGCTTATCCGCTGCGACCCCCAATTCGTCTTGACTGGGTCTGTATCTTGCATGATTGCCGGGCTTTGTTACAGTTGTTGTCTTCTTACCGGCAAGGAAGTCATATCCCTCTGAAGTTGTAGGTCATTACGTTCGTGAAACCTGACTAGGCCGTCGTGAGTCGTGGAGAGCATTGTGAGGAGCGTGACAGATAATGCATATCATGGACCATCTGACTAGAACTACGTGCGCGGCCTAGCATCAATCCACCACAAGCAAAACCTATAGCTCATCGTGCTCAGCAGCAGCGGGCGCGGCCTTTTCGCCTTCCGTCTCTGCCTGCTTCATAATTTTCTCGTATTCATCATCATCCAGCTCCTCCATCTCAAACTGCACGCCCTCAGGCATCTGTGCCTTGAGCTGCTCCTTCATCTTCTTGACTGCGTCCGACTCTGGCTCGACATTGTCAGGATCGGGTGACGTCTCCTTCTGCTTGACTTGCTCAGGATCCTCGAGAACCACTTGCTCTGCTGGAAGTTCGGCGGCATCGATGATAAGCCCGTCGGCAAGTTTGGACTTGGGCGAGTCGCCCATGCGGATGGCGTCGATCCAGTCCTCGACTTTCGACAGATGGAAGTCAGTGGCGGTGAAGTGACGCCACCAGTTGCGCTTGCCGTTGACGGCAATGAGTTCGACTTTGCCGGGGTTGAGTTCAAGCTTGGTGCGAAGGGCGGCGTTTTGGGCATTGGCGTGTGAAATCTGATAAAAGGGGAAGAGCTTTCGTCCTTGGTATTTCCGATGCAGGTCGCTCAAGCTCTTGATGGCAAGGGACGTGGTTTCTGAGGGATCATTTTCTTCTGGAAGGAGGGCGAGAACGCAGGTTCCAGCCTTGTCATTCAAGCACTTTTGTTGCAACGCGAGAGGCTCGGCAATGGTTTCAATTGGAGTAGCCTCTGGCTTGGGGGGTGCGGCCTTGGGAGTGGGCTGGGTCTCAGGAGTCGCGGTCTCGTCGGCAGCGCTCTCTGAAGACTTCTGGGAGGCGGAAGACTTGGCGAACTTGGAGGAGGAGCTAGAGGCCTTCTTCTTGTCTGAGCTCGCCGTCTTGGACTTTTTCTCCTGCTTGGGTGGATCGGGGTTCGGTGTCGCTGCCTGGGAGAGGAACTTGACGATGGCCGGCTTCTTCAGCTCGCCATCGTATGTAATCGGGTCTTTGCCATCTCCGGGAAGGAGCACAAGTGTCGGATATGTTGTCACCTTGAACGTGCCCACTGCCTCTGTTTCCTTGTCTCTAATCTGCGCGACGTCCAGCGCGCCCAAGAAATCAATGGCCACCGATTTGAGCAGAGCACTCACAGGACCCTTGTTGGAGAACAGAATAGCTTTGGGGCCCGATCCTTCTGCTACCCAGTCGGCATAGTCTGCATCCTTCAACCTCTTGACGTGGTTGGGAATGTTGGCGATGACGGCGTCGACAATGTCTTTGGCGCCTCGCTGGCCTTTGTAGTCCTCGACGGTTGGCTTGCCCGGCTTCTTACTGGGCCGGACGATCTTGAGCGTGGGAAAGCCCTGCACGCCCATGGAGCCACAGAGCTGCTTGTTGGGCTCTTCATCACAGTTCACGGCGACGACCTTGGCCAGGCCGGTCAGCGACTTGGCGGCCTTTTCGTAGGCGGGCTTCAGGCTCTGGCAGTGGCCACACCACGGCGCGTAGAACTCGACGATACTGGTGTGGTTGGACTTGTTGACGATGTTGTGGTACGACTTGCCGTCGGCCTGGATCACGGGCGACGCGCTGTCATAGAAGGCATTGGCGGTGGGCAGCAGCAACGAGGCAGCCGCGATGGCGAGCGGGAGGGAGTGGACCATTGTGACTGTGACGGATAGACCGATAGACGTGTCACCGGCGACCTACGAGTGCTACATATACAACAAGTAGCAGAGTGCGTGGATGCCAGTTGGCCTCGTCGAAGTTCGACAAGCTCAGCTCATGCTGCAGGGACCAGCGGGTGGAACTATCGAGAACGAGACTAAGTAAGCTCGGCTCGGCTCGGCTCGAGAAGCACGTGGGACCGCCGAGGCCGCAGCTTCAGCTTCCACCCCAGCTAGCCAGATTCCACTGATCAGCTCTCACTTTCTGCATCTCTCTATCCATGGACTGGTAATTGTAATATAGTAAGAAATTGCAACAACATGGCCGCCGCACTCCCCGCCAAGCTCAAGGCAGCAGCGCCCGACGCAGGCCGATTCGCGACGCGCGCCGCGCAGCTCGAGAAGTTCCGGCCGATCGTGGCATACTGGTGTATGTCAACCTGGGGTCCGCACAATGTGCTGCGCTGATGCCGCTCAGGCGAGTACTACATCCTCCAGATCATCCTGAAGCGCGAACTGCACACGACCGACGAGGAATGCACCAACTATGCCCTGCAGCTGATGGATAAGCTGGAGGCATACAAGGCCGACAATGCGGCCAACGATGCCGTGGTCGATGACATGGCGGCAAAGGCGTACATCGAGAACTTTGCCCTTGAAACCCTTAATCGCGCAGACGACGCTCAGCGGAATAACAAAGTCACAAAGCAGACCGCCGACACCTTCCAGGCATCAGCGACCTTCATGGATTTGCTGACGATATGGGGGCCAGTCGACCATGAGATCTCAGCGAAGAGCAAGTTTGCAAAGTTTCACGCCCTTCGCATAGCGAGGGCCATCAAGGCAGGCGACGATCCAAATGCGTCAAACCCGGTCATTGAGCAGCCGCCCGCCACAGACCAAACGTCGACGGAGGATGATCTCGAAGCGGAGTTCAAGAACCTGGAGCAAGAAGCAGGCGGCTACAAGGCCCCCACAGTAGAAAGTGCTCCAGACAGCAGGCTCCCTTCACGGCCACCATCGACATTCCAGACGAGTCCGCTCGGCCAGCCAACACTTCCTACGATCCCAATTGACCCTCCCACGTCACGGCCAACAGAGCACGACGTGTCACCCATTGAGCAGAGTGATGCCAATAGCAGGGCCGCCTCTGTGGGCGGAGGCTATTTCCCAGCAGTGCCCGGCGAGCCAACGCACACTGCGCCACCACCTGCATCCGATCCAGCGGATTTCTACAATACTGTACAGCCGCCACCTTTGGCCCCATCACTTGGCGATTTTGGAACTATTCCACAGGACAGACCAGGACCACCTACTCCGAGTCAAGCAGGTCCGCCTCCGCCTGTCGCACTGCCGGCATTCGCCCCTCCGCCTGTCGCTGTCCCACCTCCACCTGCACAGGTTCCTCACAGGCAAGGAGCTTACAACACCGATGACGAGGCGATCATGGCCGCGCAGAAGCATGCAAAGTGGGCAATCTCTGCTTTGAACTTTGAAGACGTCGAGACTGCGGTTAGTGAGCTCCGCACCGCGTTGCGTAGCCTGGGAGCGGCCTGAGTGTTTCTGCTTCAGCGCTTTCTCGTACCATTCACCATGACCAACGAGCAAAGTGAGGCCTCGCGTTGAGTGTCAATCGACTGCATGATGACGGACCGGCGCCACTCTGGATCTGAAGCTAGTTTACGGCACTTTATGATGCGGCAAGCTCAACACCAAGTCGAGCTTCGCTGAACGCGTGACACAAGCAGTTCGAAGCATGGAATGTAGTGAGAAGGAAGAGGCCTATCTGCCACAAACTCTCGACGTTGCTCTGCAATTACATTGATACCCGATATCCTCGAAGACACATCCGGTCTACCGATAAGGAAGGCAAGCCACTCCCCTTCACTCTTTAGCTGCCACCAGCGCCTTCTCTGCCATGATTCTTGGGCTCCTGGAACCCTTCGAATAGCATCTTGGGAAACACACGATGTGTTGGGTCGGATCTGGTCGCTTCAGCCGTCTTGACGTGATACGTTGTCACGGTCTATATACAGCATTTCTGTGAACCAAGAGAAAAAGCGTCCACGGCCCGTGCTTGTTCACCCGGATTCCACATGCCACTATCTGGTAGCCATTGCAGCACACAAGGAATATGAAGGTAGCATTGCAACTTCGACTAGTCCACCAAGTCGCGGAGTCTCACGAAACCGGTGACCAGCTAGTGCGGACCACAAACCATCGCAGAAGCGCTCTACGAGGTCCCACGCAGACGACCAGTAATGTACTGAGTACCCAAGTTCTGCGTAGGAGCATCACGGGGGTATTGCAAGTGCTGGCTGTTGATGCCACGTCCTGCAGTAAGATCAGTAATAATTCAGAAAAGGACCGCCAGCGCTTCTTGCCATTGGTCGTGTCGCAGACGCCATCGCCCTAGCAGATCGTCAGCATCATCTTCTAAATCACAGCTTGTCTTCGGCCGCGGCGACTCACCAAGATGCAGACATCCAACGTTTTGAGGATCCAATTGCTTGGAATGCCTGGGGAGCCACGCGCAGAGATGCCAGACACGTTGCGCGTAGTCGTGCCGCCGTTGTTGTCCACGTTGCATGTGAGCCCGGCTTTGTGATCAGGATTTCCTGCCCTCATTGTTAGGGTGATACTGCGAAAGCCCCAACCAACCCGGACGGCGTACCAATGAGGAACACGCCCTTCACGGCGTTGAAAGATACACCAGTGAGTCGGGGCAGGGCATCGACGGTCGCCTGGAAAGGGAACGGTCAAATGAATTTCACTTCAGACAGCGACTCCACAACTGAAGACTCACCGCAGCGCCTTGAGAGTAGCCCTGCAAAACGAAGCACTGCCCAAGATCAGCAACGCATTAGCACCACGAATCGCAATAGTTCAATACCTCATTAGGGCTAGACTGGAGCGTAGTCTGGATCTTGTTGATAATCTGTCGAAACACGCACACAAACGTCAGTCAATCAAAGGCTCCTTCAAGGGCTCAAGACCCGCAGCGTACATCTCGTGTTCCAGCCTCTGACTGCTGATTGAAGGATGCCGGGTACACGGTGTTGTAGATTTTGCCTCCGGACACCGCTCGCTGGATGTTGGCGTTCATGGTTCGGAAACCTGAGCCTGGAATTGTCATGTAATGTCAGCGTTGTCGTTGTAATATCCGCTTACTCTCAGCAGCTTCGGCCGGGCAGCGTAACGAACGCTGCAGTGTTCACGATAGCACCTGGAGACGTACTTTTACCTTGCTGCTCGCCCGTACCACGAGTATTGATGATCGCTATCAATGTTGTTAGCTGCCAGCACTGCAGAAATGGTCTGCCAGCTCTTTACTGTAACTGCTGCAGGTCGTCTGTCTCTCAATGACAGCAGCAGACGCAGAGCAAGCGAGCGCCAGCCAGAGGCTGAAGTTGGAGGCGACCATTGTGACTGCAGATGAATTGGAGAAATGTGTCGTTGGTGTAGAATGTGTGTCTCAAGACAATCCTGTTTGAATTCTATAATGACCCATCCCAGACTTCTCTTATGTATATACAAAAGTCACGCAGTGTTGTCGATCAGACTAGCTGACAGTAGCAATGGAGCGGCCTGCCACTGCACCCAAGGTTGAGTCGGATACCTTCCTGGGAATCTTGGGCGGAGCATCGGATAACTGCTGCTGGTCGACTACTAGACCGATCGGTTATACACTTTCACACTTTGACAATGGGACAACAAACTTAGCAATTTCTACTGCATTGATCTGCAGCACGTCAGGCCAAGTTGATCTGTCGGCCGACGCGAGCTGCTATAGTAGTATGTAGTAGCTTGCAAGTGGGACGCCTTTTAACCTGCCGTTATGAGAAGTGCTTCCGACAGGGCTAGAATGTGATGCGTCTTGACTTGACTCTTTTGTGCATATCTCCGGCGCTCAAGCTACCGCCGACTGGCAGCAAAATAGTGCTTTGGGATCAGCAGGACTAGAGATCGGTTACTCGAATGATCATCAAATGGCGGTGCGGTGTCATCTGTTCCGACGAGCACTACTTATGTTGTATGTAAGCTTGTGCAAGTCTTGCCTGTTCGAGGAAATCGCATTGCCGTGTCGTCCAGGTTTGGGAGGATTTCAGCTTAGAAAGCAATCAGAGGTCACTGCGACTCAGGCCGAAAGGTGTACTGCATCGATCGTGTCTGCCAGCCCACGTCACGCCGTCTTCTGCCCATCTCATGATGGAGGAGGGGCATTGAAGTCGAAAGCCCGAGGAGATGGAGACCTCGACCCGCCAACCAGAGATCAACATCGATCAGCACTGTCAATCGACTTCACCACTTCCACCTCCAAACGAGTAATACGAGCAGTTCAGCGACATTCTCTCATCATCGTTCACACCTCGTACCTCGCCCCCACACAGCCATCCACCATCCCTCTTACACCCCGAAAACACAAACACTTCCACTGTCCTTTATACCTCTGAAACTCCAACGTCCCCAAACTCGGCATCACCACATCGCCTCCCAGCCCCTTCGTCTCACCATTGAAATACATCATCGCCTTGCCCGCCTTCTCATCCACATAAGTATTCAAATCGAAAATCCTAATCCTATAGTCCGGATACGTGTCCGTGACATATCGATACATTGCCATCTGCTCTTCGAGCCCTTTTAACCCCAGATCGACAACGCCCGGCGGCCGCTCCAAATCGCCCTGGAACGCGCTGGAAATGTGGTCGCGGTAAGGGTACGTCGATGTGTCAAAATTGCGCTCATTAATCGCCGCGACGAGCGCGAGGGCGATTTCTTCGAGATGTGCGGCTGTGGGAGGCTTGACGGACTTGTCGTCGATGATGCGAGCGCAAGGTCGTTTTTGTGCCGTCTCTTCCTCGTTTGTCGTTGTTGTGGAGTCGGTTTCAGTGTCATAGTCTGGTATCAAGTGGACCATTGTGGCTTCTAGACTACAACTGCTTGAATCGATCCGGAGTGGTCGTCTTGACTAAGATTGCTTGGGTCCAGGTATGGTAATAAGATTGGAGGAGCGGAAAGGTGAAGTGCTTCGTGATGGGGGGATTACTTCGGTAAAACAGGCATCCATGACCAGGGGGACCATCGTGTGTCCGGCCACAGTATCCTGCTTACATGGCTTTCCAAAAGAGCGTAGAGATGGCGCGACTGACAGAACGTGAGGACGAACAGTCAACAGAGGGATTGGCATGATAAATCATCTGGCAGGGATATGGTGATCATGTCCGCAAATATAGGACCAGCACGAAACCGTCCGCATTCTAGGTATCTCAAACACACAAAAGAAGTGCCACACAAGGGCCCTCAACACCCTGCAAATACCCTGTCGTCGTACCTGTTCATAGCCCAACGCGTCGCTCCTCAATAGTCTCATCGTGAGAAACGGGTGGCCAGCCTACTCATCATCCTCCTCTACCACAATCTTCTTCGTCATGCTCTCCACAACTTTGCCATAGAAACGTTGAGCATGGTTGCGCGGGAAGCAGATCTCCTCGGTGAGATAATCTGGCAACAGCTCAAGCAATTCTCGATCTCTGCTATCGTCCAAAACAGGCTCATATGCGAATTCAGCCTCCTCGTGGCTAAGTCCGGATGGTGTCTTTGGGTTCGGCGTCGTTGCATCGTTGCCAACAGAAAGATGGAATTGCAGTGCTGTCGCGATGTTAGCTAAGTTTCGAGCATCAGCACACGAGCAGGACTTACTCCCGTTTCTGCCCGTTTGAATGCAGTTATAAATGTCTTCCCCCTCGTGGCGCTTCACGCCACTGATGATCAAGCCCGTCAAATCTGCGTAAAGATTCTCCTTCATCTTCGCCTCCTTCTGATTTGTTGATTGGTTGACTGAAATGTTGCTATTCTTCTTTGCAGCGGCCTCTAGCATTTTCGTCTCCTGTGCAGTGTTGGATATCTGCTGCCGAGCTGCGTTCAACTTTGCTTCCAGTGACCTGACCTCGTTCTCTGAAAGCTTCAATTTTTCCTTCAACTCATTTCGCTCAGCCTCTATCCTTTGGTTAGAGGCCTCGAGGGACGTGACTTGCTTCTGCAACCCTGCAGTCTCCGACGTGACCGATGAAGATGACTTTCTTGCTTCCACCAGCTCCCTCTTGAGTGATGCGATTAGCTCTTGCGCATCCTTGGCTTTCTGGTCACTGGCGCGCTTGAGCTTCTCAAAGTTGCTCTCCATGCTGGTCTTGCCAATCTCTTCGAGGTTCTCGTACTTCAAGTGCAAACTCTCATACTTCTTTGTGATGTCGTTGAGTTGTCTGCGTAGTTCAGGGTCGCCGCCCCGCCGTTCAGTTGCGGTGACGCTGCCCTCGCGTGACCTGGCAGGCTGATATGATGGCTGTGCTGATGCTGCTCGCCCACTGGGCCGTGCCTGCAATGGTTCCACTCGTGAGAGAAGAGGCTGAGCGGGTACTGAAGGTACGCGTTGTGCATATATACGCGCTGGTGGAGGCGTGAGCTCTTTCTCGATATCCATGTTGTCCGGGTCGACTTCGATCGACTGCTCGACGTCTTCCATGTATTCCGGGTCTGGCTGCGTCTCTGGGATGGTCATCAACTGCTCTGGCGAAGGCGCTCGCTTGGCAGCTCCACGCTTTGCGCCAGCCTTTCCTTTGGGTGCAGCGACCTCCGCAGCCGCCTTAGTGTTCTTACGCGTCGCCGTAGTCTTCGCGCGCTTCGACTTGGGCTTCGCGACAGCATCTTCACTATCGAACTCGTCCACCTCTTCAGTCTCGTTGCCATCCTGCAGATTTGTTCGGTCCTTCAACGCGGCTCGAAGCTGTCGCGGCGCAGCCTTGCGCTTCGTTGCGGTCGCCTTACTCCCGCTGACCCTTCGCGCTGCTGCTGCTTTTGCTTTCGGCGGCATCTTGGTGGTGGTTGTTCGTTTGATCGCAGGTGTCGCGAGAAGATCATCTGCGCTCTCGTCTGCGGCAGGTGCAGCCTGCGCTCTTGCTCGAGCAGGCATGATTCGCTATAATAGTAGTTTGCGACGCGCAAAGTCGAGAGTTGTGTGATCAATGCCTGGCTAAGGTATCTGGTGATTATTGACGCGCGCAATCTGAAGCTCGCGAAACGCGATCAACAACCGATAAACAAACGGCTGTTCCCGTCGTCCTCCTCTGCGTTCCGGCCGATCGGCCATGCTTGCCGTTGAATCACACCTGCATGACTTGACTAGATCTGTTTTGATTTAAGCAGTGTACTTTGCACATTCACTCGCGACGAAGATCGACAGGCAGAAGATCCATAAGACATAATCGCAAAATCACGTACACCTCAGATCTTCGCCTTGGCCGCCTTCTTCATGACTTCTCTCGTCAAGACATCTCCCTCCTTCTTGATCGCACTCAGCCTGCCGATGCTCATCAATTTGGCAATCATTTCCTCGTCGCCAAAGTGACTGTTATGCTCATACTCGGGTTTTTGCCCATATGCCACTCTCGCAGCGTCCACCAATATCCGTGCCGTCATCCCAAACACTCTGTACCTCGACTGCTGCTCCAATGCGTTCGTGGTTGTCGTATAGAACTTCCGAGGCAGAGGAGGCTGCAGCGTGCTGCGAGAGTCCTTGCTCGCAGCCGGATCTTTACTATTAATTGTGGATGACGCGGTTGCAGTAGAACTGGCCGCGCTCGCTTTCTCCTCTGGCGATCGTGCAGCCGTATAGCTTTCCGGCCGCTTCGCAAGAAAGACTTCTCCTCTTCGAACAGGCACGAAGAACTGGTGCATTCTCCACGCGCTTTCGTGCCAGCTGTGCCAACTGCCTTTGTACCACTCACCGTCTCCAAACTCTTCTCTGTCTCTTTCGTCCAAGTCCTTTTCGAACAGGAAATTCCGAAAGTTAGCGGTAAAGACTGCAGCTACCTCGCGAGCGTCTAGCTTCGGTAGGATATCTCTTGCGGCATCGGGGTTTCTGTTCGATTCGCTCGGAGCAGGTGTCTGTAAGAATGCTACGCAAGGTCGTACTCCAAGCTCGGTCATGGCGAGATTGGAGGGCAATTCTGCGAGGTGCTCGACTGAATAGCCTGGCGGGAATTCATCGTCATTCAGTGGGAGACCGATCTCCTCGAATGCTTCGCGACGGGCGGTTTGGAAGGGCGTTTCAGCAAGTGTGTCGGCTTTCCCACCTGGGAGAGCTGCTTGGCCAGCATCTTGGACAATTGTCAGCCGTTGCCAGCATGCGCGCAGAGCTGCGTTGTCGAATTACAGTTCCTGAGGCCAGAGCTACGGATAGTGAGCACGACACGTAGGTCGCCGCGCTTGTCTGCGAACAACAGAATGAGCACGGCTGCTCGTCGCTTCAGCGGGCATCGGTAGTAATTTGTGGGTGGTGGTATGAAAGCTCGAAGATTGACTAGCGCCTTCTGCATCGTCGTCAGCGTAGAACACCATCATGGAACAGACTGCCATACCTTCGACGCGGGCGTGAGGACAGACATGTCAAAGCCATCGTCTTAGACAGACTGAAATAATGGTGAGCGTCGGATGGATCATCTGGATCGCTGTCAATCATGCGATGTCGATCAACGGACCTCGGTCCCCACGTCTCGAAATTCGGGGTTTGCGGCCCCGAATGCTCGAATTGTCTTCGAAGCATTACGAAAGATGGTTCATTTCCTCTGTAGACTGATGGAGTGCTCATAAACTGGCCTGTCTGACTGCAAACGGATAAGAATAGCACTCCGCCCTCGTGATAGCATACAGTCATTGAAGTCATGGTCGCTCGTTGTTCGTGTCATCCGTTCCTGAGCGGACCTGTTGATGTGGCATTCATTTGCCTTGGTACGCCGGCACCCAGTGCTCTCACTTAGAACCATGGCGAGGATATGGGTACCAATCCTCAGAGACGCCAACAGCTGTGCCACAGATGGTACACATGCAGAGTGGGGCTCGCTCGTAAAGTAGCGCCCTCGATCTCGTGGTCGTGGAACACTGTCAGTTTCGTGCTCTCAAGCTGCATCTCACACCTTTGGGTCGTGGAAGAGGAAGTTGATGTCTCGTGGCCGTTGACGGTTGTGCTTGACGAACTGCTCGTCACCTGGTGGCCCTGTGCTCTTTGTCAGCATGTCTTCTGCCTAGTAACCCAGCAAGTCTCATCTTACTCTCGTTCTTGGTATTGGAGTCCAGCATACTCTGCAGGCTGAGACATATGGACTCCACATTCTGCACCGGACTCCATCCTTGTTTGTCGAGGAGATCCAAACATATGATGCCATTACTGTAGATGTGTGGGTGCATGGGTATTCGTCGTGCGGGCTCGGAAAGTTGCACAAACACAACCTCTGGAGGCTCTATTGGGTAACCAGTGGGAAATGTCATCCGCATACGGTACTTTTCTTCGGGATCATAAAGCGGATTGCCCAGCACTTGGATGTCCATCGTCCACTCCTTCAGATCGTCGGCCGAGACTATCGTGATGCCTTTGGGAGTCTCTCGTTGCAGCTTTGTCAGCTCTTTCCCGAGCCGCTTTGCCATCATACCCGCCATGATGCCTCCAGGATATGTGCTGTCGTGACCACAGGCAGCGCTCTCTTGATGGTCCGCTTCCTTCGGCAGACGGCGTATGAGTATTGTGCAAGGCGTCGCGGTCGTTGGAATGGTGTAAATGTAGAAGGACGTTGGTCTGGCGATGAAAGTGAGGCTGGCAGAGCCAACGAAGGAGTGATTGCTCGAAGGCGACGCCGGGAGAATGTCGTGAATGTTTGTGTACTACAGATCTTCATGCGGGAGCTCTTTTCCAGCAAGCCGGCATGTGCTATTCTAATCACAGCTCAAGTGGGGCTGATCTTCCAAGACCCTGTGCAACGATGTGACTATTCTGCCACGAGATGAACAAGACGTATCTAGAGAACTGCTAGAGAAGACGGAGTTTGCCAAGGGCAGTCGAATGCGATGCTCTGCCACCGCTCATAACCGTATGCGAGCACGTGAGCGAGCGTGTGAAGTATCGTTGTTCTTCTCGGCGGATCTGAGAGGGAGGCTTTCTCCCAGCGATCTGCGCGGGGGCTGAGCAGTCGCACCGCCTCGTGGACGACTATAGACTGTTCTGCGACTACTGACCCAGCTCCTTTGATTGACTAAATAACAGACAAACAATCTCTACCACCTCTCTCCGCCGCCCGACCGCCGTACAGGACCATTGCCCTTTTCCCCAAACAAGAATCGGGCTCTGAAACAGCGCGACGTACACACAAAACTCTCCACCAGATCAGCTCGAGCACGCCCACCCGTGCATATCTACATACCCAGAAGGAGCGCCAGCTAGAGGAGCTGCCGCTCAAACCATGTCGTGTGAGTTGTTCTTTCCTCTTACAGCGTCGTTCTGGTCCTCCATCCGCCGCGTCTGCCTGACTCTGCTCCCACACTCTCATCATAAACCATCCTCAGGTCCGGTCTCAGCGTATTGCTACCTCGACACCCAACCTTGAACCTAGCAGCCGCGTTTCACTTTACATCATCCCTAAGGACACCTTGAGCCAGCGTGATGGTCGCCTACGGTCGCTATTCTCCTGAGCCTACAGGACGTGGTGGTACATGATGAAGCGATCTAGATTCGGCTCCATCAAGCGTGCCTTGCCGCTGAACCCCAAGCTGACTCTGCAAATCACAGTACAAGGCATGCTCAACAAGCTGCATGGCCAGCCCGAGAGCTACGATCGAAAACAGAAATACAGATTCGGGAGGACGTTGGGTGCCGGCACTTATGGTATCGTCAAAGAGGCCGAGGGGCCCACGGGGAAAGTCGCAGTCAAGATCATTCTGAAGAAGAACGTCAAGGGAAACGATCAGATGGTGTACGACGAGCTGGAGATGCTGCAAACGCTGAAACACCCACACATTGTCAAGTTTGTCGACTGGTTCGAATCGAGGGACAAATACTACATCGTGACCCAGCTTGCAACAGGTGGTGAGCTGTTTGACCGCATTTGCGACAAGGGCAGGTTCACAGAGAAGGACGCATCGCAGACGATCAAGCAAGTGCTGGAGGCCGTCGACTACCTGCATTCCAAGGACGTGGTACATCGAGATCTCAAGCCAGAGAACCTTCTCTACTTGACCCGCCAGCCCGACTCCGATCTCGTGCTTGCCGATTTCGGTATCGCAAAACATTTGGACAGTCCTGAGGGCGTACTGAAGACAATGGCCGGATCGTTTGGCTACGCCGCACCGGAAGTCATGCTAAAGAGGGGCCATAGTAAGCCGGTCGACATGTGGTCGCTTGGCGTCATCACCTACACCCTCCTCTGCGGCTACTCTCCATTCCGATCGGAATCGTTGCAAGAGCTCATCGAGGAGTGCCGGAGCGGGAGAGTGGTGTTCCACGACCGGTATTGGAAGGACGTCTCGAAGGGTGCAAAGTCGTTCATCAATCGACTGCTCAAGCCGGACCCAGCTCAACGAGCAACGAGCAAAGAGGCGCTCCAGGATCCGTGGATAGCTGGCGTGGGTGCCTCCGACCACAACATTCTGCCAGAGATCAAGGCATACATGGCTACTGCCAAACTCAAGAGAGGTATCGAACTTGTCAAGCTGGCCAACCGAATCGAAGCCCTCAAGCTGCAAGAGGACGAGGAAGAGGAAGGTCCCAACGAAGCAGACATTCCAGCCGACTCTCTCGCCGCGGCGGACCAGGCTGTTGTGCGATCTCGACAAGGTAGTGCTGCGAGCTTGACAGCGCCTACCGGAGAGCCGCAAGGGAAGCGGAGTCTTAGTAAGCTGGCCAAGAGTGCCATCTTCCGCGAGGTGAGTCTCAATTCTGATTGGAATGCTGGTGGTTGATGTTTGCTGACCGTTCGCAGGTGGTGCTTGCCAAAGTCCGCGAGATGAAGGCTGAGGAAGAGAAGACCAAAACACTGGAGGCCGCAGCAACTTCGAAGAACTGATATCCCAAATGTGGTCAAAAGCTTGTTGCGAGGTACATTGACGGCTATCTCACACAATGCGGCGCGAGCTTCCTGCGACCTGATGTGCGACACGCCCGGGTTTGGTTGAGCACTGCTTTTCAGCATGATTGACATATACCATCGTAGCTTCGATGAAAGTGGATTGAATGCAGGTCGCACGGTAATTGCTGCACACCTGACTTGTCATACGTTCATACTGTTCCTTGAGATACTGAAGCTCTTCTGTCTGCCACTTCCGACGCCTGCTCTTTACAACGTGTTACTCTTGTTCAAGAAGCCGTTTCCAAACGCCAACAGCCCAATTGTCGCAAGCACCGACAGTCCAGTCGGCAATGGCTTGAAGCCACCCTTTATCGCGCGAGGAATCGAGGATCCAGCCAGCACGACCGATGCGAGGAGTGCTGCTTCAACTCCGTATGCTTGACGATTCTGCAGACGGTAGCCACCAAGCAGGTACAGAGCTCCCACGGTGCAGCCTGCTGCTACTGAGGGAACGGAGCCTGTGCGAACGTAGCCGGTAATTCCGCCACCTGCGGTGAGGAGGCCAAAGACCATGGCGATTGTGGAGAGAGACTGCATTGCAGGAGAGCTGTTAGTTGTGTGGCTGGGACGTGGACGAGGTGTGCGGTGCTGACCATTTTGGTGGTTTGTGTTGGTGGAAGTGCGGATTTGGTGGTACTGCTACTTGACATTGGTTGGTGGACAATGAGAGAGATGGAGACAGAGAGAGCGTCTTGTTGTTGGTAGTGCAAGCTGGGAGCTCTCGCGACGGATCTCGTTACTATGGCGAGATGATGATGGATGTGCCGCGGTTTCAATTTCTGGGGTAGGGGATAGAGTTCACCTAAAACGCCGATGCTCCGACGTCCCGTCCCAGTGAGGACAGCTTGCGAAGTCTTGGCATCAGTGCAGGTCGCATGTGAGAGTGAACCGCAGTTGACCAGTGAACAGAAGACAAGTCCATCCCAGCTCAACCCGCGACAGTCTCTTGAACAGACCACATCGTACCGCCGCCCGCCACAATGCCTTCCAAGAAGCAAGTTCCTGCCACAATCCCGGCCTCGAGCGCAGCGACCTCTGCCACGCAACCCCGAACCGTCACATCCAAAACCTTTGAGAGCAAATCCACCACATCCTCCTCCTCCTCCTCTTCAACCACTACTGTCGCGCCCGCGCTGCGAGCGCAAGACTTCCCGAGCATCGTCTCGCACATTTGGAACAACTACAACAAGCACACGGCACAGCGCGTGAAATTGATTGATACGTTCATGGGCTTCTTGCTCGTAGTGGGAGCGCTACAGTTTGCGTACTGCGTGCTGGCGGGCAACTACGTATGTCATCCCCTCTCGTTTATTTGCGTGCTCGCATACGTGCAATGGGTCGCGCTAGCTATGTAGCGAGGATGGAGAAACAGAGCTTTGTTGCTGACAGCTACGATGATCATCTCCAGCCATTCAACGCGTTCCTATCAGGTTTCGGCGCGACGGTCGGACAATTCGTTCTCACGGCGAGCTTGAGGATTCAGACAAATCCAGAGAACAAGGCGGATTTCGAGAGGATTAGCCATGAGAGGTGAGTGTTCAGCGCGGATGAATGACGGCAAACGACACGGGGTGGCACTGGAGCGCTAACGTGGCTGGCAGAGCATTCGCCGATTACGTCTTTGGGAGTTTGATTCTGCACTTCTTCTGCGTCAACTTCATCAACTAAAAGGGCACGAGCGACGAGAACGAGATGTGGTCAGACGAGGTCGGGTCGGAATGAGCATCAAAGCAGGCCTGGAAGCCTTGCGTAACTGCGGAAAAGAGCGTTGGAGCATTCTCAGAGCATAGATGTGATCAGAACAGGCGGTCGATCTGGTCACGGTGATGTACAACAAGGCAACGGGAGAGCAGAATGTAGTCTAGACTCGAGCCACAGTTGGCCGAACTTTTACGCTTCTATCGACTGTGCTTCTTGCAGCTACTGTGACATTTTCATGCCCTCGGGTTTCCCCGTTGGTTCGCGCGATGTCCAACTCATCAGCAAGCAGTCAATGGCTAGATCTTGCGCCTAAGCGGAGGCGCCGCTGATGTAGAACCACTTGTCAATGCTGGGGTCGATTGGCGCTGGTGCCTTGTCCTCGTGAGCGGGGATGTTGAGCGACTTGGGGTCGACACGGTTGGCGCTCTGTTGAACGGACACGTTGGTGCTGGCAAGGACGTTAGTTCTGTTTACTGGCATTAATACAGCTTCGGGAAATGACTCACAGGTTGACATCGCCTGGCTGGGTCTTGCCAGTGATCAGCTTGTCCCAGGCCTCAGCACACTCACGGATGACCTCCGTGGCATACTTCCTGTTCTTGCACTCGCCCGAGAACGCGAACTGGTTCTCCGGCTTGCCGTCTGGGATCTTGTAGATACGGAACCACTCATTAGTTGCGCGGAGGAGACCTGGCAGGTGGCGCTCGACGTCCTCAATGTCGTTGAGCTTAGGTGCGAGAGGGTCGTTGACATCGATGACGATGATCTTCCAGTCAGTCTCGCCCTCGTCGAGAAGAGCCATGACACCGAGGACCTTGACCTGCTTGACATCACCTGGCTTGGCCACGAGCTCGCCAATTTCGCACACATCAAGCGGGTCATTGTCACCCTTCTGCTTGGTCTCTGGGTGGGTGACATTGGGGTCCTCCCATGTTTGTGGGAAGGCACCGTAGTTCCAAAGATATCCCTTGTGTGGGAAGCAGTTGCGAACGAACCGCAGCTTGCCCTTCTTGGTATCCTGCTTGATGGGGTTGAGCTCCTCGTCCTTGGAAATCTAAAGCCATGCGTCGTCAATGTCTGCTCTACTCTGCCTCGTGGGCCTCAAGATGCATCATCAAGGAGCACCTTGTGCAGTGACACGCACCTCCTGCTTTGCGTTGGTCCAGCGAGGGATCTCAACGACCATGTTCAGCACCGTCTGCTGCTCGTTGGCGTACAGTGGAATGTCGTGGAAAGGCGAGACTGGCACGCCATCTTTCTCAATGTAGATGCGGTGCTCGAGGGTGTGTGGTGCGCCGACCTTGCGGGTGGTGTAGGTGGATGATGCTCGCGACATGTTGACAGCGCTGTTGGGAGTGCTGTTTGGATGGGAAAGATGACCAGAAAGTTGTCGAGCTCGCGCTTCGATTTTGCTCGACCCCATAGTGGGGCAATTGCGTCTGCCAGGGTCTCTCCTGCCCGCTGTCGCAGTTGAGAAAGCCGGCGTGCTTGCCTGCACAAAAGACGTTGGTGAGCGACCAGTGGCGACAACAGCACGTGTCAGCGGCCGTCCATGCAGAGCGGTGTATATGCGTATCGAACGCATGCAGATGAAAACGGATACGGATAATGAATATGCTGGGTGGCAGTGACGGCCGAGGTGTTCAACAAGTAGCTTGTCCAAAGATGCTCAAGAAGCAGAGGCCCGTTCTCGGCTCTAGGAGGTAACTCGGCTCTGAAACTACTCAGGTTGGACGAAGTGACATTGAAAGGGGACAACGGAGGTATTCTCGTGGTACCTCATGATATCGACGACTACTGACAATATCGCAGCAGCACCTCAGTACAGTATGTTGGGCTTCCAGAAACCTGCCATCACCTCGTGCGCGGCCTCACCCATCGCAAACGGCTCAATGTCAGGATCCTCTACCTCTTCACAATATTCCAGTCTATCCAGCGCTTGCATTTGACGTGGCTCGGTCCAGGACAAGTCATCTTCGAGCCCCTCTTGCGTTTGCATGAAGTGAGCCTCATCGCCCTGGCTATCTTGCAAGATTGCATTGGGGGCATAAGCGTGCTCGGCGAGCTGATGAGCAGATTCCTTGGCTTGCCTGCTGCTGGTATTCCGGGGCCACTCTCGCATCAAAGGCCCGGAGATGGGGTCCTGGTGTCCCGGCGACATAGCAGTGGAACCATAGGACTGCTCGTATTGCTGCTGGAACGGGAAAAGTGGCGTGGGCATGGCAAACCCTCTGCTGTTCGAGGTTGCTGCAGATCCTCTGAGCAGCAGCTGTTCATTCTCGAGCTCGTCATTTTGACCGGCGCGGCTGAATCCTCGTCGAGGCACTTGCGTACGAGGTGACTCCGCCAATAGATGCCTACTGTGCAAGACTACATACTGTGTAGGACTGACAAAGCGTTCGATATCTATTGCATTCGACCGAGATTGCACAACGGTGGCGCCGGGGCTGACCCTCCTCGAACTGGGGTCCAAGTCTTGCTGTGCTTTCGTGACTGCATTCAGTGCATCTCGCAGAAGCGTGCTGGCAGGTGTTGACGTGATGGGATCGATGTTTTCCTGGTCAGCACTGGGCTGGCTAGCAGCGCGTCGCTGCGGAAGTGATTGTGATCGATCCCGAGACCCGCGGATCTCATGCAGAACCAGAATGTCAGATGTGTGATGCCCAACGGAGCCACTGCCTTCGACTGCCGCGTGTGGCGGGACTGTCGGACGACCACGGGAAATGGATTTTGTCAAACCAAGAGCGCTCTCGAGATAAGGCACAAGCGCATTACTGCGGCATCGCTTCCTCAACGCATTGTGAGCGTTGTGCAGTCGTGGTCGTCCAGCCTGGCGCTTGCTCTCGGGGGCTAGGTTGTCCTTGACGGGATGTCTCTGTCGCTGCGATGAAGACATGCTTGGAATATGGCTGCGCTGACTACATCTGCGAATGGGCGGCTGCTGCGGAGAGGTTTGTCTCGAGTGGACGCTCTGAAATTGTCTGGGCGGTGCTTTCTGCACTGGCGCGTCTGATTCTGACCAAGTGTAGCAACTTCTGCAGACAGAGTCCAGATGCAACTCGCCTCTGCTACCAGTCCCTGAGACCGGCTTCTCCTGGACCTTTGCTGGACGTCGAGAATCGGCACTTTGCTGCATAAACGGTCCATCCTTCACTGCAGGTCGGACTTGTGGCTCGTCTCTCCGAGCTACGTTAGGTTGATGGCTCTGCTCTGTGCGCCGCTCTGCCGTCACGTTGCGGAAGTACGACGAAATTTCTTCTTCACGAATCTCCTTACGACTCTTCTTGCTTCGATTTGATGCTTCGTTGGCGGCTGCATGACTTTGGACATCCTTGGACCCGGACAAGAACTTCATTTCGTTGAATACAAGGTCTGGAACTGGTCACCGTCAGCATCGAGGCCATGCCGTTGCCAGCACGATACTCACGGCCGTGACCATTTGCGGCCATTGGTGCTGAAGCTCTGCCATTACTGAATATCCCAATACATGCCTCGGGTCGGAGCTACTGGGCGATCAGCCACAGTCCCAACAACAGCGATTGCTTCACTCACTCACCGTGAGCCGATTGTTCTTGGGTCCATTTCTGAGCTGGAAGCTCTGCACAAGACCTGTTGTACGAGCACCATCTCCACCGCGATGACGCGTGCGTCGCTTGGACTTTGTTTTGGATGGGGACCGTCGATCTTGTATCACTTTCTTAGTCTTGGCCTCATAGCGGTCTGGCCTGGTCTTGCGCCTCGCGCGTCTCTCGAAAGACTTGATTGGCTTCTTGGCCTGGGCCGACACACTGCTATTGCCATCTTGAGATATGTCTTTGCTGCGCTGATCCACCGCAGCTCCTTCAACCACACGTTGCCGGTCGGAGCTCGAGGAACGCGAAATTTGCTGGTCGCGTTCTTCAAGGCTCTCTCGATGTGCGCCTCGGGAGCGTGGGCCACCAGAGGCTCGTTTCCTTTGTCCGGAATGTACAGGCCTGAATGCACGTCTCTGCGGTTGAGAGGGTTCAGAAAGGCTTGGATACTCTTGCTCTTCAGGCGGCTTCCTGTCCGCCGTATTCTGCAGCCACTCCCTGATGTCCATCGGCAAGGAGTCGCGAAGCGCATGCAATCGACAGGATCTGGAAGATGGAAAAGTGGTACGGCAAGCAGGTCTCGCTGGTTAACGCAATCCGTGCTTGTGAGTGGAGTGGATTCCTTTGGAGCGTCGCACGATGTGTTGGCCCTTCACCGACAATTACACATGCTGTCGTTGTTGCACACGACGCGTGAGGCATATGGACCGCATGTCAGCGATAGAGCGGTCTAGGCCAATGTTTGCGTGAAAGTGACAGGTCCGATACTGTGGGAAGGGACGTAGTGGAGCCACTTGCCCCATTGATTATCGCTTCTCTTGCACCTGCCTCGCGAAAGCTATGGACACTACCATGATCAAGTAGAACACTTGATATGGCACGCTGGCTTGAGTACTTGGCAACCGACGGGCCCAACAACAACCTGGTGTATAATTATGCATGTGAACTTTGACTTTATTGCACGGCAGCACGAAGCGTGAAATCTCGGCCGGCTCCACAAGGCAAGTGCAGGATGGTCGACTCTGCAAACCTCACAGCCTTACGTTGGGTTGCTGCCATCGCTCGATGTTGGAAGAACCACGGCATGTAGCGACCGGGATATAAGTGTATGCTGCGCGTTTTCGCTGCCCAATGTCGCGTCATCACCATTGGTTTTCAAGTTGCTCGCCTGCCGTCCCCGGCTTTGGTGAGATACGAATTGTGCACACTCTGCTTCAGTCTAGCGTCTAGCCTTCTGCTCCGTCGCGGCTCCGCCGGTGCGACGTGCACACCCACTTGCTGCAGCATTCGAGCTCCAGATGGACAGTCACATCGACCGTCATTGTCACAGGTGTGGTGAGGATGTCGATGCGACGTGTTGTTTTGCGTTGATCAGACAGCCCGTCGAGCAGGGTCAGTCCCTGGATGCCGATCTGCGGGAGCAAGTCTTGCGACCAGATTCGTCTGCCATTCGACGTCCACACCACTCACATGTCGCACCGGTCAAGCTTGGGTTATCTTCGTTTTGCGGCGTTTGCCATCGTGCTAGCATGTCACTCTTTTGTGCATTCACTCACTCGCAATCCTGGCCGGCCCTACGTGAGTGTGGCTTCACCGCAGTGAGCCCACTGCATGCGTGGCGAGCTGGTTTGCCGTGTGCAAGTCCTCTGTAGTTCTACCCCAAAGCCAAGGTCGCCGACAAGGTCAACTTGGGAGCAAGCAGGCTCAACGACGCCATCCATGATCGATACAGCGTTCTGCCTGTAAACTACTGCAGCGCTACTGCCTGAACCAGTGCCCACTCGCATCGCGGACTAGCACGGAGTCGAACCACCAGTGAGAGCGGCGGATCTCAGGCGGTTGACTGCATGTCATTTGTCTTAAGCAGGTCGAGCTAAGCTCTTGAACCACTCACAGCCCGTATAAGCACGCACATTTCTGTGCTGGAAGCGCAATATCGCGGATCTGGAGGCGATGAGGCCCAATCGCAGGGCGCAAACGCAGTACCGTCTCGCAAGCATGCCATTCGGCTGCTGCATCCTGCGTCCGTTATGGCTGGATGAGGCGAAGAGGGGCATTTCAGCCGCCCCTCTTCTTCTGATCCTCCGCTTCCAACTTTTCTCGAGCTCCGCCGGTGTGTAGAATGTTTGCGGTGATCAATGATGCCGATGCCGTCTGCCCGTAGACTGCGCATTTCGAACAATAGTAGTAATTGGAGCTTCGGTGAGGTGTGTGCTGCGCTTCGGCACTTCAGTTGCTGGGACTGATCCACCTGGGGCGACTCCATTATTATTATTGCGCTGTGCACCTCAGTTCACATAGCTTCGTTAGCCACGTGCTGATCCTTGTTCATTGGTCACCGACGCATGTGACCCAACAGCCTACTTTCTTCAACAGTCTGACTTCTCTTCCAGACATCCCACAAACACAAATTTTCCGAACTCTGCAACTTTCCCTTTCCACACGGCCGATTCGAGTGCGAGAGTGCGGTGCTATCAACGAGCGTGACCGGCGAGATCTATTCGGTCCTTACCTCAGTAACGATCCATCATGTCGAAGCTATTCATCGGGTGGGCATCGACATCATGACGCAAACCAATGCGCATTGCAAACACTGACCGCGAGGACCAGAGGCCTTGCATGGCACACCGACGACCAGACCTTGCGCACCAAGTTCGAGGAGTTTGGCCAAGTTGATGAAGCCGTGAGTTACGCCACGAGGAACCCGCGCGACCGCGCAATCCGCAACCGCAAGCGACTGACTGATCTCCACCAGGTTGTCGTTAAGGACCGTGACACTGGCCGCAGCCGTGGCTTCGGTTTCGTTCGCTTCGCTGACGATGCCGGCGCCGATGCCGCCATTGCGGCCATGAACAACGTCGAGTGAGTCGCGCGCCCATTTAATGCGACGAACTGGGCACATTCTGACTGGCAATCACAGATTCGACGGACGCACCATCCGCGTTGACAAGGCTAGTGACCGTGGCAGCGGTGGTGGCGGTGGCCTCGGCGGCGGACGCGGTACGTTCTATTCGCCATGAGACTTGCTCACACGATACTGACCAGTACTGCAGGCGGCGGCTACGGCGGCGGCGGCGGCCGTGGCGGCTACGGCGGAGGCTACGGCGGCCAGCAGCAAGGCTACGGTGGTGGCGGAGGCTACCAGCAAGGTGGTGGAGGCTACGGCCAAGGTCAAGGCGGGGGTGAGTTGTCATCGGTCATCTGCCATCACTTGTTTGCTAATCTAGCATAGGCTACGGCGGCGGCGGTGGAGGCAACAACTGGCGTCAGGGCGGAGCTGGAGGCGGTGGCTACCAGCAGGGTGGCTACGGCGGCGGTCAAGGTATGTGCGGCTGAGCAGAATGGACGAGGACCATGCTAATGTTGAACAGAGGGCGGCTACCAGCAGCAGAACGGCGGTGGCTACGGCGGACAGCAGCCACAGCAGGGCGGCTACTAGTCGACAGTCCGACACGACGTTCCTCTACTCTCTCTACACCTTTCTCACCAAAAGTTGGGATCAAGGGACACTCTCATTTGAGAGTCTCAGAATGATGCGGATGCAGATGCGATAGCATGGTCTTAGGAAGGGCATGCATGTTTTTTACGGCCAGCCGCAGTGTTCTTCTCCGGCAGGGGCAGCTGTTTGTGATTCGGGAACGGAATCGACCGACGAAGAGATCAAATGATACCCAGGCTGCAGAGATGGTAGCTAGGCGTTGCTTATTAGCCGTTCGCGATCAGCGACTATAACGGCACGGAGTCATGAGTCTGATGTACCACTGTCCCTCTCAGTCTCATTGTGCCTCGTGTGGGTTGACGGCGGTCGTGAAGTCTGCCTTGGCCACGCTCGAAATGATACTCGGAAGTGATTACAAGACGCCCTTTTCGGGCTACTGAAGTGATGGGACACCTTCTTGACGGCGATAGCGCAGCGTCTCAATTGTTGACTTTGCGTCGCTTGCACGACGGGACATGTGGTCTTCGGTGACGGAACCGAATTGCTGGGCCGTAGAACTACCCTTGCTTTGCTCTCACGAAATAATTTCTACCGGCATTTTCCAACAGCATCACCACATTACTACCGTCGAACCTTGCACGCTCTCTACACACGAGAATGACCCGGGATACGAGTATCGAATTGTAGCCTTTGTCGACCACGTACGACGTCAGTGCAGCGCGATAAAGGTCGCACAAAGACATAAAAAATGGCAGCAGCAGCGGGCCCCAAGCCGCTCAAATTCACGGGCTCGAAAAACCTCATCAGTCGTCTTGTATTGGCCACTTTGACAGGACGACCCGTACGAATATCACAGATCAGAGAGTCAAATCACAACGCACCAGGTCTCGCGCCGCACGAAGTCTCCTTCCTCCGTCTCCTCGATGCGATCACGAATGGATCTGAGATTGTCTTCTCGCAGACAGGCACGACAGTTACCTACGTCCCGGGTCTGATCACTGGTAGTGCAGCAGGACATGGCGCATCAGGCGGTGTCATCCGACATGAACTTCCCGCAGACTGCACGAGAGGCGCAAGCTTCTTCCTCATTCCGCTCTGTCTACTTGCGCCATTCTCCAAAGCAAAGATGAATGTGTTGTTGACAGGGCCGGGGGTGATCACATCTGCCACGCCGGCAGGGGATGTATCAGTGGACACAGTCAGGACGGCGATCCTGCCCATATTCAAGAGCTTTGGCATTGAGCGAGACCTTGAGATGCGAGTTCTGAGGAGGTCAAATCCAGGGCCAGATGGGCGAGGAGGAGGAGGAGAAGTACAGCTTGTCTTTGGACATCAAGTCAGGTTACCAAAGACCATACACTTGCTGGATGGAGGGCGGATCAGAAGGATACAAGGTGTGGCATACGCAACAGGTGTGGCCGGCGCCAACAATGCACGGATCATCCACGCTGCAAAAGGCGTGCTCAATGAGTTCGTGCCGGACACGAGGATTCACTCCGACGTGAGCTCCGCGCCTTTCATACCCGCGCCGGAGAGGAGTAACGCGAACGCCAAGAAGAAAATTGGGTTGGGCTTTGGGCTGAGCCTGGTCGCGGAGTCGAATACAGGAGCGCTGTACTCCGCAGACGTCGCGAGCGACTCGAGTGGTGGCGAGGTGCCGGAGGATCTGGGAAAGAGATGTGCCTACCAGCTGCTCGAAGCTATTGCGCAAGGTGGCTTTGTGTCACACGTCGCAGCACCCACCGTGTTGACGATGATGGCTATGGGTAGTGAAGATGTGGGCAGGCTGGCGATTGGGAAGGACGTGCTTGGCACAGAGCAAGTCATTCAGCTCGCCCGGGACTTGCAAGCCTTTGGCATGACGGGCTGGGGTATCAAAGATAGCGACGAGGAAGGTGAAGCGTTAGTCTCCATCGTAGGCCGCGGAGTGGGCAACGTCGGACGCAAGATTGCTTGAAGTGAGTGCCACTCACATGCTCCCGCTGGCGTGTTCACCAAATCCACCGGTTTCTGTCCACGCTCGGACAAAGCATGTGAATTGCGTGCCCCGAGAAGCTCACACGCACATGGAATTCACACTCAGTATAAGCCGCCTGACAGCCGAAGTCGTACTAGCAGGGGCAGTGGTGTTGCAGTGCATTGTTGTTTGAGCTGATGCGTGGCGTTTGGCTCACTTTCACTTGCAGGTGAGCTTTAACTTACCATCCACTCATCATGTCAAACGCTCATAAAGACAACAACCTTCTCACCGCCACGCGCGGAAGCCACCACATCTGGAATCCAGCCAAAGCGCGGTCTCCACCACCAGATAGACAGAATGATGGACGCGGAAGAACAACCTGTCCGATCGCCTGGTGAGCATGATCACGCTCGGCTGGGAGCGCGGATCACCCAGCACGACTCGAATGTCATGTGCATTTGTCCATCTGGCACGAAGCGAAACGCGGAGGACATCATCATGTTGCGGACAGGCAACACTCTCATCTGGTATCACGCGCCATGCAAGCCATTCCTTTCCACCGAGTTCGAAGCAGCTGGTACTACGGCCGCCGCGCTCCATCGCAACCGCGCCCTTGCCACTCAGGGCGACGCGCATGCATCCACCCACGAGATGCTCACTGCTGCATTTGGCCCGGACGCGACGAAGCGACAGCTCCAGAAATTTCGAAACATTACATCGACATTCCGCTGTGATGGTCCGTGCCGCGGGTCCACTGACTACAAGGACTACTTTTGGTGCAACCTCTGCTACGCTTGGCAGCACAGGCCTTGCACGCTCTTTGGTGAAGGTGATCGTGGTCGGCCGGTGTGCAATATTTGCTACATTCATGCCATGATGCACGAAGACGAGCGCAAATTGTGGCAATCGAAGAGGTTGGCCCAAGCAGCTGCTGAAGCGCTGAGATTCATACGTGAACCCGGAAACGAAAATCAACATGTTAGCCTCGCATTCGCTACCAAGTTTCTCGCCAGTTTCCTGTCGAAGGTAAGTTCTCTGACAACCACTGCCTAGCTGCGAATACCGCTAATGCTGTAGCAGAATCGCAAGAAGTTTGTGGAGTTTGTGGTCAACCGGAGACGTGTCGTGCGCTGGATCAAGGCACGCCGTGGTCTGCCACAGCCTGAATATGGCGCAGCGCTGCCAGTTGCTGTAGCGGCCACTCCAGCCGGTCCTCGTGCAAATACTACTGCGAACGGCAGACGAGCCCGCAAGAGACGCAAGGTCACCAAGTCGGAGGCGACACTTTCTGTCGGAACTGGAGACGGCCTTGACGGTGGCGCTATCGATGCTGAAGATGCTGGTCCGGGCAACAGTGTCGCTTGTCCTGTGAAGCAACTCCGGAAAACATGCGGCAAGCGTAACTCGACAGCCTTCGAGCCTCTAGTCATCGAACAGAGCGCAGAGGACGACGCCCGGAACGAGCGCATGAGGAAAGCTGCTGCTCTCAAGGCCAAAAAGAAAGCCGCGTCAACGTCTACACTGGGGTCTCAGCACGGAGTGAATCCCACTCAAGCACTCCCGGCAGAGCTGAAGCGACCCGCCTCAAGGCTGCACCAGGAAAACGATGACGAAGACTTCGATGATATTGGCATTTTCTCTCACAGGCAAGGGCGGAATATGGCACAGTCGAGCTGTCAGAAGTCACAACCCACACGCAAGTCCGCACCTTCGGATGGACAACTTGCCGGAGATGTCAACGATGAACAAGAAGACGTCGAAGTCGAGCCCGCACCTGAGCTACGCAACAAAGGCAAGCAGAGACAAATTGTTCAAGAGGTTCACGAAGACAGCACGAGCAACCAGGCTGATGAAGGGCCTAC
The DNA here is from genome assembly GCA_022559915.2 of Septoria petroselini. Taxonomy (NCBI): domain Eukaryota; kingdom Fungi; phylum Ascomycota; class Dothideomycetes; order Mycosphaerellales; family Mycosphaerellaceae; genus Septoria; species Septoria petroselini. The sequence goes on along the minus strand of JAFJTQ020000023.1, from coordinate 246,849 downwards.
AGGAAGGGCTCCGGTGATAGCATGCAGCTGTATCGGCGTCACATCGACCGCAGATTGCTATCAATGCCGTCGCTGCAACTTCTTGCAGCACGCTGCATGCGCATCTCGTGACTGCAAGGCGGCATCTGTCTGCAAGCTCTGCATCGCAAGCAGTGTTCCAGTGCTCGCTCATCCTTCCGAGACCATCACTGTGCCGCCAGCGCCTCCAGCCGGACCAGATGAAGAAGCGGCTCCGTCTGTCAGCTATGTTGATTCGATTGTCTCAGTGCGATTTTCAAGCATAGCGCCTATATTGCCTTCGCCATCGGACGCAACTGCGAAGGCGACAGGGCTCGGAAGACCACCTGTTCAGCCGCAGCGCGAACCGTTGGGTGCAGCCATGCAGGAGGAAGTTCGCACTCTCTGTAGAACTGTCCTTTGGGACGCCTACTGCGACCTGCCAAACCCGGAAGAAGCCAACGCTGGTACTAGTTCGGACAAACCAAAGGTACCACCCCCTTCCGACTGGCTCGCCGAGGCCGAGAAGCGAGTCACCATCATGTTCGAGGCAGCTGGCAGTGACAAAGTCGCCGAGTATTTGCGGCATGAATTCGTCCAGTGGCCGCGTAATACCCTCAATATTGTAAAGGCAATGCGCGAGTTCGCAATGTGGATGCGTCTGAAAGGCCCTTTCCGTCGCACACGGAGGGAGCTCGGGCTGGTGGCGGAAATCCTGGGATTCGAGGACAAAGGCAGATACTGGAGGCCAGATCAGCAGGACGAAGCGAGGGACAAGGCCTAGAGGCGCGAGGTGGCCGTGACATACACTGCGCAGCGTGCGTCGCTTGCGTGAAGGTCAGGGTTTGGAACCGCGTGCCGCAGCTACTGCACATGAGTCGTGCCGACCTCCTTGTGCTGGTAATCTGACACATGCAAGCCATCGCATGGCATAGCAGGCTGCGGCAGGGTCTGCGGCCAGTTGAGACTGCGTATAGATCGGGCGATGCGGTGTTGCCTACGGAGTGCGCAATAAGCAAGGGTTTGACCGGATAGTTGCTTAGTCTGACGCTGCAGCAAAAGTCTCTTTCTTCTGGAATCGTTGACAGTCATCGTCAGCTCACCCTCTCCCTGTCCCACTCCTCGTAACATCTACAACGTACAACCTTTTGTGCATCTCGTATCTCCATCCTCTCAGAGGGCGAGCATACGCCAAGATCCGCTTTGCGCAGCGTACCACCTACTGTGTACAGTCCCTTGATTCGGTGCCCGGTGAGCAGGAATCTCAATTACCAACCGTCAGCTGTTGAAGATCGATATGGCTGGATGCTGGGCGAACAACATGCCACTGCCGTGAGACTCGGTCTTGATGATACCAGGAAACGAGGCTGCGCGAGCACTTCATCTGAGATGTGTTGTTCATTGCGCCTCATACCACTGTCAAGCAAACAGCAGGGTGTAGGGGTGTGGCCAATTTAGCCCTTTATTAAGGGTTCTCGTTGTCGCACCCCCAGCAGCCTTCAGCAGGGTGTCGGTATTTTTCCCGCACAACAGCGCGCATCGCGTGCAGACAAGCTACACTATCCATTCCACAACCGAAATGGCCTTTCATTTCGTGTCTTTGGGCACGGGCAACGCGGGAAACTGAGAAAACACCATGCCCCTTCGAATGGATAGAAAGAGAAGCCGGGCCTGGCCATGTCTCGTGCAAGAGCTGAACGAGGCTGCTTCGACATCGACCCCGAGACCGCAGCATATCAGAGGGAGCAATCCATGCAGTAAAGGAAGGAGTGTTGGTTTGTGATTTCTTCGCAGCGACCATCGAGACACCGTAGCTACAGCCTTGTCTTCAGCATGGCGTGCATCTGAACTTATCCGACGATGCCGTTTTAGCCGGTGAGATCTCAGACATGACATGGTGTGGGAGTCGTGTAAGTGATCGGATGGCATTCCCCCAGAGTTACTTGATCGGGCGAGTAGCCATAAGCTGCCTGGTTCGACGGTGTGCACAAGAGCTCGGATCATCGGGCCTGGTCAGCATGGCCTGCCTTGATCCCTACCCGCAGTCACGCGTGCTGATTTGTTATGCTCCAGGCTCCAGTCGCATCGCTGATCAAACGTGCTTCCAGAAGGCTTCAATCCGAAGAGATCCCGGCACACGTTAAGTCCTCCAGGACGCGCTTATGCAAGTGAAAAGCAGTATCAGTCGAGTTCACAGCAGTTCTTTGTACGGCGTGCCGTCCGCCTGGCATCTGTCAATTACCAATTTCGGCGAGAAGTCCGACGCTCTACACAGCCTGAGACGCTGGGCCCCTGTGCTGGGTCAGACAGCAACTGGGAATGCATTGATTGTCGGAGCGGGCTTCATGCCGTAGCTGCGGACTTATCTATCGTGCCACTGTCACTTTGGATGGATCATGCTCGCGGCATTTTTAAAGTGCTGGCGCACCTCGTCCCCACGACCCAACCCGCATCACCATCCGGACCAGAAGAAGAACCAAGCTCGAAAGTGTAAACACTGTGGCTATTGTGCTTTCGACCCCTCGGCACCACCTAGCGAACACTTGGGAAACAAGCATCACAAGATGGCCAATATGCGCGACCTCTGGGGGCCAAGTCCATGCGACTCGCCGATGCAGTCAAACTACGAGGCGATCGATGTCATCGCGCCGTTCATTCGACAAACTAACGAATTGGACGAGAGCGAATCGCTGGCGCACAGAATGTCTTCTGGCAATACAAGCCACTTCACGAAAGGAATCGTGCAAGCGAAACGAAGCTGGCTCACGCGTGCAATGTCGTGTTCGAGACGAAAGATCCTGCGGACCGGGACTGGTCGGAAGGTGACCGGCTGCCGGTGCTGGATGTGCGATTATCAAGGCTTCATGGAGGAGGCCAACGTTCTCGAACGATCATCACTGCGTCCAGACAATGATACCACGCGGCGGAGTATTATACCGGCACTCACGACAAGTCCAACCCTTTCGCACCAGCACTATGTAAATGCTAGATCAGGATGACTACATCGCGCCCATGTTGCTGTAATGCAGGTCCGGTTGATATGTATTCTGGAGAAGGAGCTGTCCATTTGAAAGAAAGTCCAGCTCTCCCATGAGGAAATTGTCCATCGAGGCGCCCTTCCAAAGACTTTGATCCATGTCGAAAAGGCTCTGATCAAACGTCGGCTGGCTCATTGTCACATGGGCGTTGGCTGGCACCGGCCCCGACTGATCTGCAGTTGAAGTCTTCTCCAGCAAGGTCTCTGCGCCCCTGGCAACCGAAACCAGCAGATGCCGAGGGTGCATGTTCGAAGTAATTCTTTTGAGCACCCGGACCAGGTCTGCAACGAGTCCTCGAATCTCCGTCGTGTCCACTCGAAGGGAGCTGGCATACTTTGTCGAGACCTTGAGGACGAACACTACTGCGAAGGCGATCATGACATCGAAATACGTCGGCAGGCCATTGAGATGATCCTGCATCTCCTCGTCGTCCCGTACAGTGCCCAGAATCGCTGTCGCGGAGAGGAGTGCCTGGTTTGCGAGCTCATCGATTTCCAAGGCGACATTCGGACTTCGGAAACCTGGTTTGCCTATTCCGCGAAAGGCCATTGAGAACAGGTACAACCTGGCGAAGTGATAGTGCATTGTAACACCCTTGGTGGGATAGTTGCCCACATAGCCTGCAGTTGTCGAAGAAAGATTAGCACTGGCTCCGGAATGTCGTTACTCATCTAGCATTGGCTTGCGCATACACCTTTCGGGACTGACGCAAGACTGGGTTATGACAAGTGACTTACGATTTGAGTGCAGCCGTTGTGTCCAGTCTGCTCGGATACGGTCAAGACTGCTGGACAGTTTCCGCACTGGTTCAATGGCACTCAATTCCAGGGGCCGCTCGACATCAACTCCAAACATCTGGTACACATCACTGCCGACTGACCACAGTTGCACTTGGGATGCCAGCCGAAAGTCATCCTCCACGGCATGTTCTGTTTCGATAAACTGCAGGATGGCACGGATGGAATCGTCCTGTCTCGTCATGGGCGGTCGCCCGTAGGCAACGCTAAAATGGTGATCACAAATGAACACAATGTAGTACAGCCGAGTCCGCAGATAGTGGCTGCGCTCGCCCTGGAGTGCTTTGAATATACTGCGATGGAGGTGCAGCTCGGTCGCAATCCGCACGGCTGCACCCACGCACGTCCACGAGATGCCGCTCAGCCAGAAGGCGCCGATGCAGAGGGCTCGAATGTCGTCGACGGTGTTGCGACGAGAGAAGGTTTGTGCTGCAGCAATGGCCACAAACTCTTGGTAGCACTTTTCAAAGTCTGCAGTGGCAAGATGAAGTGCACCCACTGTACATATGGCTGCTAGGAGGAGGGGAGAATCTGCGCGAACTTCCGACAGCGTTTTCCGGTCGCCTATGATGGAAACGAAAGGTCAGCACGTCTTCTGAAAAGCGTCGACATACCCGATGTTGTGTGTAGACCGATGCCTGCGATCACAGCAAATCGCCCCTGGAGTTGAACCGACCTATAATGCGATAACAGAAATGATCCAGCCTGTTCTGATAAATGTCAAGGTATGACTGTGCTTGGTTTTCCCTGATGATTCCGCGAGTGATGATGTCCTGTTCGGCTCGATTTTGTTCCAGCCCAGGTATTGTGACGATGGGAGAGATGACGGACCCGGGAATTGCGGCGGGGCCAGAGTCGGGATCCATCACCAGGTCATAGTTGTGCGGCGTGTGCTTCTCAATGGTTGGTGAAGGCCGATGCTGCGCGCTGCGAGTTGGGGTAGGGCCATTAGATAACTGTGCTTCTGCCACTGCCAGATCTTCGTCTTCGTCCATGGCTTCTTCGAGAATGTCTGGCATTGACAAGTGATTGGTGACTTTACCAAGTGCCGACTCCAGCACTCGAATTTTGCGTTCCATGACCTCCTTCCAAGAGGCATCGCTCTCCAGAATCATCTGTAGACTTCTGTTGACGGTACATGATAGGCCTCGTTTCTTGCAGCGGACGCATGGTGGCTGGCCCTCTCGCATGTTACACTTGATCTTCTGTTTCCGGCACGCTACACAGGCGGTGATCTTGCGCGTGATATCAGGCGGTTTCCTATCTCCAAACTGCTCTCGGAGCGCCATGATTGCTGGCGCTGAGGCAGAGGCTTCTTCCATTGTCGACAAAGGCTTGATCTCGCCGCCACCCGCAGAATTAACTGTCCTGCGATATCAGAACTCAGTCCTTTGGCGAAAGCATTTTCAGGCAGACTACTTGTGTCGGCATCAGCATACACTCGGCCCCGAACAGCGCGGATGTTGTTTGGGTGAAAGTGAAAAAGGGCGAAAGCTTGGAGATGAGGTACAAGGTGCAAGGTTGTGCTCTGGGCTTCACGGTCAGACTGAGAGCTACATCCCTGCTCGACAGTCCAACATCTGGGAAGCGCCATCCAAGCACGATAACAAAAGCGTCTGGCCAGAGAGCGCCACACATCATGCTGACGACGAAATGTGAAGCCAGAGCTAGCAGAGTGCACTTACATGGAAGCCGTGGCCGTGTGGAAGCGAGCACCAAAAGATGATCAAGAGGAACCATAGCAAGGCGACGGGGGACATGACGATACTATATGCAGTGGCGGCGTGTGTTCAGGACACCCCAGCGGTGCTTGGATCATCGAGGCACGCATTCGGCAGCAGGCCCTTGACCCTAGTCTGAACGTGTGACGGGTGGATGCTAATATGCTATCGTATCCAGCAATGGCTGTCCCACTGTGTTTGCCATCTTCACGGGGAATCAGGCCTGTCTCGGACTACCTCTGTTCTTCACGCCATGCACTGGACTTTTCGTCAATTTTATCAGACTCCGCCTCTCGCGACGCCTGGCGCCACGCGCCAAAATTGGGGCACCCAAGACAGGCTACATGGTATCAATGCCCTTCTTAGTCCATTCTGGAAACTGGAGCTCGGCTCTCGGGATGCTCAGCATGTTGCTGGCGCGCACGTGTCAGTCCGAGCGCTCGGCTCTTTTCGGGATAGACTTACCGATCCTCGATGTAGTCCTCGACTGGAAGCGTCTGGAACTGAGACCTGTCGCCAATGTAAATGCCTCGACTTTGCACCAATCGTCCGTACTCCATGACCTGTTGCACGAACTGCTTCCGGTCGACCTTGCCATCGAGCCAATCGACCAAGCTCATCACGTCGAAAGCGGCCTGTGATGTTGAAGCCACTAAAATATGTCAGCACACCATCCATACCTGGTCCATAAATCGCTGTGCTCCCTGGAAGTTTGATTGTACTTGCCAGTGTGAGGTCGGAATCCAAACAAAGCATCGCCCACAAAGCACACCTTGTCACCCATGTGCAGTGGCTTTGGTGAAGCCACGTCCGTGATACATTGCACGAAAGGGGCTTTCGACTTCTCAGCCATTTCGGCCATTTGTGGTGGCAATCTGTCTCGAGCCCGAGACTTGATCATCTCCCACGCAGCTGGATTGATCATTCCCGGCGGGATGGTGATGTGCCTTCGTCGGCCATTGCGATCTGTCATGACCTGTTCCAATTCTGGCTCGCCCTCGGGAAAGTTGGTGTACCACACGAAGTTCAACAGTCTGTGCCCTGGCTCAGTGCTACCGTTCTCGCCGGCAATCGTGTATGTCAAGTTTTGTATGCCTTCGGTGTGATAGAAACAGAAGCGCTCGCGAAACACGTCCAACGCGGCTTGCGACGCTTCGGTTTCTGGCACAGTGCCACGAACGACAACATAGCCAGCGTACTTTCGTTCGATCTCAGGGTAGAACATCTTTCGTATCGTTGAGCTGGGCCCGTCGGCGGCAATCACGAACTTGGTCGTGAGCTCCTCCTCTGATTCGGAGCCATCGTCAAGTTTTTTGGTGAACTTGACTCGTACATGGTCGTCTTCGTCTTCGAGATTTGTGACTGTACACCCATATCGATAATCAATAGTGCCATCCGAAGGCCGAACTTCTGGGAGCTTGTAGCCTGCCAGATAGCCAGAATCGACTCGATCGTAGTTGGCTCGGAGAAGATAATAGGCCAGGTCCCACGAGGTCCTAGAGCATTTGACGGAAGGTTAGCAATGTTCAAGACGCATCTTGGAAATACGTTGATGTAGGTACAGGGTACCACAGGTCGATTGCCGGATTAAGGCAGACAGATTGGCCTTCGGGCGACTGCTTCACGTACATGTTCTGCCGCTGTTCATTTTCGTAAATCGTCTTGCCTGCCTGATCAAGGTAGATTCGCTTGTAACTGGGCACAGCACAAGGCTTCCCAGTCCGATCGTATCGCGTGAAGAACTCGATGGTGTCACCCCCAGCCACAATTCCGGCGCCTTGATTGTCGAGAAGGTATTGTGGCGTTCTCTCCAGAATAGTGGCTTGTGTCGTCAGTGAACGTGTAGAGTCCTTCGGCCACTCCTGGGAATTACGCACTGTTGTAACCATGAGCCTTGAGTGCTACACCTGCGAACAAGCCTCCTAGGCTGCCTCCGATCTCAACTTGTCAGTAGCAGTCCTGCAGTCCTGGATGTTTGACTCACAATAACCACATGGGGTTTGTCTGCAGAGGTGGTGGCCCCAGACGGGGCAGCTTCGCTTGCCATCTTGTTAACGAATGTTTTTCCCACCTTGAACAACGCAGTACACCGAAAGGTTTGATGCCCCTTGTCGTGCGGTGACAAGCTAACGTCATGACAACCCCACTTTGCTCGGTCGAAAGGTTGTATCATTGTGGAGTTGTGATGGTACTCTATTGTGAGGTGAGCGCAGCATACTTGACAACAGACCCACGTGTAGCGAACATGAGGCTCTTGCTCAAACACACAAATCATGATGGTCTATGGCGTGTGCTGAGAAGGTCAGAGTACCATGTCCTTCCGTTGCAGCATCGGTCAGGTCTCCTGTCTGCTAGACTGCCTGCTACACCTTCTATGCTGCGCGCAACGATTTTGCGCTCTTCCACACCCTGCTCTGCTCAACACCATGGCAGTCGCATGATACAGTTCGAATTCCGGATTGTTTTGTATCTCTGGCCATGCGTCGTTCTTGGCGAAACATTGCTGTCAGGTCTCGATCAGCGGGCAGCGCTTCCACGAGCAGCTTCTCCGTGAGCGAGCCCTCGACACGTCTTCTAAAGGCCGATATCAAATGACGAGACAACTGCAGGCTAGATTGTTCTTCAGCTGCTGACTCAGCTGCTCCACATGTCTGACCACCGTGTCGGTATGGCATTCTCTGTCGGCGTGGAATTGAATCGTTCGCGTCACGGCGAGGCGAACTCAGCAGCGCGATATCGAGTATTGACCGTCTGTAGTAAAACAAGATGGTGTGTGTTCTGGCGCCATCGGGTCTGGCCAGCCAAGAGATCTGGCTCGAGTCTTGCGATGTTGTGAGATTGTAGCATAGAACTAGCGGCAAAGAGCGGCGCGACTCCGACTGTGCCGCGATTGCCATGACCGACTCGTGCCAACAGCACAGTCAGCAGAAAACTGCCACGGCAAACTCTTCTGTCCTCCTACTGAACTGCCACCTCCAGTTGATGCTGCTATAATGATGATGATCGGTTCCATGCCCGGTCCACTCTTGTCTAATGGCCATGCCCGGTCCACTCTTGTCTAATGGCCAAAGTGCCAGAGTCGCGCACGCCACGACGGGATTTTGAGTTTGACGAATGAACACCTGGACCGAGACCTCATCAAGGCCACGCAGAAGGTGCGACCTGCCTCTCACATCTGGCAGAGGCTACGCAGAAGGTGCGACCTGACTCTCAACTCAGCGGGAGGACCCTCTAGTAATGCTGTCAGGCGGGCAGCACATGTCATCATCGAGCATGGCGGATCTTTTGCGCACAGCAACAAATCAATTAAGCTTTGACTAGCAGTGCGTCCTTCTGGGGAGGTGTGGAGGCAAAAGGCATCGAGAAGTTTGGCACACTACTCCCGTGCCTGCAACCACGCCAGCATCATCACACCGGCATCGCGCCATCCGCGACTGTGGCAAGCCTGCTCTGCTCCATCGGAGCCCCTCCGGACCATACAGTAAACAAAAGAACGAAAGAGCCGCGATTCCATGTCACGGACGGCATTCGCGCTTGGCGTGGCTGCCGTGTGAGGAGAAACCCAGCGGTAGATGATGGCCGTTTATACTGTAGAGTGCTTTTGCCGGGTCTTCGCTTAACGGTTAGCCAGTCTCGATCTCCTCGATGTCTCAATAATAGTTGGTGATGACATCTGCCACTGGACACGACGATACACCCTTGCACGCCCTCTGACAGCCCGACTGTTGCAAACAACCACTCCTCTCGACAACGAGCATCGAGCTTGCTGGTTTACCATCGGACAATCGAGCGGCTTCTTCAGGACGCAATGAACGGCTTCAATGGCTTGCCGGCCAGCGACTGGACTCAGATGCGTGCTCAGAAAGGCCACAGTGCGGACCAACACCAGCAGACGTTGACTCTCGCGCCGCAATTGCTCTTCTTGAACCACCCAATCCCAGCCAACTCTGCGCAAACGAGTCGATCTTTTGACGCGAAGCCAATGCGCTGGGAGGATCCATCTGACGAACGATTCCGACGAGAGAGTGTGGCTTCGAATGTATCGACGAGGTCCTCTGCATCCAGGCGGCACCACAGCGAATCGCCAGCAAATCTTTTCCCAGAAAGCAAGGGCAGTCCAGCATCCTCTTCTGGAGAAAGCAGTTCTTCGGTTTCCAGTCATAATCCAGACATCAGCGAAATGAGCGCAGCGCCGTTTTGCAGTTCGCTGGCTGGCATCTTCGGACTGACAACGGAATGCCTGGCTTGTGGATATCGTTACGACTCTGTGCATGAGCTTGCAGACCACCAAAGAATGGTCCACGGAATGGCAGACGTAGTCTTTTGATCACGATCCTCGGTTGCGTTCGGCTACGGCTACTGAATACAAGGAGTTTATGGTCTTGGGCATGTATAACATTCTACCGGGCACGCGTTGCAGAGATACCCAGTTTTGTTGCGAAAGTCACGGGAAATCATTACGGCGATGGCATCAGGAGGCGCTTGGGTTATGGATCAAATTCTCACGAGGGCTGCTTATACACAGAATGAAGCACGACACTCACATTACACAATCGAATTCAAGTAGACGGATGTGTATGCTGTTGTCTACAACTACCTTGACCAGACCATCTACGCACTTCGCTTGTCCCTGGAAAATGGTCGTTGTGCTTGCTATACTGCTCGAAGGACGATGCTCTGGTGTAGAATGAACACACCAGGCTGCAAGTATACTGAATCATCTGCCAGATTTGCTTGATGTTTCGGAGCCTCGGCACTACTGATGGTCGCGCGTCGATCACAACGACCATACAGTGGAAGCGCCGGCGCTCACGCCCATTCGGACAAGTCTGCACAGTGCTTTACACGGCCCGCGAGGGACCTGCCTTCCGCCTCCACACCTATGGACTCGTTCGCACCTCGATCTAGTTCGCGGAGAAACGATCGCAGCTTATACCGGACACTATTGGAGCTACAATGAAGCGACTGCAAATGTTGCTGGAGCAGCGGAGCTCACACGTTCACACATCCTCGGTGTCGGCACATCCACCACATACCTTGTTGGTATTGATCGTCACATCTAGACATCCCCTCTCGTTCGTTCTTCTGCTAGAGGTCAGAGTTCACATACGAGGCAATTCAAATCTGCTCGTTTCTCTGGAACGAGCCGTCCAAGCTGGCTCCAATTTCTCTCACAAGTGTCGCTATAAGAGCTACAAGGCGAGCACCGTTCACCAGACTGCTTCATCGATTGTTACCTGACCACTGTCAAACACCGCGATCATGTTCAAGGCTATCCTCTTACCTCTGCTATCAGCAGCAGTCCTCGCGGTGCCTCTGGACGAACGGCAAGCTGGACCCTCGGTGACCATCTCCAATGGAACACTCATCGGTTCGTCCTCTCAAGGTGTGGACAGTTTCAAGGGCATTCCTTTTGCACAGGCACCAGTAGGTGACCTTCGCCTGCGAGCACCGCGACCACTTACGCAAGGCTTTGGCACTCGACAAGCAACACAGTCTGGACGAGCCTGCCCTCAATTCATCACCAGCGTGAATACCGGTGTCCTGCCCGCAGACGCGCTGGGAATGCTGCTGAATTCTCCTCTGCTGCAGCGCGTCCAGAACGCTGGCGAAGACTGCTTGACCATTGACGTCCAGCGACCATCGACTGCGACGGCGGAATCGAAGCTGCCCGTCTTGTTTTGGATCTACGGCGGTGGGTTCGAGTTTGGCAGTAACGGCCAGTACGATGGTGGCAGTATTGTCCGCAAGTCCATCTCCCTGGATGAACCTGTCATCTACGTGGCCGTCAACTACCGAGTCGCTGGCTTTGGCTTCTTGGGAGGCAACGATCTCGCTGCAGAGGGTGGCAATACCAACCTCGGCCTTCGCGACCAAAGATTGGGTCTGCAGTGGGTCCAGGTATGTATCAGTATCACCACTTGGTCGATCCAGCATGCTAAAACCTCACAGGACAACATCGCCAAATTTGGAGGTGATCCTGCCAAAGTCACAATCTGGGGAGAGTCCGCAGGAGCTATCTCTGTTTTCGACCACACCATCATCAACGGCGGCGACAACACATACAACGGCAAGCCCCTCTTCCGTGCCGCGATCATGAACTCTGGTAGCATCATCCCCGCAGCTGCTGTCACAGGCGTCAAGTCCAATGCTGTCTACAACACTGTTGTCCAGCAGGCCGGCTGCTCTTCAGCATCCAACAGACTCACGTGCCTCCGTGCCCTCCCCTACGAAGCATTTCTCAATGCCGTCAATTCCGTCCCTTCAATCTTCTCCTACCAGAGCGTCGATCTCGCCTACCTCCCGCGACCCGACTCTTCCGACAACTTCTTCGCGCAGTCCCCTGAAATCGCAGTCAACTCCAACCGCTTCGCCCGCGTGCCCATCATCATCGGCGACCAGGAAGACGAAGGCACGCTCTTCTCCCTCATCCAAGCCAACGTGACCACCAACGCAGAAACGACAACCTACGTCAGCGACTACTTCCGCCCGAATAACCCCAACGCTGTCCGCGACACGCAGGATCTGTTAAGCAACTACCCCAACCAACCTCTCCTCGGCCAGCCCGCCGGCTCGCCCTTCCGCACCGGGCCCCTCAACAGCATCACCCCCCAGTTCAAGCGTCTCGCCGCTGTCCTCGGAGACATTACATTCACCCTCACCCGCCGCGTCTACCTCTCCACCGTCCAACCCAAAGGAATCAAGACATGGACATACCTCGCCTCATACCTCTACGGCACGCCCGTCCTCGGCACATTCCACAGCTCGGATATCCTCTTCGCGTTCGGACTGCTCGGTGATGCGAACCCGGTGACGGATTCGATTCAGACGTACTACTTGTCGTTTGTGAATTACTTGGATCCTAATGTCGCCAAGGGGAGTCAGATTCAGTGGCCAGAGTGGACGCCTGGCGGGAGGGGATTGCTGAATTTCGAAGCGGCGGGAAACAAGATTATCAAGGATGATTTCAGAGAGGCGGCGAGTCAGGATCTTTTCAGGAGTCAGAACGAGTTTATCATTTAAAAATGAATCGAAGCGGTGATTTGGAGGGGGAAAATCCAAGAGGATATGAGTGAGACAAGATGTTTTCTGCAGTTCGTAGTACAATTTAGACACTATGTGAGACTGTGCTGTATGTACTGTGGAGCACACCAAAAGATATTACACAATTCACCAGGCGCCTCGCCTGCAGGCAATGCCAATAGTGTACGATTTTCCCCAACGCAGATTAAACAAATGGGTTCAGAAGCTGTAAGTGATATGTTATCGAGCTGTGTTCTCGTCACTCGTGTCAATCGTGCTCCTATGCGCTGTTTTGGCGTGCAACTACAACTCGCGCTCAGCACGGAACTTGTCGACCATGGTGTAGTCGAGTTTTGGGTGGTCCTTGCGCGGCTTGTAGTGCTCCTTGACAATCTGTCCAAGACGCTTCTCCATAATGTCGCGTCCTTCCTTGTTGTGCCAGACGTAGTGAGGTGCTTTGTTGACTACATCCCACGAGAGGAGCTTGCCGGTGATGTTGGTGAGGTCGCGCTGCTTGGACGCCCAATTGTCATCGAGGCGGACATGAAGGCCCGATGAGATGACCACGAGCGGAGTGTCTTCTGCTTGGATGGTGCGAGCGGAGGAAATTTCTTGTCGGGAGAAGGAGTTGGCGACCAGGTTCTCCTGGAGCTTGGCCTTGATGAACTTGCCGCCCGTGAATGCCGACTTTCCGTACACGCGATCTTCTCTGGTCTGGCCGCTGAAGATGGCGCCGAGGATGCGTCTGAGGCCGAGCGGGCTTATGATGCCCCAGCCCCAGATGTAGAATCCCTGAGTTGGCGAAGCGAGCTGAGCGAGGAGATCCTCATGGAGGGCATCAACCAACATAATGCCGACTACCTCGCGGAAGTTTCGGGCGCTGAAGATTCGGGAGACAATGCTACCGTAGCCAGAGGACACCAAGATCCAAGGACCCTCTTCGCCTTTCCTAGCAAGGACCTCGGCGAGGTTATCAGCGGACATACCTGCACTGTGTGGAGAGGGTGCATTGTCTGACCACGCGTAACCGGGGCGGTCCCAGTAGCAGTACCGGTCAATAGTGCCGTTCTTGTAAGCGTTGTAAGCCCAATGCTCAAAGTCGTACTCGACGGGGTCTTCGCCAGACTCGAGGAGAATGGTTGGAGTTACGTTGCCGTGCTTGTCGGTTGTCTTGTTGCCCACGCATGCGAAGTGCACATCGTATTTGCCATCATCGACTCGAATGCGCTCTCCATCAAAGGGAAGTCCGGCATCCAAGCTGCGGATGGTCAGAGTTGCTGTCATCAAGATTGTAATGAGGACAAAAACGACCAGGATGGTGGTGGACGCAAAGACCGCGAGCCACTCTTGGAGGGTTCGTCGCGTCTCCGGACGACCGGTCAAGCGCTCTTCCTCCTCGCGCTTGGCCCAGGCCACCACGCGGTCGGTCGAGATGCACCAGGCTGCCATGAGGGTAACCCACGCGACACTGGCGATGCCGGGAGCGCCCTCCTCACCTCGCAGTCTTGGAACGGAGACGATGATGATGAGATTGACGAGCAGCACGAAGCCCAGCACGCCTTGAGTGACGCGCATGGCCAGGCTGGGGCCGGAGAAGAACAGGAGCGAGTTCAAGAGAATGCCCGCGGCCAGAGTCGAGTAGGAGAAGTCGAAGAAGCCGGAGCCGCGCGTGTGCAGGCCGGGCGGCGAGACAAAGATGCTGACCAGGAGCAGCACCCACCACAGGAAGGTGAGCACCAGGAAGAGGACAGTGAGATATCGCATGAACCGCACGGTCCAGAGATTGTACGGCGAGACCTGGAGGAATGATTAGCACTCACTCGCTCTCCTTCACGCCGACTACTCCCATTGAGAACGACTCACCGCCGGATCATCAGGATCGAGGTAGCCATCGGCGTGCGGCGGCCGTCTGGTGTCGGCGGGCAGCAGCCGATCTCTCTCGGTGGGTTCTCGCATTCTGCTGTCGTCGGGGAAGTCGCGCGCTGCGGTGTCTTGGCCGAGCTGCTGCTGCTGCTGGTGGTGGAGCTGTTCGGGATCGTCGTCTTTCTTCTGCGTGCCCCACAACGACATCGTCTGGCTGCTCTTCCACCTGGTGATGCACCTTCCGTCTGTCTGTCACCCCGCGAGATGAGATGTTTACGAGCGCGGGAGAGAGGGAGAAAGCGAATCTACGGCGCTGGTGGTACAGTGCAGTATAACCAGTTCCGCAAGGTGGCAGCGTCACCGCCCCAAGCAGGCAGCTCTCTCCAACAAAACATACTTTGATGCACCAAGGATTTCCGGCATCCACAACGTCATGCTGCCGCCGCTGTGGCTTTGTGGCACGAGCTCGGCGTCTGTGAGATGATCCAGATCGGTGGCGCTACGACAAAGTCAAACGACAGATCAAGGCAGCGCGTTCCTCCATCGTCTGCCGGACAGCGGCATTGCCTGTTGTGGCCATCAGCTGCGTCTTCTTGCAGGTGGTCGGCTTCTCCTCGATGACCGCAGCGCTGCAGCAGGAGCAACGGCGTGAAGAATGTAGAATATCGCCCAAGTCTGGACCGGATTCTTCAGAGTGCCAAGCTTCAGTTGCATGGGGATCAAATTCTTGACTGCACCCATCACAGGAATTGCCTCTGCTCGTGTGCATGCTATGCTGTCCTCGCCACTACTGCCGTGCGGCTTCTCCGAATGTACTGATGGCATGTGAGAGAAGGACCAGCATCATCGCGCGTCCATCGCCAGCTTTAGATCGGTAGTGTCGAATCAACGACGCGACGTTCATTGACAACCAGATTATTGTGGTACACTTGCAGCTACCCATAGCTCGCTCGCTCGCAGTCACCATGTCAGACTTGTTTAGACAGAAAGTATCGAGCACAAGCCCACCGACGCAGCCTCTGCAGCCTCTGCAGCCTCTGCAGCCTCTACAGCCTTCTGCTCGGCCCAGACCAAGCCCCATTCCGACCCCGGCAATTGGCTCTACTCCTACGAGCGATGATAGTGCATCAGACTCCTCCGCGTCTTCCACGGCGAGCGTGGCAACAGTACGGCCTTCGTCACGGGAACAAGCTGCTCCGCCCACGCATTGGACGCAGTACTTTGAGCAGGAACTGCACCTGGACCACAAGACAACGACACAGCAATGTAGATATCACGCCTACCTGACTCCGCCCACCGACCCGCAAAAGGGGCCTCTGTTCATCTGTCACCATGGTGCTGGTGCATCAGCGCTATCCTTTGCGGTGTTTGCTCAAGAGCTTCGCAAGAGACTCCCGGCAGCCGGCCTTCTGTCCCTCTCCGCACGCGGTCATGGCTCAACCGTGACGGACATCAGCACAGGCTCCGAAATAGACGACTTTTCCTTATCGGCTCTCGTTGCAGACGCAATGACCACCATAAACCTGACTGCCCCTTACCAAGGCTGGCCACTCCTCCCACCTACAGTCCTCCTCGGGCACAGCCTCGGCGGTGCTGTAGTTACCACCATCGCCAACGAGCACTTCAAAGCATTCGGCGCAAACCTGATTGGGTATGGTGTGCTCGATGTCGTCGAGGGCTCTGCAATAGAAGCACTCTCGCACATGACCACATACATTGCGTCTCGACCCAGCTCGTTCAACACCACGGAAGAAGCCATTGCCTGGCACATTCGCTCGCGAACAATCCGCGACCAGCGGAGCGCCGAGGCATCTGTCCCATCACTACTCATTCCCTCCCCCTCTGGCAACGGCAAACTCGTCTGGCAGACCAATCTGTCGGCTACGCAGCCCTACTGGGAAGAATGGTTCCGCGGCATGTCGGCCAAGTTCCTTACAGGACGAGGCGCGAAGCTCTTGATTCTCGCGGGCACAGACCGTCTGGATCGAGAGCTCATGATCGGACAGATGCAAGGCAAGTTCCAGTTGGTGGTCATCCCTGAAGCGGGGCATTTCGTGCAGGAGGATGTGCCGGCCAAGACGGCGAATTTGCTGGCAGAGTTTTCTCAGAGGAATGATCGGAGTGCTATGGTGTTGCCGCCAAAGGTTAGTGATCTGATTGCCCAGGGGAAGAAGGTGTGAAAGGGTGCACACGAACACGATCAAGGCCATCACACAGTAGTGCCGAAGACAAGCCAGAGGTAGAGAATGCATTGCATGCAGATGTAATGTTGTAAAATGTCATCACCAGCTGAGAAGCTCTCCTCTTTACCACTCAACGCCACAAGCTCAAACGGCCTGTACAGAGAAATTTCATCAAGCAAACTTGCCGCAGCAGTGCTACCCAATCGACCAAACGCCTGGTAAGAAGTTTTCCGCTGCAATAGAATGACAGCATGCACATCTCCACAGCAAGAGCCCACTATGCCCTCTTCTGCAGATCCCGCATCACTCGCAGTCGCAGTACGGCTCATGATCACATAAAAAGCTACAACAACCAATCAGAAAACAGTAGTCAATGAAGAACATCTCAACTTACCACATAACGTCACTATCCCGACATCCTCCCTGCCATCTGCACAGCGCACAAGCGGCATGGTCGCATGTTCCCATCAGCTTGCGGCTTGCTGGATTTTGCCGAAGAGGAGGGCCTTTGACCACGAAGCCTCCATGGTTGGGTAGTACGGTATAATATGGCTCAGGTGCGAAGACTTTGGTGGTGGTTGATGGTGTCCTCGTGGAGGTCTTGGTTCGGAATTCGAATTGGTAGAGAGTTTGTGTGACCGTATAGTGGATTGTAATGGTCTCTGTAGGCTCGGGTGGTGCGAAGAGAAGATGAGGTGGAGCAGGAGGGTTGGAGTCGCCGATGGGGATCTGATTGGCGTAGTTGTAGCGAGGAGGTGATGGTGATGATGCACAGAGCCCGTGCGTGGAGAATGTTAGGAGCGCGAGGAGGCTCGTTGGTAGAGATGTGAAGAGCATGATGGCTGAATTGTGTGGTAGAGAATGACCGGTGGTGGTGACACAGCAGAATGGTTCGCAGGTAGGAGAGCGAATGAAACGAGTATGGCAGGATGAAAGCGTGCCATTCCGACCTGTTATATCACCATTGCCATGGGCGATATGAAACGCTTGCCGCTGCTGTGCCTGTAGCGAGCATAGAAAAGGTGGACATGTCTGCCGGCAGGTCTGCTGAGCTTGCCTGGTTTAGCGATGGATTATCGTGACCTGAGAGGCAGATGGTGAGCGGAGTGGAGATACCTGGCATTGGCCTACAGTATACTAGCAGCAAGGTCGCCAAAGATAACAACAGTAGTTTCCTGAAGGCGCTGCTGCGCCGCTCGAGGACAGCTGCACATGAAGTCGGCAGAGGTGGCATTGGGAGATCCTGCTGTCGGCAGACCTCAGTTGTCGTCGAAGCGCTCAGACGCTGTAGTAGACAGAGTGCCTACTGGGGTCCATGTTGGTGGATCTGCGTTGGACAATTCGGAGTTCGTCTCCAAGCGCTCTCAGCGGCACAGCAGCGCGAAGGGATGAGCTATCAATTAGTTGCGTCTGACTGTGATCGTGAGTCGAGCAAGGAGAAGAACCGTCGCCGCTTGCAGTAATGCCCAGCGCACTTCGTCATCGTCCCCGGCGATGTCCTGTATGGCGCAGTCATGTTTGTGAGAGCATTGGACGGTTGCGGAGGGGAGGGAGATTGAGGTTGTGGTTGGTCAGGCGGATCTACCCGTGATCAGGACTTGGCACACCGCCCAAATGTTCTCTGGAATTGGGAGACGGAATCTTGACTTCTGCACGCCCAACGACACACCCTTCTCCTCGACCACTACCTCACAAATACCGCCAAAATGGGTCGCGTCCGCACCAAGACCGTCAAGAAGTCCGCCAAGGTCATCATCGAGCGCTACTACCCAAAGCTCACCCTCGACTTCGAGACCAACAAGCGCATCTGCGATGAAATCGCTGTGATCGCATCCAAGCGCCTGCGCAACAAGGTACGCACTTGACGACTTCTTCCGTGCTTCGGGCACGTTTCTGACAGGCGGACAGATTGCCGGCTACACCACCCACTTGATGAAGCGCATTCAGCGTGGACCCGTCCGCGGCATTTCCTTCAAGCTCCAAGAGGAGGAGCGTGAGCGCAAGGATCAATACGTTCCAGAGGTGTCCGCTTTGGACTTCACTCAGAACAGCGAGAGCGGTCAATTGGATGTGGACCAGGAGACCAAGGATCTGCTCAAGTCGTTGGGCGTACGTACAACACCGAGGACTCGAATGAGGCTGGTTCGCAAGAAATGGACACCCGCTGACAATCTCGCAGTTCGACAGCATCCCAGTCAACGTCGTCGCTGTCCAGCAACAGCAAGTCATCGAGAGGCCTCGCCGCTTCGGCGCCGGAGCTCCTCGTGCTTGAGTCACCACCGTGGCTTCTTGCTCGCGCTTTTCACGACTACTTGGGAGGTTTCGGGCGTTGGCGTTCTGCCGCAGTACGACCACTGCTATGATACCCATGCCTCAGCTTCTAGCTACCGCTCGTCAAAGAGCATAAAATGGAGATCTTCCTCCCACCCAGGTGTCGCCGAGTCTGCTGTAACGGCGACGAAGCTTGATTGCCAATTCCCTCTTCCCGTTTTTCCACACGTCGTAATGCCGGAATATCTGTTCTGGTCATGCTGTTACTTTGGACTATGCAGCATGCAACCCTGACGTCCAAACGTCTGATCAAGTTGGCATAGGAGACTGCTGGCTTATGCTAGAGTCTCGATCGTGAATGTCGCGCCGTCTTTGTTACCTATTTCTCGATTATCACTTCCACGGATCAAACATGTTCGGAAGATGTCCGTCTCTGCTGCAGAGAACTGTTCAATACGGTTCATTTCTGCGGAGCGCTCAACTGAAGACATGGGCAAGTATGAGTCTTCACGCACTGCAGATGCGACTCTCGCCAGACTGGCCATGCGGTTGCTTGCATCGCAAAACATCTCGTCGACGTACGTACACGCCTTATCGTGCTTTGAGGTCACTGTCCAGAGCTACGCAAAACTGAGCCAGTTCCTGCATTCGATGAGAAACCACTCCCTGGCACGGTCGAAGCACCGCTCTCTATCACTTGCTTCTCTTGTTCCCTTGCTTGTGACTACCTCCTGCGACTGATGTACGCAATGGCCAGCAGTTGATAATTTTTTGACTGTCAGTTTAACAACCAGGAGTCTGTAGCCCGTGGCAATAATCCCGCATGTGTCATCCATCGGTTTCGGCAACCTTCTCTCGGCGAAAAGTGGTGATGGTCCGAGCGAGAAGTGGTGATGCATTCAGATTTTCTCCCGGATCATCTCCATCACTTTGCGCCATCTGCAAAACACACCTCCCATCCTCCCTTTCATCCATCGCCATCCTCCTTTCTTCCTCTTTGCGTGTATCATAGTGTGTTTATACTGCAAAGATGCTGTCCTCCCGATTGATGCGGAACGTAAGTCGCAGCTCTCCCTGGACGCATTGCCATCACGCGAGCCAGCACCATCACTCAACGACATTGAGACTGACAGCAGACAGTCGCTTCCGCGCGCCACATCCACCTTGCGATCATCAGCAAACCGAGCGCCTCTCACATCGCAATTCCGACGAGGGTATGCAGAGGACACGAATGCCGACAGCGGCAAGGTCAAGGGCCCGATCATCGGTATTGATCTGGGTACCACCAACTCTGCAGTCGCCGTGATGGAGGGCAAGTCGCCACGCATAATAGAGAACTCGGAAGGTACGTGGAGAGATGTCCGCGACGACGAAACGCGCGCAACGATGGCTGATGATGAAACACAGGTGCACGAACAACGCCTTCGGTCGTTGGCTTCACCAAGGAGGGCGAGCGATTAGTCGGTATTGCCGCAAAGCGCCAGGCCGTCGTGAACCCAGAAAACACCTTGTTTGCCACGAAGCGTCTCATCGGACGCAAGTTCAAGGATGCGGAGGTGCAAAAGGACATTCAGCAAGTGCCATACAAGATTGTTCAGCACACCAACGGCGATGCATGGCTCGAGGCACAAGGACAAAAGTACTCTCCATCGCAGATTGGAGGGTTCGTCCTCGGAAAGATGAAGGAGACGGCTGAGGCTTTCTTGGGTAAGAACGTCAAGAACGCCGTCGTCACTGTGCCAGCATACTTCAACGACCAGCAGCGCCAGGCCACCAAGGATGCCGGACAGATCTCTGGTCTTACTGTCCACCGTGTGATCAACGAGCCAACGGCTGCCGCGCTTGCCTACGGTCTCGAGAAGGACGACAAGGTTGTCGCCGTCTACGATCTTGGTGGTGGTACCTTCGATATCTCCATTCTCGAAATCTCCAACGGTGTCTTCGAGGTCAAGGCCACGAACGGAGACACCCACTTGGGAGGTGAGGACTTTGACATTACCCTGGTCCGCCACCTCGTTGCGCAGTTCAAGAAGGAGCAAGGCATTGATCTCTCTGGCGACCGCATGGCCATCCAGCGTATCCGTGAGGCCGCTGAGAAGGCCAAGATTGAGCTGTCTTCTGCTCAGCAGACCGACATCAACCTTCCTTTCATCACTGCCGACTCGTCTGGACCAAAGCACATCAACACCAAGCTTTCTCGCGCGCAGCTCGAGCAGCTCGTCGACCCTCTGATTAGCCGCACCGTGGACCCAGTCCGCAAGGCCCTCAAGGACGCAAACCTTCAGGCCAAGGACATTCAGGATGTCATCCTTGTTGGTGGTATGACCCGTATGCCAAAGGTCACCGAGTCCGTCAAGGGCATCTTCGGCCGCGAGCCAGCCAAGTCTGTCAACCCAGATGAGGCTGTCGCTATTGGTGCCGCCATCCAGGGTGGTGTCCTCGCTGGTGAGGTCACTGATCTCCTGCTCCTCGATGTCACTCCTCTGTCGCTCGGAATCGAGACCCTCGGAGGTGTCTTCACTCGTCTGATCAACCGCAACACCACTATCCCAACCAAGAAGTCGCAGACCTTCTCCACTGCAGCTGACTTCCAGTCCGCTGTCGAGATTAAGGTGTACCAGGGTGAGCGTGAGCTCGTCCGTGACAACAAGCTCCTCGGCAACTTCCAGCTCGTTGGTATCCCACCTGCCCACCGTGGTGTCCCTCAAATTGAGGTCACCTTCGACATTGACGCCGATTCGATCGTGCACGTCCACGCCAAGGACAAGTCCACCAACAAGGACCAGTCCATCACCATTGCCTCCGGATCTGGTCTTTCCGATTCTGAGATCGAGAACATGGTCAGCGATGCCGAGAAGTACGCTGCCGCTGACAAGGATCGCAAGGCTGCCATCGAGGCCGCCAACCGTGCCGACAGCGTTGTGAACGACACCGACAAGGCCCTCAAGGAGTTCGAGGATCGTATCGACAAGGCCGAGGCTGACAAGATCCGCGAGACCATCAACGGCCTTCGCGAATTCATCGCCACCAACCAGACTGGCGAGGGCACTGCCACCGCCGAGGAGATCAAGGCCAAGACTGATGAGCTCCAGACCGCATCTTTGACCCTCTTCGACAAGATGCACCGCGCCCGCCAGGAGTCTGGTGAGCAGCCAAAGGAGGGTGAGCAGTCGAGCGAGCAGCCTAAGCAGGAGGGCTCCGAGGAGAAGAAGCCATAATTGGCTCGCCTCTCACGCCTAGTGCTTTGTGTTTGATGTGTCTTTATACCCCTGCGACTGTGCGCTAGCGCGGACAGTCCACCAAAAAGCGTCGATTCCGGCCGCGATTCTTGTACGAATACTTTGCCGCGTCGCAAAATTTTGCACCCCGGGAGGTGGCAAATCGGCTGTGGACGCTACTCATGTTTTACTACATACAGAAAGATGTACAGGGTGCTCGGAGTGCGGCGCACGGCGAAGCTGAGCAGCCCACGCATGCATGCACATGAAGAATGCGGAGTGTGATGATAGCAGCATGGGGTCGGATGGAGACGACGGTGTAGTTTTAGCAATTCTTGGATGTGTAATGTCACAGATCTCTGCTCTGAAAACCGCCGCGCCCCTTTTGTCACTCTCATTGCAACTGTATTCTTACCTAGAGGAACCATGAGCGTGGACGACAGGGCAGGAAAAAGGTTGCACGAAGAATGCACGAATATGGCACGAATCG
Organism: Septoria petroselini; assembly: GCA_022559915.2. NCBI lineage: Eukaryota > Fungi > Ascomycota > Dothideomycetes > Mycosphaerellales > Mycosphaerellaceae > Septoria > Septoria petroselini. The sequence goes on along the minus strand of JAFJTQ020000023.1, from coordinate 224,248 downwards.
CACGAACGAAAGGTACGGCGCATGATGGATCAGATGTGGTATCTATGCTCAGGCCAGGCAAACGAATATCCACATCTATGGAAACATCTTTTCGTAAAAATGCTCCCCAGTTTCGAGCACCTTGACTTCATCTCCAATCTTGAACACGCCTCTATCCAGCAAAGGAATCAAGGACAGCCCAAGGCAAGGATGCGGCTTGGCTCCTTGATCGACCTGTCGTGTTCGTCTCAACGTTGTGCCTGGTTCGTTGCGATCCTAGAAGAATGTCAGTCACCTTTATCCTCAGCAGCCTCAAGACAGATCTTTCTGCAACGTACCTTGATGCCAGTCATAGGATCTACATTTGGGAGATTGCACCTCGCTGTTCGGCACGCAGCATGGTATACGGCAGAAGAGCTTCGCCTGCCATCTTCGCTCGCCGTCTTACCAATCGAGATCCGCAGCCATCGATCTTCAGCGTAAGGTTCTGGGCCCGATACATATATGTTGGCCCGGAATCTTCGGGCGTCCAGATTGCCTTTGGCAACATTGTTGGCAGGCAGTGATGCGCCTATGTCACGAACGCTGGCCAGGTTGAGCATAGAAACAGGAAATGCATCTGGAAAGCCGACCCGGTAATCGTCTTCTTTATAATCTGCTGGCAAGCTTCGTGTGATTTTCCGAAGGTTGTCGTCATCCTGTCTGAACAGACCAAGCGGATTACTGACACCCAGGAAGTATTTCAGTTTCGCCAGAGAGGTGGCTTCAATTTCGTTGGTAACGTTGATTGCAAGCGGAGTATCAGTCCAGACGGCAATAGGTTCCTTCTCGTATCGCTTGGCTATGCTGCGTTCGAGTGTTGGATTCAGTGGCAGCTTGATGGTGACAGTCTCGGTGCTTGGCCCAAATCGAGAGTCTGTAGGGTATGGGAAGTGAACGACCAGGCAGCCTCCGTTTGCAGCCCAGCTCTTGGTCCGGTCGTTCGGATTGACATCTTGTTCCGGACTCGGTAACCACAGCTCGGTCTGAAGGAGTGCAAGTCTAGGAAATTCCCTCTGTGTAATGAATCGCCACTGATGGCTCGTGTGTGTCGATATCAATTGTGCGAAAGAGAAGATGCGGTCGCAGACTAATCCAGTAGAGGTGACTCCAGCTCTTTGTAGTTCCACCCCGCGACAGCTTTTGATGGGGTAAACAAAGATAGCCTTTACAGTCGTCCGCTGTTTCTGGTATGGTCGGCCTGAGTCTCGATACTGATCTTCAAGCTGACTGTTCTCATACAGTCCGTAACGGAAACATCCTCGCACAAGGTCATTCCGGCCACCTCGCGCGAGCGACAAGCGTCTCTTTCTTTCTTGCCAGATCCCGGTTGTCAGGACAGCCACGAACAAAACAGCCAAGAATCCTTTCCAGGAAGTAAGGTATGCAACGTAATGCTCCAGGAATGTTGGACTGGCCATGGCGTGCTGGACGGAGAACCAGAGACCAAGAATAGCGGCCACGTTCATCAAAAGCTTGCTGGCGCGCTCTGTCAACTAGTCGCACCGGTCCGCGCCTTCATTTGACCTCAGTCTAGTACCCAAGGGCTTGATGATCGCAGAAACCGATGTCCGCCCGCCTTGCCATGTCGTTTGGCAAGCTTGACCTTGGGATTTTCAGGGAAGCAGCAAGCTATGCTAAAACTTTGGATGAAGAAATTGCGACGTGGTTCATTGTTCTTTCTGATAAAAGAGCCGTCGACTGGGACTTTCTGCAGACGGGGTTGCTCCTGCTTATACATGTGGCGTAGGGAAGTGAAGTCGGAGGGGACCAGCCAAGAACTTTGCGCCAGGATGCGAGACGCCAACATCTTCGCGGCATTGTGGGGACGAATAGGAACACACTCTTACGAGACGGACTGCGACACACTGTTCGCTGATTATAGAACAAGTACGACAGTCTACAAAGCTCGCAGACTGTGCCTTGTCAGATCGATAAGCACTAGTACAATCACAAACTTTACACTGGCACGAACAAGATCTAATCTTGCAAGCAATGTATTCCTTTTTGATCATCTCAAGCTTGGCACGATCTTCGACGGCAGATGCAGCAGATATCGTCAAAGATTCTACCCGCTGAGGATGACATCGGCAGCCTTCTCGCTGATCATGAAAATGGGCGCCTGAATGAAGATGCCGGGGATCTTTGGGAAGACTGATGCATCGACAACGCGAAGTCCATCGATGCCCTTGACGCGAAATTTGGAGTCCAGGACGGCCTGGTTGTCACTCTGGGCACCGATTGGCGCTGTGCAGCATGCGTGATGTCCCCACGCTTCGTCCTTGACGAATTGTGCCAGATCAGCATCAGACTGCACATCAGGTCCCGGACGTTCTTCAGTAAAGTTCGTACCGCCCAGGATACCATAGTTGCTGTATCGAGCGTTTGCCTCGCGCGACATTTTGATCGCCTGAACCAGTGCTGCGACGTCTTTGGAATCAGCGCCATTGTCTGTGGTGCCTGTGTCGAAGTAGTTGAAGTTGATGACTGGGGGGTCAAGCGGGTCGGCGGAACGCAGATCGACTGTGCCAGCTTTGTTCCTGGTGTGGGCTTTGAGCGTGTACCAGCTGAAATAGGCGTGGCTGCGGACGGCATCGTCTGCCCATCGAGGGAAGTATCCGGCGAACTTGACTGGGCCTCCAAATATGTAGAGGTCGATGTCGCTGTTGTCTGCTGTATCAGAATTGACGGCCATAGTGGCCGCAAGTCCATTGCTACCATATGCACCTCGGGCGCCTAGTATGGATGGATTCTGTTGCCATTGACGGTAGCACTGATCTTGAGATTTAGCGTCGAATGTGCAGCCATCCAAGATGGGGAAGTCGTTGGGATGCTTTGCATTGACCGGGATCTCATATCGATCCTGCATGTTCTTGCCGAGTCCCGGGACATCCTTTACGACGTTGATACCAAATCTGCGCAGCTCAGCAGCAGGTCCCACGCCAGAAAGCTTCAATGTCTGAATGGAGTTGTAAGAGCCTCCAGCCATGATGACTTCCTTTCTAGCACGTGCAGATCCTGGAGTGCCACGACCGCCGCTGAGAGGACTGGCTCGGTACAGGTGCTTGCCTGATAGGTATTCGACGCCGATTGCACGGGGATTCGCGCCAGTGGTGTTGAACAAAATCTTTGTTACATGTGTGTCCATCTTCAAAGTCAACGGAAAGCCACCAGCTACGGTGCCCACAACTCTGTCGCGAACACTGACTCTTGTACCAGCTCGCTGAATCAGAGGAATCTGATAGAAGCCCTCGAGCGAGTCCCGGCCGGGCGCGTTGTTAGGATCCACCAGGAGAGTACATGCAAGGCCGACACCTGCAGCGAGAGGATCAGGTCCGACACCCATGACCGCAGCACCTCCAGCCAAGTGTTGGACGAGCATGCTGTCCTTGAGCAAAATTCCCGGATCCGTTGGGCTGACTGGCTGCCATTCGTAGACTTTCTTCAAGTACTTGTTCATGTTCGCACTTGACCAAGAATCATCTCCAGTGATTGCAGCGATGTTGTCCCAGTCCGAAGCATGGGGTGTGACGAAGATGAGAGCGTTGTGGGATACGCAGCCGCCTTATTCGACGTTGTCAGCATTGATTCTGTTGTTGAAAGATTAATTTGACATACCAAGTGTTCCGGCTCTTGGGTACAAGATGCCTTTACCTTCAACGTACTTCGAATCTCGACGAGCTCTGGTCTGATCTTGATAGTGATTCACGTATACATCCCAGGCAATCTTTGGATCCTGCGTGACAGCTGCCTGGTAACCTGGGACGGTATAGCTAGTCACAGATCAGCTTTGCTGTAACATCGAGACTTTTCTTTGCACACTTGTAGTTTGTGCCTTGATCATCACCCGACTCGATCAACAGCACAGATTGGCCTGCACGAGCGAGTCTCGAAGCCAATGGACCTCCGCCAGCTCCAGAACCAACAACGATATAGTCATATTCGTTCGTCTGACGTTCCTCGACCGGTACAGCCGCTGCGCTTAACGCTGCTGCAGCAAGCAAGATCTTCGTGAAACTCTAAATGGTCGGAGATAGTAGTCTGGCGGTGCAAAAGAACCGCAGCAAGCTGAGGTCGCTTTCAATTTATAGAAACGCCCGGGTTCCCATGGTCGTCACATCCCATCATGTGAGCAGCCCGTGAATTCAATGCAACGTGATTGCCATGCAGGTCGGTATTGTGCCGAGGTGCGGTGCGCCGGTGCAGCCACGCGAAGAAGCATTGAACCCGTGGTGGGAAGAGACCAATGGCGGTAGATGTTGCCCTCCCAATGTAAGCGCCTATTGATCCTGTTGAGTCTGAAGTGGTCAAGCTTCGGCTACTGGGCTCAGTTGGCGTTCACTTCCGGACAAGGAAGTCTTGGCGTTCCCATTCATTTGCGGCTTCGTTTAATCGATTATTGCTTCACACAAGAGCAGCAATACTGTGTGAGGTAGCGTGGACATCTATAAGCTCTGAGTTTCCGCCGCGCAAAGTGGTAGACTGGGCTATCTCCATGGAGACTAGCTGTGTGCGTATGCTTGGTCTCCACATGTTGAAAGCGTGCGACCGTACCACGCAGACCGAGTAAAATACTACTGCGACAGCCATGCAGGCCACATCGGTAGGCGTCTCCCAGCGTCCAGCAAGATCTTGTTGATAGCAATATGCAGATAGTCCATGTGCACTAATCCCAATCGCCGATGACGCTAAAAGATGATGTTCCGTTCATATTGGCGTTGACGGCATTCCGTAGTAAACATGATCAGGCCACCATGGACCGAACAACTGAGTGCAAAGCACCACATTCCTGCAGACAGCCTCAGTCACCAATTTACGCATGGCTTTCAGTCAAAGGCTACAATGCTCAAGGCGGCGGCTGTGTATTGGTGTGCGGCGCGGCGACTTTTTTCAAAGCGTTATCGTGCCAAAGTGATTCTCCCAGAACCTTATGCCGTCCAAGCACTGGTCTCGACACACAGCGCCCGTCTCCTCGGCCATTTCGAGCTCTTCAGTAGCTATTCCAACGCTCCAGCCGAAACGTTCAGCGGCTTCTTGCGCGGTAATGCCTCTACCAAAAGTCCGATCTGCGGGTTCGCCTGCGATTGCAGCAAAGTCGCGCAGAGGCTCTCTGAGGCAGCCGAGGAGCGTGGCAATAGTCTTCGCGTCTGTCCTGCTTCGCTCCTGCACGACGAGAAGCCCGCTCTTGAAGCGGCGTAGACGCACGGGCATGTGCAAGGTGTCCCACATGTTTGCTGCCTTTTCGAAGTCAAATGGCGACACAAGCTCGATGCCGTTGCGAGTGCGGTTGAAGACTTGCCAGAGGTCCACCAATGACATGATGCCGCCTTCTTTACGAAGCACACCTTTGCGGTCATCGGTAAGGAATTCGGCCAAGTCTCTGGCAAGCTCCGTCACGTATAGCTGCTCGGCGGACGAACCTGTGCCAAGCATGTCTTTTGTGGTGACCAGGCCAAGGGCCGATGCAGAGTCAGAGATAATTCTCTTCGCATCGTCGCTTGCAGAGCCGTTCGCCTGCCGAGCGAAATGTTCGGCCATTTGTATGACTTCCTTCGCAGAAGTCATCAAAGCCTCCAAGTCTTCAAATGCGGTTCCAATCACGGCTTGGTTGTTTTGCCGAAGAGCTGCGCCTCGCTGTTCGAGACCAGCTATACCTACGACCCGTGGCGGCGTACTCGGGGAGGGACTGTGTCCGGGAGGGCTGGATAGACTGCCCGGCTGCGGTGGGGTGGCTCCTGGTCGGGGCACAGGCGGGGCGCTTTGCAGCAGCCACTTACGCTGCACCAGTGCCTCCTGTAGCCTCTCGAGGAACACCCTTTCGCCACCGGCGCGAAAGGAGAACTTGATCGTTTCAATCGTCTGGTCATCGACGATAGAGGGAGCTGGTAAGCTGGGCCCAGGTGATTCCGGTCGTTTCGAAATGTCGTCGATCAGCCGTGAAGTCCGGTTCGATGACACCAGAAGTGAGGCTGAGCAAATCTCGCAGCTGGTCATTCCAGGGAAGTTGTGATAGGTGCATCTTGGGCAGATGTTCGAGGGAAGAGAGGGCGAGGGGGGAGCAGACATATACGGTGACGCCGGGCCCACGTCCAGTGAGGCGCGGGGTGTCTCCGGTCCACTGCCTGCAGCACCGCTTGGTCGGTTGGACATCGCTGCGATGGTTGCTTTGATCATTAGCGTAAGCGGTGGTTTAACACCACACGCTTGGCATGCCGGCAGTGGAGTGTGCTGGTTTGCTGTACCAGGATCAAAATTAGAGGGCACCGAATTGACAATGCTGCATATCGGACAGATCCACGTGGCGTTGACATCTCGCGCCGACACGGGCGGGGGCACGGAGCGAGCGGAAGGTCCAGCCTGTCTGACGAGCGCTTCACTGGGAGATGCATAGCGAGGCACGGGGCTGCGTATGCCATTGTACACGGTCTTCTTGGGCGTCTTTGGGAAGAGCGTTATCTTTGCCGAAGACTTGAGAAATCCCGCATAGAACTCGGGACGTTCTATTTCTTTCAGATCGACGGCGACCGAGTACTTCCTTGGTTCCTCGTTGTCCACATAGCAGACGCGGTGCGATGTCAGGTAGGCATGCCCATTTTGGTGATTGGGAATCTTGTACTTTCCCTCATACAAGCCGACTCCATCCTGGACGAACAGAAGCGTCTCATCATCGTAGAGTGATGGCCGGAGCGCGGTCGTCAGATCCAGATGACGGAGAAACATTCGCAGACATAGGGACTGGCGGCAGAGAGGCGAAAAGACTTGAAAGCTGCGGGATCAGGGCTGACCTTGTACGACCAAAACGCGGAGGTGAAACACGGTCGGCAGTCTGCGCGAGAGCGGCAGTCAAGCAGTCTTGATGATCTGGAGCAAAAGCCACTTCAGCGTTCGTGAGATCCTTTCCTGCCAAAGTTGGATGGTGCTAGCGATATCGAACGCGTGACATCGATACCACTGCCTAGAATTGTGCACGTGACGCGCCGTTGGCATAAATCCCGCTGCGTTGTCGTCGTCGTCCTTCTCACCGCGTACCTTCCCCCAACACCGCACAACGACAACACGGTACACCAACACGATCGACACGCCGCAGCAGCTCGCCACTCTCCGTATATCCCTCTGCACCGCTCCAGAATTTCTCTCATCACGAGCCGACGTGCGCTCGCGACATATTCCGTGACCGCCACCTCGGCAATTTGCTTTGTGCGCTCGCAGTTTGCCTCGAGTCCAGCTGAACAGCAACATCGTCGCCGCAAACTCACCACGAGCTCAACATAGCCGTGGCAGCGATGACGGTGCAACCTTCATACACGGTCGTGGAGGCGCGGCGCACGCTGGAGCCGCCGAAGAAGAATGACTTTCCTGCGACTCTGAAGAGCTGGGTGGGACGCGCTTTCCTTGAGTATAATAAGGTCAAAGGAGAACCAGCATTTGCGGCGATCACAGACAGCGACATCAAACAAAAATTGTCCTCTACCATTACCCAGGCACAGGCGGATGGCACCATGCACGAGCGAGATTGGTCTTCTCATCTGTTGCCTCACCAGTTGATTCTCGAAGAGCGTCAAAAAGCTGCCATGTACATGGCACAAAACGCGATACTAGCTAACCTTCATTCCGACCTCGGGGCGTACGGCCCTGCCGCCTATGCGACCCACGGCAAAAAGAGGAAGTCGCCTGACCAGGAGATGACCGATGACCATGGCCGAGCAGTAACCCCGCCCTGGAAGAAGTCCAACACCAAAAGTATAGCAGATCGCATCACTGGCCAGAGTAAGAAGCAGGAGAAGAAGATGAAGAGCAACGGCAAGAATGGCAGATTCGACAACAGCGAAGCGGCGCCCGAGAGGCGCCGCCAACGTTTTGGCAACACCTCGCCTGCCTCGTCTCCACCCCATTCCCGTGATGACTCGCCAGTGGCCATCTCCGGACCTATAGTCGGCACCTGCGAAGTTCTCGAAAAGAGGTACTTTCGCTTGACCGCCCCTCCCAATCCCAACACTGTCAGACCTGTTGCTCTTCTGGAACAAGCTCTCGAACACGTGATAGCCAAGTGGAAGAGCGTCCGGGACTATACGTACGTGTGTGATCAGCTGAAGTCCATCCGGCAGGATCTTACCGTACAACACCTCAAGAACAAGTTCACCATCAGGGTGTACGAAGTTCATGCACGGATCGCACTGGAGAAGAAGGATTTGGGTGAGTACAATCAATGTCAGACACAACTTCGTGCTCTGTACAAGTTGAAATTGGGGGAGAACGGCGCCAGTGGGGGCAACCAGGATGAGTTCACGGCGTATCGTATTCTGTACCTGATTTATACGCGCAACCGGACCGACATGAACAACATGTTGGCAGATCTAACCACAGCAGACAAGAAGGGACCGTTTGTGCGACTAGCGCTAAATGTTCGACAAGCCTTGGCCGCTGGCAATTATCACAGATTCTTCAAGCTCTACAATGAAGCTCAAGACTGGAACATGGCGCCTTTCCTGATGGACATGTTCATCGAGAGGGAGCGTGTTGGCGCAATGGCCGCCATCTGCAGAGCGTGAGTCGTGGCTATAGACCAATAGTATCACAAAGCTAATGTTCGTCGCAGATACAAGCCGGATGTCGGTGCCCGATTCCTCACTCAAGAGCTCGGCTTTGCAGTAGACGAAGCGGAGTCCGTGTTTGAGTCCGACCACTTACGATCCTGCCTCGATTTCATCGAGCGACACGGCGGCGCATCACTCGTAACAGAGAAAGACGACGACGCGCGGGTGCTGACCGGCAAAGCTGGCAACCTGTTCGAGGCCGCCAAGCAGTCTGCGTTTGGCAAAGTCGACATCAAGGGCCAGATATGAATCCGCATTCCCCTTCCTTCGCTCGAGCTCCCTTGCACTTCATCGTCTGCGTCGCCTCGACTCACACTAACAATTGCAAAGCGCTACTACGGAGTGGAGTGCGCGCAATTCGCTCGATCATCACGGTCGCTGTCACGCAGGACATGCCTTGAGGTGTAGCAGCAAGTCGCAGCAGAAGGAGCGGGACAAGATGCCTTCGTGGGTCGACATTTTATGGGCGTGGGATGATTTGAATGATACCACTTGACAGTACTGGCGCAGGCGCTCGATGGCAAGTGGGATTCATGGCAGTTTCTGAACGGCATAACATAGAGAAGCAATGTGATAACCCTCTGCATTTCTGCATACTGCTGTGCATGCTTTTTCCGTGGCAGAGATTCCATGATGTGCTCCATGAGTCGCGGACCATCGGCCCGCTGCATGCTCAGACCCGTGATGAAAGTACTGCTCCGGACGACTCGTGGATGCAGACCTACCTAGGTAAACTACCTCATAATAACTAGGATAGAGTGGAGGCAGTGTGTTGGAGCAACGAGACGTCGAGCAGAATATCAATCACTACACAGAACAGAGAGACAGGCCAGCTCTCTGGACCCCCAGGCCAGCCAGGTACCTTAGTTCTACACATTGTTTCATTTGTACTACAGAGTGAACACTTGCGTTTCCATGGTTCGCCATGTCATTCGCCACACTCATGCACATTCCAGCATACGTGCAGTGGCGATGCGCGAACTGCTGGCGTCTGTGACGTGGAGCGTTCCAAGGACGACGGGGTGTTCCTGCATCGGCTCCTGGATGCGCTATGCTGTGCGCATCGTTCACGTTCTGACCGCGTGCGAGTGGCAACGTTTTTTGTTCCAGCCCGACTACTGTTCCAGCAATCCCAAGTCGGTGTGCTTGACGCAATCTATTATAATCAGCCGGATCGCTGCACATCGCACACGGACAGGGCAGCCTCCTTGCAAGCGCTGCCAGCGACCGTGGCGGCGGTTCTGCTTGCACAGTTGCATTGCGATGGATGGATGGCAATGATGGAGTTTGGATGGGAGGCGGCAGCTCCAGTCATGCTATAGGATCTGGTCGTCTCCTACGGCTTTTTGGTGTTGCGAATGAATCAGATCCGCGGCGGAACATGCGAGACGCCTGTCGAGGTCATGCGGGTCTCGACGCCTCGCTGCTGGAGGCGGACTCGAGAAGCTGCACGATGATGCGGCGAATCGGGGCGGGATGCACGTTTAGAAGTCGAAGTGGGACAAAATCCTTCGACAGAGAGCGAGGACACGCGGTACTGGGTCGTCTATAGAGTGCTGGGAGACCACACCTCCTTGCAATATTTCTCCCTTCTTGCCTCTTCTCTCTGTGAATGATATATCGTCCCGACCAGCTCGCGGGTCATCGCTGCTCCTCCCATCCACACGCGCCCAATCGTCTTCACGCTTCGCTCCGGCAAAGAGCCATTGTTGAGGCCGGCGGCACTTCGAGAGAACAAAGAGAAGGTTCCGACATCTCGATCAAACAGTCCATGCCACCACCAACAACACCCAACTGCGGCCTGACATCCGAGGAGCGAGGTTGAGTAATAAGGTTCTGCGCGCTCAGAGGGGCATCACTCGGTGGGCTCTTTTTGCGTGCTGCTGGAGCCAGTAGTCACGCCACTGGACGAAGTATTGTTCCCATTGTCTTCAACATCATCAGCGTCACCTCCACGCGCCACGACGACGACGCCGCCATCATCTGACACCGACGTTGCGTGTTGCCTGTACCTCGCAACCACCAGCAGCACAGCACCGCGCTTGTGAGGCAGCAAGATTTAGCGGGCAATCCGCAGGCTTGTGGAAGGCGCGCTGAGCCACTTCCCGATAAGGAACAACCAGCGGACATTGCCAAAGGAGCAGCACAGATCTGACACGTCCATCGGAGAGAGACACACACATACGCACGCACGCGCCGAGGTAACCTCACTTCCACCGCCGCGCACGCGACATCCACCGCTCTCTATATTCGACGCGCGCGCGCTCGTCGCTTGTTGCTTCCACAGTCGCCAGCGCGGCGACACCCGGCTAGCAACCATGAAGGTGGGTTTGGCAGAAGCTCGGCCAATGCGCCAGCCCGACAGGGGACTGCACAAGGCATGCTGTTGCCCACATCACAGAGGACGTGCTGATTTGACCGTGTGGGCAGTTCCGGAGATCGATCAAGAGCGACAAACACGACTCGGCCAGCGCCAAAACCGTTGGCAGCATCTCCATTCCACACAAGGATGCCATTGCCATTGAACCGCCCAAGAAGGTACGTGAGCAGCAGCGGTGAAGGTGGAGGCAGGCCAACGCGGGGCCAACATGCGCTCGAATCATGCCGAACGAACACGGAACTCTGAGACTAATTCGCCCACCCTGGTGAGCAGGTCATAAAAGCCATCTACGATTACAATGCCCCTCCCGACACCCACATGTACATGTCCTTCAGCGCCGGCGATTTCTTGCATGTCGTGAGCCGCGAGAACGATCCGGACTGGTACGAAGCCTGCAATCCCCTGCGCAACGAGCGCGGACTGGTACCGGTCAAGTACTTTGAGCAAGTGGGCAAAACGGTGCGCGACTCGGGCGACTCGTCAAAGTCGGTCACAAGCACGACACACGATAGCGGATACGCCGAAGGATCGGCTACACAGAGCATCACCTCGACGCCTCGAATGCCCATGAACATCAACATGAACGGCGGTGGTGCGGGACCCATGGCGGGCATGCCAGGGCATCGGCCCTCCAAATCGTTTGGCAAGTCGTCGGCAGGGATCTATGGGATTGTGTCGTATGACTTCCACGCGGAACGGCCAGACGAGCTGGACGCCAAAGAGGGAGAGGCGATCATTGTGATTGCACAGTCCAACCCGGAGTGGTTCGTCGCAAAGCCCATAACACGACTGGGTGGACCTGGGCTGATTCCGGTGTCGTTCATTGAAATTCGAGATATGGTCACGGGAAGAGCTGCAGAAGACCCCCTGGCTGCGGTGCAGGCTGCAGGCATTCCGCGCGTCGAGGAGTGGAAGAAGATGGCCGCGGAATACAAGAACACGAGCATTCCATTGGGAACAGTGTCGACATCGGGCGTAGGATCAACGGAACAGGCTATGAGCCGAATGAGCCTGCAGCAGAATGGCGGCCAGCCAGCGAATGAGTCGATGCACTCGAGACAGGCCAGCTTCTCGACACAACAACAACAGAACATGTTTGCGCCGGTACGCGCCTCGGTGCCTCGATACACCTACAACGATGACAAATTCCACTTCGTGGTGGAGTGCATGTTGGCTGACAACACGCACTGGGATCTGTCCAGGATATATGAGGACTTTTACGAGCTGCAAATCAACATGATCAATGCATTCCCCGAAGAAGCCGGACAAGTGCCTGGGAAGCCAAGGATACTCCCGTACATGCCGGGCCCGGTCAAGTACGTTACGGATAATATCACGGAAGGACGGAGAGCGAACTTGGACGAGTACTTGCGGGACTTGCTGCGATTACCGCAGCACATCATCCACTCGTCCCTAGTCAGAGGCTTCTTCGCGCCGAAAGAGGGGGACTACGAAGTCGATCCAGCGGCAGTGGACTTGAATGAGCACGCTCGATCAGGTGACGGCACGCAGCGAAATTCACAGGCGAGCCAAGGAAGCGGACAATCCGGATTCCAACAGCAGTATCAGGGCCAAGCAGGACAGGCACGAGCACACCAGTACACACCTTCTCAAGCGTCGACCTCCAACGGTGGGTTCCATCGGCCACAACCCAGTCAAGCCTCGGCTTCTTTCAGCAGCCAGTCTCCTGGTCCTGGTGGTGCTCTCGCTCCACCTCCAGTCGCTCGTCAACACACGGACGTATCTCACACTACGATAAACAGCACGTCGTCTGCTACGGGTCCGGTCAAAGTCAAAGCTTGGTTCGACCGTGATACTTGTGTCGTGATTCGAATGCCTGCTCGTGGCAACTTTGGGTTCGAAGATTTGAGAAAGAAGATTGTGGAAAGGAGGAAGCTGGAATTCGCCAGTGCGGCAGCGGATCAGGAACTCGATGCTGAGGATCTGGAGATTGAGTATCGGGATGAAAAGGACGGCGAGTACTATCGACTGGAGGGCGACGAGGATCTCGACATCGCCGTGGAGAGGAATGAAAAGTTGACGCTTGCTGTAAGAGCTCCTGAAGGCAGCGGACAGGGCTGAAGAGAAAGTGGGACGCCGTACCGTTTCGTGGCAGGGAGGCTTCTTGTTATTTGGTCTGGCGTTTTGTCGGTGCTCGAGAATACCCTTTTCGCTACCTTGCTGCCTGGATGGATGGAAATTAAGGGGATCATGGGCAACTGTCGAGTATTTGATCTGTTGGCCTTGAAGGAACTTATGCACGATGCAAATGAGGAAGGAGAATTGACTGATGTTTGATGCGCAACCATGCTCGGCCACTTGTTCAAGATCATTGTTGGTGATGGTGCATTACGCCTCTTCTCTCGTCATCATAAGCCAGGAGGATGAATAGTAAGGGGAGAATTGACCAAGATTCCCGTTCAAATCATGTCGCGTGAATGCGGTACTGTAGCGCTCGTGGTGTACATACAGCAGGTGAAAGTGCCTGGCGTTGCGTAGGTAGCTCATATCCACCCACATCTGGCTCTCGCGCGAGCTTCTTCCTCTCGAAAGATGTCTACAATTTGACCTGCTCTTTGTTTGTTGTCTTTATTGGATCGCTCTCCGTCGACTGACTCCTTTCTTTGCGCTGATAGCATGATAGTTGGTCCCGATGACTCGTGGCATGCTTGAGTGATGATGCAGATTCGGAAGCCAGGCTCGACTTTCTGCGCGCGTGTTTGCCTACTCTGTAGGGCAAATCTGTCCGATGGGTCTGCGTGCCCTGGTTGTGCCATGAGGATCCCAGCTCTGCTGCGCCTGCGCGAGCGTATGTTGTGTCCAAATGTGCGCTCCACGACACGGCAATTTCTGCTTCTTCCCCATTTTTATACACTGAGTTGAGTTTCCATTTCCCTCTCTAATTCTCTCCAATGCTGTCTGTTTTCTGTCTGTGCCTACCCCATTCATGAGTTGGCGTCAATGTCCGCCCACAGCTTCTGCATGTGCTCGCGCTTCTGTTTCGCCACCTCGCGGTTGTGCGCGGTGCGATTGAGGCGTGCGGCGCGGAGACACTTATTGACTTGGGTTTTGGCGTCGCTGCACATGCCCATGGATTTCCAGAGAAAGCCGCGGGCGTGGCATTCTTCGAGAGCGGTCATGAGTTCTTCGCAGCCTGGGGATCGTTAGCATGGGATAGGGGAGGGTGCGCTTTGTGTGCAACTTGCCGCCTTGGTCTTCGCGGTGGAGATGAGGATGCATGGTTGGCTGTGGTGTGCTCTCACAGATAGAGGGAGTACCGTTGAATGTTAATGGGGAGAGGCAAAGAAGTCCAGCATGTCATGTCGTGTCTTAGTCAGCGGTCTCGCGAACACTTTCACTTGTTTGGCGGTCCAATGAGAGGTTCCCCTTCAAACAGCACAACAAAATGTCGCAACCACAGATATCTGCGAAAAAGCAGCAAGGTAGGTCATGTCGAGGCCTCATTTCGAGCGATTTCCGGCTGACTCATCCTGTTCGCAGAGCTGCAAGTCCAATATTCGAACTTCAAGGAGACCTTGCAAGCTATCGCACAAAAGATTGGCGATGTCGAACAAGAAGCTGAAGAACACAAGTGAGTCCTATCTCTCCCCATCATCGTACAATTTCGAATCATGTCAATTTTGCGGTGAGCCCTGGCCGCAGACCAACTCGCTTGCCTATACTGGCCGTCCACCGGCAAACTTTCTTTCACCGCCATCGATATACCCTCGCGGGAGGCAGTCTCCATGTCTCCCCGGCGCACGAGATCACTCGACATTTTCGACGTCTCTTCACGGTCTGTCTCTCGAACCGGAAGCTAGCGGCTCGCTTGCAGCCACGCCATGGCCACGACTCTGCGTATGGTACTGGATCGCGCGGTGCACTCAGCGGAGGAGGAACGTGAAGCCAGTGCTAACAGGCCATGACAGACTGGTGCTGGAGACTCTCACACCGCTCACCGGCGACAGGAAGTGCTTTCGTATGATCAACGGGGTCCTGACCGAAAGGACAGTAAAGGATGTTCTTCCCGCGCTGCAGACGAATGCGGACGGTCTGAAGAAAGTCCTCGATGACCTCGTCAAGCAGTACACGAACAAGCAGACTGAAATGGAGAAATGGAAGGCAAGATTGACGCACCCCCTTTTTTGAAGTCCTGCATATACTAACTTCAGAGTAGAAGAAGAACAATATCCAAGTCGTACAGCAATGAGGTGGATATCGAGAGCTGCACCTCCGCTGGCGCTGGTACTGCAGCTCTAGATCTATTGATCGCTCAGTAGATGAATCTGGAAGCCACGCTCGTACAGGTTTCGAGGAGCCACACGAATGTAGATTCCCAACAGTGTGAAGCAGCCCCGAAAGGACAATTCGGCGACCCACGAGCTTCGCCGTTTCACGCCTCTACTGCACTGCACTACGAGAAACCGCCTCTGATACAACGAAGGGAATAGCTGGCATATTTCGAGTCATCTGCGACTTGTGGTATGCGGTCACGAGCTGCTTGCTGCACTGCCGTGTCTGAAATTCGGTTCGGCTCCTTCGATCTGCACGGCACTCGCCCTATGATGAGATAGACATCGTAAAGAAGCCTTCTTTACAGGTCGATTGCATTGAGTCCGTAATATTGTAAAGACTCTGATGAGACAGGATGAGCAAGGTGGAGTGCTATCGTACTCCATGATCGGTCTCAACGGCCTGGCCGAGGAGTTGCCAGGCGAATGCCCAATGTCATGTGATGGAGGGTACATGTCTCCAAGTATCCGGTGATATGCGCTGTCAAACATAGCTGTGCTATGACATGTCCTTGAACGCGGGACCGGTACTCCTTCACACCATCTCGAACGCATCCGACGTCGCAATCCATCATCGCCGTCTGGGGCTCACCAGTTCGGCGGGAGGAGGCTCGCTAGCAGCCTTATGCGCGGTGCGCTGGCCCGATCCTCTAGGTGTGCAAGCAAGCCTATTTGGTGAGGCCTCTGATAATGATTGGACATGAGATGTCAGTGGGTGCTGCCAGGGACAGCCTCATGATTACTGGTCCTTCCAACGTCAGGACTTCGGAGCAATATGGCCTGCCGCCTGTGTGGAAGAATAGAATGCAGCACTGCCCGCAACGTGTGCGGCGCGTGTGTAAGCCTGACGCGCCCGTCATGTCTGTGCCGTTTGACATCGCCACGATGCCAGCACATAGCTGCACGCTAGGCAGAGGAGCAGTGAATGCAGCTCATCATACATGGCATGGGATGGCGAGGTGAGGTAGACTCCATGACAACATCGGTCCGTTGCGACTCGGGCTGCCATGCATGATCGTGATCGTCGTGAAAGTGCGGGATGGGGAAGTGCTTTTTTTACGTTGCGACGAGTGCGCTGGAGAGATGAAGTGGGCGTGTGGGTTCTCGAATGGCAGGCGCGAGTAGCTGGTGCCTTCCTTTGATTGGTCGTTTCTTCGTTTCTTCGTGAACAGCCGGAAACCGCCCCTCAGCGCTCCCAAACAGCTGTTTAAACAGCTTCTGCCCTCCAATAGAATTTCGACCTGATTCCTCTCTGCTCACTGGCTCCCTTGTCACACTTGTTCGTGCACTGCAGGCCTTCGGACAAGACTAAGGACCCGCAGGTGCGCCGGTACACGCGCCTCACGTACAACAGAACACCAAAAACGAACACGTCGGACGGCGCCCAGTTTTGACACGATACCGCGGCAGCGTCCACACACGCATTGCCCGACCGGTTGCAGCAGCAGCGGCATTGCCGACTCCGCCATCATCGGTCGACGCATCGCAGCACGTACAGCACTACTGCAATTCTTTCGGTGGCGCGCTCGTTATTGCATCTCGCCGCAAGTTGGTTGCGCCAAGCCAGAGACCGACAGACCACCAGCACCACAAACTCTCGTCTGCAATTCACTACTGCTGCGAGGAAATCTCATTACTGCGAATTCGGCGGTACGTTTTCCGTCATCTTTTGCTGCATCGCCCCAAGCCGCAGGATTGCATAGCGCACGCTGCTCACCGCTGGCCTTGGGATCCACGCAATTGTGGGAACACACCGCTTCCCGTGCAGCGAACTACGACGCATCTATCCTGCCGGCGCCGGCAGCTAGATTCCACCTGCACCTAGCTGCGACGTCTGCAGCACAGGGGGCTTTGTTGACGTGTAGCCAGCGAATCAGTGACAGCTCACACTTACACAAAACGGGTCTGTACCTCAATTAAAGATGTCGCAGTCCCCAGAGAGGAGCGAGGACGACGGTCCGGCCACTCAATCAGCGGACAACAATAATGAGACTGCTCAGCCGTCGAATGACCCCACTGGAGAAGACATGAATCCCCCTCGGCCAGATGAACTGGGCTATGACTTCGAAGTCAAGGAACAAGATCGATGGCTTCCTATCGCAAATGGTGAGTCTTGCTTTGCCTTGCCTTGCTAATGGTGATGATGATGATGATGGTGGTGGTGATGGTGTTCTCATTGTTACCTGTACTCCCCCACCCTCCCTTTTGTAGCACACGACGCACCGTGCTATCCTTGTGACCTGGGTGATTTGTGCTCTGCCCATCCCCGAAAGCCTGCACGACGACGAATGCTCCATCGTCCACATATAACGTTGCAGCGCGCTTCTGGTCTGCAGGCCCGTCGAATCAGAGGCTCTTCTGCCTGCCCAGCGATCTGCAATCTACGTCTCGCCTGCGGCCGACTGGACGAACAGACGACACGAAACACCGCCATGTCATCAGCATCCCCGCCCGCATCATCATCTTCACCACGAGCGTTGAATCGAGCAAAGCACCCGAATCGCAAGAACTTTGATCAAGATGCTAACATACATAACTTTGCACCAGTCGCGAGGATAATGAAACTCGCGCTTCCCGAGAACGCCAAGATCGCCAAAGAAGCCAAAGAGTGCATGCAAGAGTGCGTCAGTGAATTCATCTCTTTCATCACGAGTGAGGGTACGCAACTTCAGCGTCTGTTAGTGCTCGCGGCACGCGGCTAACAACGAGCTAGCTTCGGAGAAGTGCCAACAGGAGAAGCGCAAGACCGTCAATGGCGAAGACATCCTCTTCGCGATGACTTCGCTCGGCTTTGAGAACTACGGCGAGGCGCTCAAGATTTACTTGGCCCGATACCGCGAGGTTAGTACACGCATCCTCGCCCTCCATTATCCTCATGTGCTGATCTTCCACAAAAGAACTTGGTTGCCAAAGGTGGTGATAAGACCTCTGGCCCCGTTGCAGCCACGCACGACCCTTCAGCTGCATACGATGGCAATGGTCTAGGCGGCTCGCTAGAAGGCGGAGATAGCTCTACGGACTTTGCTTATGGCACCACTGCCGGGCAGTACTAGTGGTAGCGGCCACGAAGCTTCTGCTGCTGGGCAGCAGGGGCTCGCCGGGTCGGAGTGCCCTCGCAATTCTGTGCGTGGCCTGGCAACTCAACGCTTTCACGATGGGCCAAACCCCTTCGAAGGACACCAGCTGGACCTTACGAGCGACCTGGGCGGCCTGCTTAAGCACACACTGCTCACAGGACGAGCGTAATTGGAACTATCCATGCACTACGCCATTCATACCCCGAGCAGGGCAACAGGTGCATCGCTATACCCACTTCGCCTGGGAAATCAACACACAAACTTGGCTGTTGATGATGGTCGACACTGTCATTTACTCAGCCTGCAAAATTGAGCTCGCAAAGTCCGCCATGTTGGCCTCGCCCAAATCGCGGCCATCGAGGCCTGTACTTCTGGCGGCTTTGTGTCTCACATCAGTCCCCGCGCTCTTAAATTTGACGATCTCGAAGGCTTCACTTTCTTGACACAGAAGCATGCGGCGCTCGTCGAAGCTTGCGATATGAGTTCGGGACCGGCAAGGTCTATTATAGACCGTCATGCACTGCTCGCGCAGACTAATACTGTAAACCATACGTAAGGAAACTACGGAAGAAATATATGGGGAGGACCAGACTATCGTGCTGTTTCGCAGCTCTCATTTGTGTAGCTCTAAGATGTTGCGATTCAGTGCAATATTTTTCTGTCGCGCTGTCTCGCGCTAGCTCGACCCTCACCGCGCTGACGCGTGCTGCTCGCGTCTCTACTTGCTTTCGAGTTCTGGTCTGCGCCGACGAGGTATGATCCCGGCCTTCATGCATGTCAGAAACAACTCAATGGACAGCCTGCATTACACCTTGCATCAACTGTCACGTAGGAGGTAACGCGACACCGTCGTCGCAATGGGCCAACTGAGCAGGACCGGAGGTAAGCTTCTCAAGCAGGTCGGCAACCGGCCACATGCGTCCAGCGACGATCACGAGGACTTCACACCACCACAACCGGCGCCACCGACGTCCAAAACAATCTCGTCGCCTCCATCCGTAGTGGAAAGCATTGAAGTGGTGAAAGCAGCCTCGTTGAGGCCTCGGCCGTCACTGCCTCTGGCCACGGGAGTTTCACTGAAGCCGAAGCGCAAGCAACCAGAAGTCATTGATTTAGACACTCCTGTGAAACGGCCCAAAGTTTCTGCAACAGAGGGTCGATGGGCGAGGGACAAGGCGGAGAGCAGTTTGCCGAGTCCAGCACAGACTGATAGCTTGAAGAGTTGGAACGGCAGGAAAGAGAATATGCAGACCGAGACGGACATCTTTGCCGATCCGCAGAGTAGCAGTGATACGGAGCCAGCTGTGACTACGGCTGCACACAAGAAGCCTAGCAACGGCGCCACGAGCACGGGGAAGCGCAATTCCGGGCCAACAAAGAGTAGCGGGGCAGAGCTGAGGGCGACGAAGAAGAGCAAAGGTGCTGGAGATCTAAAAACACCAAGTGCAGTGGTTACTTCTGGTTTCCAAGTGGCCGGGAAATTGCATGATATTGCGAAGAGCAAGAAGACTATCGGCGAGCCAAAGTTCAAGGGAGCGAAACCATTGTCGAAGTATGTCGACGACAAGGAGCTGGACGACAGCAGTAGCGACGGCGAAATCTTTTCAAGCCAGCAATCGCGAAACAAGCAGAAGCAAGGACGCACTCCTGCGAGGTCTTCGCAGCCAATTGCTGGCTATGGCAGGCACGCGCGCAAGGTGAGGCCCCCGGCATCGGGTAACAAGAAGCCTCCCGCACCGCCAAAATTGCCAGCAGCGCCGGAGCTGGTCTTCAAAAGACGAGATCTCAATGTCGGATTTGTGTCACACATGTGCGCTGCGAGCGGATCTTTATCTGAGGTCGAGAACTTGGCGGACGACAGCGAGATGCTTCACACCGAACTGAACGACGACGAACAAGACGCGGATGACGGCAAGCTTGAATGCAAGATATGCCACGAGCGTCTGAGGAGGACACTTCAAGAACAATTTGAGGACGAGATTCTCAAGGGCAAGCCTTGGAGCTTCAAGTGGCAAGGGCGATTCTGTAGCTGGCACAAGAAGAGGACTGCACACGAGATTTGGCAGGAACGGGGCTATCCTGAAGTGAACTGGGACACACTCAGAAATCGCATGCGCAAACACGACAAATTTTTGCTGGATGTCCTTAACGACAAAGTGGACTCTTACCATCGGAACAACCTACGTGAAGACGGCAAACATGGTCCCTCGCGCCAAAAGGATCTCGTCACTGACGGCAACGGCAAGTTTGTAATGGGTTACTATGGCCAGAAGGGTGAACGACAAGTGTGAGTCTGCCACCAGCATGCTACCAGCATGCTACCAGCATCCCCGCGAAAATCAAAGCGCTAATCCGTTGCAGACACGAGTACATCATGACCCGCTTTGCGAATGCTCTTCGCAAGAGGTCAAGCAAAGACAAACTCATTCTGGCCACAGGCATGCAGGGTGGTGTGAATGGCATCGTCCAGCTCGTCCTTGCACCGCACCTCGCCGAGCTTCTGGTCAAGGAGGATATCCAACTTACAGGCAACGGATGGGAGGAACGAGCACGAGAGGTACTCGCTGAAAGTGCCGAGATTGGCGAACTTCTCTTCCCCGAAGAGGGAGACAAAGTCGGAGAGGAAGATTACCAAGATCATATCATTGAAAAGGAGGACGACGGAGATGATCTGCTTGATCTCGGAAGCGACAAGGATGACATCGAGGTTGTTGGGCTCGATTAATTTGTTGTCGTCGCCAATGCTGTATGCCGACCATGATGTGTGCCCTGCTCTGGCATCTTCTATTGTACATATCTTCTTGCTCGAGCCGATATGGCTCCGATGCATTTTGTACACATCTCCAGAACGCAATGATGAACGCAGTCTTACATTGTCTCATGGCGTTCTCCCCTGTTGTCCCTGATTCCAACGGTACGCCATGCAGTCGTCTATTCACCATGCGTGCTGCAGCCCATCGTGGCTCCTCGCTTACCCGCGGCATGCTCTGCCATGTGCTTTGCGCGGCATGATATGTACGCATGCCCCTGACGCGATTTGGCACATCATCCCATCGAACCCTTTCGCGGCGACTCCGCTCCAGTCCTGGGTGGTGCTGCGTGATATTCTCACCTCTTCGTTTCAATTGTGATCCTCACTCAAATCTCACATCTAGTTCCCGCTGAGATCCTCTGCTCTCCTCAACCCTCTCGAATGGCGATCGACCTCACTCTGAATCTCCTTGATTTTCAACTTTTCGAGATCGAGATTCATCTGCTTTCCATCTTCTATTCCCCCGTCAATCAGTAATCGTGCTCCTTTCTCCCTTCACCTCTTTGGAGTGCAATCTCGGCGGGAACAAACGTACTGAACTTCAGCTCTAGCGTCGCAGGCTTCGCGGCAAGGGCTTTGGGCAGGAGTTTGATGTCTATGGTCATTGTGGAGCGCGCATTGGGAGGTAGCGATGCGAGGAAGTTTCGGGCGGTTTTGCCGGATTTCGGGTTGAAGGGCGAAAAGGCCGTTGTGACGGACGTGATGTATTTCGTGATCATGTCGGCGCTGCTCGGTAGGCGTAGAGAGATGGCGGGTCTGCTGTTCAGTGCGCGTACATATGGGAGGGAAGGTCATGGGCGGTGGAAGCGGGAATGCCAAGACATTGCATCGCGTGGATGTCAGATTGGACTTCTGTCTAAATTTCATCGGGAACACAGTAAAATCATGCACCGGCGCTGAGATGGCTTACATCTCCTACGGCATGGCAGACTCTTTGCGCACTGATTTCTGCAATGAAGTGAAAATTCGGGGTGTCCACCACAGGCAGTAACGCAGGGCAATGCATTGATGCGAGTACTCTCCATTGATGCGAGCACCATCCACAGCACTCGTCATCAGGCCGACCGAGAAGCGCTTCGACTTGCGTTGGACTCACCATCAAGCAGACTATGGGCGAGAAAGAATGGCCATGGTTCACGACATGTGCCGGACCGCAAGATCGCTACACCGCCCATATGCACTTCAGCCTCAACGACCAAGCGGACAGGCAGCAGAGAGAGGTCTTTCGCTGCCACTATTCCAGTCAGCCATTGCCTACAAGCCAGTAACATCTTCCAGAGACCATCAAAGCATTGTTCTAGAAGTTCTGTGCAGAGAGAGGCTGATGCTAAGTTCTTCATTTCAACGTCGACCTGAGGACGGGTTTTCCGCATCGGGACATACAATGCGTGGAAGACCAAAACTTCTTCCGGCACGCTCACAGCCTAATAGTCTAGTTCCATTCGGTCTTTTATATATATGTGTGGACTTGTGCGTGACCTCCGCACTCTCCAAGGCCACGCCCAAGGATCACCCTCAGCAGATGGAGTCAAAAACTGGTTACAGCTACTGCATGTGGCCCTTGAATGCTGATTTCTCCGATTTTGGACAGGTACAT
This sequence comes from Septoria petroselini, assembly GCA_022559915.2. Classification (NCBI taxonomy): domain Eukaryota; kingdom Fungi; phylum Ascomycota; class Dothideomycetes; order Mycosphaerellales; family Mycosphaerellaceae; genus Septoria; species Septoria petroselini. Next base: position 201,478 of record JAFJTQ020000023.1, on the reverse strand, counting down.
TGGTGAGTACAAGATACACATCCTCTCAAACAGACACATAACTGATTGTCTTGTATAGATGAAGAAACCATTGCCGGTATCCTGATCGCAGAACTCCCCTATGCTACAGAAGACGCCTTGGCCCACTGCTGATTCCGCCTCCATCTCTTTCGCATACTTGTTCTGGCGTTGCAAAGCGCTGTACTGCAAGTTATGGTAGAGGGACCGCGTGCTTCGTGCGCGATGATCAAGCGAACACGGCGATACTGCAACCGTGGACAGCTGTGGCCGCTGGCTTCTGCGTTGGCCGCAATGTAGTAGGTCTATTGTAGATCAGCACTGACAGCGGAAATCGTCTTCCTTCTTCCTGGCATCTGGCAGCTGATGAGGTGCGATTCAACGCAGCAAGATCTACACAAGCTAGGTGCTTTTTCACAAGTTGTCTCGTTCGACCGAGCCGCATCGCAGATCTTGGGAAGCTCTGGATGTTGTTTCACAGCAAATGCTCACTCCTACCATCTGTGCCAGTTTGCGAGGAGGATACAAGTTTAGAGAGCTCGCGATGCTGACAGTTTCCGACCACGACGTAGCGCACAGCTCAATCGGCCCTGGTGATCGGTGCACCACCTGTATCGAGCGCGGCAAAGCGAGTGCGGCAACCATGTCCGCGGTGTGAGATACGCTCCAAAACGCCACCCGAGAAACAGATGCTGTTCGCCGATCCAACCAGCATCTCCAAGCCAAGGCCCAAGCTCCAAGCGCAAATGAGAAGCACATTTCTACCGTCCCAAGCTGATCAACGCAGATCAGATGCATCAGGACATGGTCAGTTACTAAACAGTCGCTCATGATGAGCTCGACAGAGTCCTGCAAATCATCCAGATCTCACATGCAGGTTTCGCAGAGCTGAGCCGCCGTCCACGCTGAGTCCGAGTCCGAAAAGTCTTTCTCCGCACAAGCTTGATCTAGACCCAGGTCGAATGTCATTGGGGGCTTGACCCAAGATACGCTATCTCTTGGACGCATGGTTAGACGTCCAAGACCGTCGAGCTTTATCTTATGCCGCGGATTCTTTTGCAGCGGGCTGGTCAGTACATCGCGTACCCGCGAGCGCACCTCTCAGCCCAGCGAGCGGGACTACTCAGCAGCATTTTGCTTGTATTGGCCACAGCGTCGAAGCCCTAATCCGGGCCCGAGCGCATTTTGCTCTTCTGGGCTCCCTGTCATGAGCGCCTCGAACAGGCGACGAGTGAGCGGCGGCTTCCAGACCCGCGCTCTCTCGGTACCACCAACCGTACTGCACGTCTAGCTCATCGATCTGTCGCGTGGTGAGGCTTGCAGCAGCGTCGCCGCACTGTCGCGTGTCCAGTACAAGAGTCGTCTCATAGTTCGACCCATTTCCGGAGAGCTCACCCCTCTTTCTACCTATCTCCCACCCCTGCTGCCCTAGAACCCAACCGTCGTCATGTCGTTGTCGGCGGAAAAGAACGTCAACCACTATGGCGAGGACAACCTCGACCAGGTCGTTACCACTGCGAATGGCGAGGTGGCTGAGAACACCGATGACCTCCAACGACGATTGAACAACCGGCAGATTCAGCTGATTGCCATTGGTGGTTCCATCGGAACAGCCATCTTCGTTTCTGTCGGTATGGCTTCCACGAGCTGCGCGGCGCGTCGAAGTGATGCTAACAATGCTCGTCAACAGGCAGCGGTCTCCAACGTGGCGGCCCTGGCTCCCTCTTCCTCGCATACGCCATCTACGCCTGCTTCCTGGGCCTGGTCAACAATGGCACTGCTGAGATGACTGTCCTGTACCCCGTGTCCGGTGGTTTCATTCGTCTCGCGGGACACTTCGTCGACGAGGCCTTTGGCTTCATGGCTGGATGGAACTTCTTCCTGTACGAGGCGCTGCTCATTCCTTTCGAGATCACGGCTTTGACGACAGTGCTTGGATTCTGGTCTGCGGATATCCCGGCATACGCTGTTCCGATTGCCTGCATCGTGCTCTATGGCTTGATCAACTTGCTCGCTGTGAGGGCTTATGGCGAGGCTGAGTTCTGGCTTTCCGGCGGAAAGGTCGTCCTGATCTTCCTGCTCTTCGGATTCACATTTGTGACGATGGTATGTGAACAGATCAATCGTTTCTGGCGTGTTGCTGACGAACGCAACAGGTTGGTGGAAACCCACAAGGTGATGCGTATGGCTTTCGAAACTGGCGCTCGCCAGACGCTTTCGCCGAGTTCCGAACTACTGGAGTCCTGGGACGATTTGAGGGGTTCCTCGCCTGCCTCTGGTCTGCATCCTTCACCGTTGTCGGACCAGAGTACGTTTCCATGGTCGCTGGCGAGGCCCAGCGTCCTCGCACCTACATCAAGAGCGCCTTCAAGACCATGTACGCCCGTTTCGCCATCTTCTTCGTGGGTGGTGCTCTGTGCGTTGGTATCGTTGTGGCATATACCGACCCAACTCTCGTCGCCATCGTCACGGGCGAGCAATCTGGCGGCGGTACTGCATCTGCCTCGCCTTATGTCATTGCCAGTAAGTACAACTGACCCTCTTAATACTTTGCGTGGCAAGCAGGCTAACACTCGAGCAGTGAACAACCTCCGCATCACGGGCCTGCCCCATCTCGTGAACGCCCTGCTAGTCACCTCCATCTTCTCCGCCGGAAACACGTACACGTACTGCGCCACGCGCTCGCTCTACGGAATGGCCCTCGAGGGCCGCGCGCCGGCTTTCCTACGCTACTGCACCAAGAGCGGAGTGCCACTTCTCTGCTTCGCCGTTGTCATGATCTTCCCGTGCTTGTCGTTCCTCCAAGTTGGAAACGGTTCCGCCGTTGTGCTCGGCTGGCTGATCAACCTGGTGACGGCAGGTGGTGTCATCAACTACATTTGCATGAGCATCACCTACATCTTCTACTACCGAGCCACTCAGGCGCAGGGTCTGGACAGGAAGAGTCTGCCATATTACGGATGGTTCCAGCCATACTGCTCGTACCTTGGGCTGGCGTGGATGATCATGATTGTCTTCTGCTACGGCTACAGCTCGTTCAAGCCTGCTACTGCGACTGGATTCGGACCGTTTGATGTGGAGAGCTTCTTCATCTACTACGCCATGTTGATTCTGGGTAAGTCGTCGCTCCTTCAACCTGTTCATGTTGGCTCCGAATCGCATGCTAACGACAACTTCTCACAGCACCTATCCTCTTCATCGGCTGGAAGCTCATCCACAAGACCAAATTCATTGGCGGCCTCGAAGCCGATCTCGTGTGGGAGCGCCCCACGATTGACGCATACGAGGCCTCCTTCATCGACCCACCGACGGGCTTCTGGCGCGAGATGCTGGCCATGGTCGGCATCAACCGCAAGAAGTACGCTCCTCGCGATCGTCGACGGTCGAGCGTTGTTGCGGTGGGAGAGGAGCACCACAAGTATTAGAAGGGGAAGATGGTAAGCTAGAAGTGTACATAGATGCGTGACGACGATGGTTTAGTTCTTCCTTCGTTCGCCTCGACTGTCTCGCGAGAGCAGAGGGGTGGTCAGGGAGACTATGATGTGTATGTAGACGATGATGAGATACCCCAATCAGAGAATTAGATATTCTGCGACATGAGACCGTTCTGCAACATCAGACGCACGAGTACAGAAGTCTGGCGGTAATGGATGGCTGCAAGCAAAGCCCGTCTGTCATCCGGAGCTCGTTCCGCGAGGATACCGACACATCTCGCATAGTACAACGTCCCGCGCATGCCATTTCTACGCCATGGTGATGGCGACGTGTCTGCAGTGCGACCACACCAGCGACCGGGCTGCAGGGCGACCTGCAGTAGTTTTATCTATTCTGCCTGTTGATCATCAGACTGTATCTCGCCTGCTGCGATGAAGTTTGCGGAGGTGCAGAGCAGGACATGAAGCATGGACGTCTCTTTCCGATGTCGTTGTCCGGGCCAGATCGGAAGGATGAGGAGGGCGAGGAGGATAGAGAACGAAGAGAGGCATTTGGGAGCGTGAGCAATGCCGAAGGCTAGAACTCATCGATGAGGGGACATGTGATTCGCGGGGAAAATGCGAAGTGGAGAGCGATCTAGACGAGCAGGTTTGGTGCAGTGGTGCATACAACTACATATCATCTGCTCCCTCTGCCCTCGCGCTGCAATTTGGAGAAGCAAAAGAACAGGAGAAAGACGAATGTGCTCCCACCCCTCACGACGCCGACGACCTCGACGACGGTGAATGAGAAGCCACCGATGACCGCCGGACAGCCCCGCCCTCGATAGCCTTCTCCTGCTCTCGTCATGCAACATGACTCTGCCTCTACCGATGTCGTCGACCGCTCACCGCCCCCGCCGCCCGATCCAAACGTGCACGACGAGGCTGCCGCCGCGCCCAGCAACCCATCCTCCACCTCGCCGCGGTCAAACGAGCCGTTGCGCCTGGTCAGCGAGTGCTGGAACATCTTCAGCATCACCGACCACGCAGCGCTGCTGATGCTCGCCGAGGCTCTCGAGGGTTTGTCGCAGACCACCGGCGATGTGCCGCCAACACCGCCGGTCTCGCGTCCCTCGACGCCCGGTCCCTTTGGTCGAGTCCGCCACCAGCGCAAAGCCAGCAGTACCATCCCACGCGTGTCGTCGTCGCAAAATGTGCCCCGCCTGGAGATCGGCAGTCCCGAGGCGCATCCACATGAGCCCATCACCGTGGTCGCGACAGGCGTGGGAGTCGAGGACATATCCTTCCAGCATCAGGCCATAGCACGGCGCTTCTTCTCCAAGACCGCGCCGCCTTTCACGCTCGGCCAGTACTTGAAGCGCTTCCACCAGTACTGCCCTCACTCACCCGGCGTGTACCTCGGCGCCGCTGCCTACATCCACCAGCTGTGCGTCGCCGATCTTGTCGTGCCTGCGACCGAGCGCACCATCCACCGTCTGGCGCTCGCGGCTATCCGCGTGGCAGCCAAGAGTATAGAGGATAACAAATGGTCGCAGGAGCGCGTGGCAAAGATGGGCGGCATCAGCAATACGCAGATGATGAATCTGGAAATCGCCATGTGCTTTCTGCTCGACTTTGAGCTGTACTTAGACGAGAAGATTATGGCTCGGAGGATGTTCTTGCTCCAGCAGGCTGCGCGGAGGGGCTTTGGATTGCAGGGCGGGTTGAGTGAACAGTTTAAACTCCGGTTGCCCATGCGTAGGAAGGGGCCCAAGTAGGACGAGCTACCGAAGCGTCGTGGAAGCTGCAGGTTTTGAGGGGTGGACCGGACGATGGATCGGGACACTTTTGCAACTCGGAGGCAAATGCGCTGTCGCTAACGAGGGAGAGATCGAAATCAAACAGGCCAGTCGGGACATGATAGCGTTGATTGTTCGTTTGCGAGTTTGACACGGTTTGCGAGTTTGAAATGGGGGAGCAATTGTGCATCAGCAGGCGCTTGTTTTTGGCATGATTCTGCATGCACAAGAGAGGCGCTGGCGCTGCATGATCGGAGGGAAACAGGTCTACGGGACCAGCATTGAACACGGCGTTGGGTTGGTTTTGCAGCACGAAGGATATCCCACAATGGCGCTGGTTGTTGGTTGATCATATGAGAGGCAGCACAGGCCCAAGTCGGCGAAGTGTACGGCCGGGAGATGAAACGTACGGCAGAATAGCATGCGAGACGAATTACGAAATGGTCGAGACGGTACTTTCGCTTGAAACGTTCTGTCGCTTCATTCACTCGAATTTTGCCAAGACCTTCGCCCCGCATCACCTCTCACTTCATCCTCACTCATGATCACTTCTGCCATCCTTCTCTTTCTCTCTCATCACATCTCCGGCCATGACCGACGCCCAGCACCTCGTTCAGTACGCTCAGCGCCAATTCGACGAAATTACCAGCAGCCTCGAGCGCCACTTCGATCAAGTCGCCGGCCAACTGCGCGAGAGCTTCTCCAAAGCCCCATCATCGCCCATTCCCTCGCGCCGCCTCCCCCCACCGACCACATACCAATCACTCGAACGCTGGATTTCCGCCCACAAAGCTCTCACCGCGGCTGCTGTTGCATTCTTCGTCTCTGGCTCACTCGGATCCTTCTTCTACCTCTACAATGCTCCCTCCCTCCGCCGCAAACGCCGTGCGCACAAATCCTCCTCGGGCGCGCGCACCGACGTCGTGGTCGTTGCTGGCGCCGTCGCGAGCCCGCTCACGTCCGCTCTCTATCTGGACCTCGAACGGCGCGGCTTTGTGGTCTATGTCGTGACCAAAACCGCCGAAGACGAGCATCACATTCGCTCGCAGTCGCGAGCGGACTTGCATTTCCTCTCTCTCGATCCTGCTCAAGATCCGTATGCGGCACAGCAGCAGCTGTCGAAATGGAGGAGCATGCTGGATCATGAACATCGCGCGTTCGACCACGCGGAACCGCACCGTATGCGATTTCGAGGCGTGATTCTCGTGCCGGACACGGACATGCAGAGCGGGACCGCTGGTGGTGCTGGCAGTAGCGCCGCTGCGGCGCCGCTACGGATCGAAGAAATCACGAGCGAAGACTGGAGCGATGCGCTCAATGCAAAGGTGCTCAACACTATCGCGACTATGCAGGCGCTTCTCCCCGCGGTGATATCATTCCAGGCGAATGTGCTGCTGCTCACACCGAGCGTCACGCCAGCGTTGCGACTACCTTTGCATTCGATTGAAAGCACAGTCTACGGTGCTCTGCAAGGTTTCGTGTCGACGCTCGCGGCCGAAACGCGGCAGGATGGCGTGCACGTGTCGCATTTCAAGCTGGGCGATGTGGACATTCCGGCCATTACGATGCGGCAAAGGAGGCAGGGCATTCCGCCGCCCCGGTTCCGTGCGACGCCGTTGCGGCAGTTGCAGGACGCCGTGTTCGATCAGTTGGTTGCGAAGAAGCCGAAGAGGGTGGTGCATATCGGGAGGGGAAGTGTGACGTACGGATTGATTGGGAGTATTCTGCCTCCGACTTTCATTGCGTGGATGATGGCTCCCTCGGCAAGTGCGAAGCCGGTTGTTGTCTCACGGGAGTCGAGCGAAGAGAGGCTCGCGGGAAGTGTAGCGAGTATTACTTGGCAGAAGGTGGATCAGGAGGACTAGCATCTTGCATCTTGCATCTCAGGGTGATTAATGATTTACGACCGCTCGGCATGGCGTTGGTCAGACACCACTCCATTTAGCGACTGATTTAACAAAGACATTTCTACTCAGTATTCTGGCATTTGTAACTGTTCAGATTTCAAGAACGACATTTATTTCAATACCGATCTGCGCCCTAAGCCTTCTGAGCTGCAGGACTATGTCACTAATGAGTTCGCACGGGTGCCTTTTGGCTGGCTGGCCAGCGAGACTATCACCTGTTTGACTGATTTACACAGCTCTCACGGGACCGATGCCACCTGAGATCTGTGCACCATCGACATATCGATGAGCCGTGGGCGAAATTGTTCTTCTCTTCGTTCAAGCATGGCTTATCTCTTCTGTGTAGATTTTTGGATCGTCATTCGAGATGTCATGACATGAATGCTCTGGCTAGATAGCGAATGAGCCCCAAAGCGGTTCAAAGGTGGACGTTGTAGGCAGAATACTACAACTAACTCTCAGTCTACTGAGTTGGAACGCTAGAGAGTGGTGGCGGCCTTGGCAGAAGTAGACCTAGAGCTCCGCAAGCAGCCGGAGCGTCTCGAGTCTCAGCCATCACCTTCCATACCACCTCAACTCTGCAAACATGTGTCGCTACTGTGGAGTGTTGGTCGGCGAGTGCCTTGCGCCTCTCATTCGACGGAGTGCCGGACTGGTGCAGAAGCGGGCCATGTGAGATGCGCCGCGCCACCACAGTCAGTGCTGCTCGACCGCGTGCTGACCACGTCGTCCGTCCCCAGGAGCACCCGAGTCGCATACCGCCCCGCGACGCGCATCGTGCAGTCAGCAGCGCACCAGAGCAATGTCGCGTTGTTTTCAACTTCGGCCAGTCTGCGCAAGAAAGGAGGTAAGGCTGCCCGCGACGAGAAGAAGGCCGATGCCAAAGGGAAGCCCGACGCCACGGCTGCTGCCAGCGAGGACCCGTTCGACTTGACGGCCCTGGAAGGCGACATCGCGGGCGTGTTAGAGCGACTGAAGACCGATCTGTCCAAGTTGCGCGCGGGCGGCCGCTTCAACCCCGAAGTGGTCGAGAGTCTGCGCGTGCAGCCGGACAAGCAGAGCACCCAGACCGTCAAGCTCAACGACATCGCCCAGGTCATCCCAAAAGGCCGCACTGTACAGATTCTGGTCGGCGAGAAGGATGTGGGTGGAGAGGATACGGGTCATCTTGTCACGGTACTGACTACATTTCGCAGCATGTTAAACCTGTCTCCTCCGCCATACAATCGTCTACACTCTCGCTCACGCCGCAGCCCGACCCGACGGGCCAGAACCCACTTCTCCTAGTCTTGAACATACCACCACCCACCGCAGAATCGCGCAAAAAGGTCATCGATGAGGCTGTCAAAGCAGGCGACAAGGCGAGCACCAGCGTACGAGATGCGCGGGGGAAGCAACAGAAGAAACTCCGCGCACTGCAGCTGAACAAGTCTGCGAGACCAGACGACCTCAAGAGGGCGGGCACACTGATGGAGAAAGTCGTCGAAAAGGGAACCGCGGAGCTGAAGAAGGTCGTCGACAATGCGAAGAAAGTCTTGGAGAGTGGTTGATATCACCAAACAGTCGTTACCAATCAGCACAGTGTCTTCTCGGCACCCGCAAGCAACTCACTTCCGCGTGTCCACTTCGCCCAGCATCTGCAGCATCGAAGTGGAACTGCACGTGAAGTTTAAAACAAATGCTCGGCGTCACTTGGGACGCGCCAAGCTACACTTGTGGGTTCCACATTCGTCACTACATTCTCTGTGATCGGGTAGGGCTCTCTACACTGACTGGCTTAATACACATTGCAGCCTACATTGCTGCTCACGACTAATGCAAGGTTCTTGTATAACGGCTTAGGCTTGCGGCGATCGATGGGCTCGCCTAGGCCCGCTGAACCACTTTTGCATAGTGATGATGGCATCTAGTGGACCCTCCACTGCACAAGAAGTTACACACCAGACTCTTTTGGTTGTGCCCTCAGTGGACCACCACGAACTACTCTTTCCATGTTGTCCTCGGAGCGGAAACAACGTCGTCCCAGGTTCCAAGACGTAGAGATGGGCTCGCGGTTAAGAGAGTCTCTCACGACAGCAAGTGTTCGAACATTCCATCAAACCATTACCACTTTCCTCAAGCCTACACTCCTCGCAACACCATGTCTCCCCCACCCCCAAGCTACCCTCTCCGCAACAGCGGCATCTTCCGCAATCTTCCCACGTTCGATCCATCTCTCAAGGGACTCAAAGCCTTGGTCTGCGGTGGAAGTGGCATATCGGGGTTTCACGCCGTTCGCGCTCTCCTGGACACCCCGAAACGATGGAGCACTGTCTACGTCCTGTCCCGCTCGCCTGTGTCGGAGACTTTGCTGGCACTCTTGACCGAAGATCAGAAAAAGAGAGTGCAGCATGTGTCTGTCAACCTGCAGGGTAGCGGAGATGAGATCGCCGGCAAGCTCAAGGCCGCTCACGTCGAAGCCGACTACGTCTTCTTCTACTCCTACATGAACGCAAAGAACGGGAATTCCATGGATACTAGCGTTGCGCAGGAGCTGTTGGAGCTGAACGGACCTTTGATGGATAACTTCTTGCAAGCTCTGCCCAAGGCCGACATCAAGCCAAAGAGGATCTTGTTGCAAACGGGAGGCAAGAATTATGGAATGTGAGTGACCCTTTGCCAACGATTGTGTCTAGCTGAATGCTGATATCCATTAGGCAAATGGGCCGTGCTCGCAACCCAGCTACCGAGTCTGACCCTCAGCCGAAACACCTGCAACCCCAGCAATTCTACTACGAGCAAGAACGTCTGCTGTTCGAGTACTGCGAAAAGCACGCCGAGACCAAATGGAACATTGTCATGCCCTTTGCCGTCATCGGTGCAATAAATACGACTTGGCTCAACGCATTCTACTCCTTCGCCGTCTACGCCGCTGTGCAAGCACACAAAGGCGAGCCACTCGGTAAGAACAAACCCACCCAACCTCCTCCATCTGCCCCTTAATCACTAACACTCCGTCCCCTCTAGCCTTCGGCGGCGACTTCGAAGCCTGGCAATTCGGCTACAATCACTCCACCGCACGCATGACGGGCTATCTCTCCGAGTGGGCCGTCCTCTCTCCCCACACCGCCAACCAGCGCTTCAACGCCACCGACGGCTCGCAAGTCACATTTGACCGCTTCTTCCACGAGCTCGCGCGCTGGTACGCCGTCCAACAGGGCGTCACTCTCCCAAAACTCGACGAAGAACGCACTTTTCCTCATGTCATGGAATTTCCCGGCGGCGAAAAGTCCCCGTTCGGCTATGGTCCACCCGTCATCACGAAGCGCGAATTTACGCTCGCGGAATGGGCGGCCAAAGAAGAGAACAAGAATGCGTGGAAGGAGATTATGGAGCAGAGTGGCGGCAAGGTCAAAGCGAATCCATTCGAAGGGAATGCTGATGAGCTTCGCGATACGTTCATGGGTGATTACTGTTACTTGCGCTCGGGGACGATTGGACAGGAAAAGTTGCGGCGGTTTGGGTTCACGGGGTATGTGGATGGCGTGGAGACGGTGTTTGAAATGTATCGCGAGTGTGCGATGATGGGCATGTTGCCGGAGATGAAGGTGGACGCTGCGAGGCCTTTGATTTAGGCTATGTGGAGGGAGACGAGTGGGTGATTTCTGGTCGGGAGGAGTGGGTATGGGAATACAAAGGATGAGGCCATGTTCATGCATTGATGGATCAGGCGTTTTTGGAAATAGATGAGGCATGGCGATGATTTCACAACGAATGAACATTGAGATGCTGTGTAGGAATCGCTCCTTGACTTTCTCTCTCGAGCTCGCGGATATGTATGGTCAAGAATTTCCGAGGTCATGTATATTCCAACCAGGACGACATCGTAATGTTGTTTCTTGACTGCATGTCTTGCACTGGTGGTTTTACAGAGACTCAACAGACTATACACCCATCGTTCGTGAATTGGCCAACATTTCAGGAGCACAATCGCGTATTGCCTCCACTGCAGCAGAAGTCAATGATGTCGAATCCATACTCTTCTCAAAAATCATGGTGTATGCCACGGCTTACTGGATAGACTCCATGTGGTCTTGTATGCGTGGCCTGAACGCAGTACATGTCTGATCCAGCAGCTCGTCTACATCAAGAATCAGACCACACAACTCCCAGCAATTCTTTCTGATGACAACGCTGTAAGACAAGACCTTCTTTTCCGAAGAACGTTCTCATCCTTTCCCTCCGACTCGTGATCAATGTCTTGCTTTACCATTCTAGTTAGCCTCCATTGCCTCCAAAGCAGCCTAGTTTTTCAATAGTCCGTCGAATCGCCTCGAGCTGCTCCTTGATTTTTCCGGGCCAGGAAATAAAGCACAAGAAGGCTGAAAGCTAAGATCTATCATCCTCTTCCAGGGCATGATTGGACTCAAACAAGCCCGTTGTCACGAAACTCTCTCTCGCGGCCGCGACTGTTCTCTCTGTTCTCCTCCCTGTTACCTTGGCTGCCGTATGTATGTATGCTCTCCTACACAAAACTCCTAAACTTCGTGGAAACACATCATATTGCTTATGTTTACAGAGTACGCTCATCTCTCGCAGTAGAGTTCGCTTCCACCTCTTCTCTTACCTTGTCAATTCGTCTACTAGCTAGCGTTGCGAGGTTGATGTTCTTAGCTTAGGGGACAGGTGTATGCCCTCCTCGGAATCGGCCAGCGAAAATCGAGGGAGATGGCAGCTCTACACACAAAAATTTCGTTGCAAAACAGAGGGTAACGGATGCACCTTCAACACGGCGTTCGTTAAGGATGATGTTTTGGCGCGGGGGTCGAATGGGCTGAGGGCGAATTGTAGTTGAATGTAATAGTAAATGTTGCCGTCGCCCAAAAGATGGGCTGAAGAGCAAAAGGTTACGCATTTTCATCTAATACGCCATTCATGATGCACCGCTTTTCTAGCCAGCGCCGCTAACACATGCAATTCGTGGTCACATTTCAAGTAGTGGCCTTCTTGGCAAACTCGACACGCAGAATCAAATGCCCATAACCGAAGCCATCCATCTTCTCGCACGCAGTTGCAGCATCTGAGCGGTCCGCATAGCTGACGAACGCAAAGCCCTTTGCTCTGCCCGTCTCGCGGTCTTTGGCCAAGAATACACGAGTGACACGTCCATACCGCTCAAACATTTCGCGCAAATCTCCTTCCTCTGCGAATTCGGACACCTGGGAAGCATGTCAGCAAGGAGCCCTTTCAGTAAGGCGTCAGTAAAGGTCACACGTACGTTTGTGACGCGAAGCGTCGCAAGGTCGTCCCGCTCGAATTTGCCGCCCATTCTCTCGCCGCCTCCAGCTCCAGCCGCTCCTTTTCGCATATGTGGTGGCACATAGCTGCTGCCTCCAGCGCCTAGGCCGCCCTTGTCCTCGCCAGTGATGGCGTCCATGTCTGCTGGCTCGGCGTCCTCGCCCGTTGGCGCCATGGTGTCCTTGAAAGGACACTTGGTGGTGAAATGGTCACCAGAGCAGATACGGCACTTGATCTGCATCTTCTTCAACGCCTCCGTCTTCTTGTCCTCTTCGGGCGCCTTCTCCTGCGCTCCGCCGGCCTTGAAGCCAACCTGCGGCCGGAAGATGATGTTCTCGCCGAGTGTGGTGGTGTCTGGATGTGGGCCTGGTGCGCGACCGGCCTCGATGCCAATCTTCTCCCATCCTCTGCGCTCGGCGACGCGTGGGTTTTCGCGCTTCTTCACGACGCTGCGACGGATCCTTTGTGTGCGCTTGACTTTCTTGCCATCTTCGTTGATGAAGACTGTGACTATCGTCTCAGTGCCGTCCTTGTTCTTGGTGATTTGTGGCGCTGGGATGGCGTTGCTGAGATCTGGCGCGTCGTCGCCGTCGTCGGCCCAGTCGGTGCCTCGCGGCGGGTTTTGTACAGCGGCCATGATGGTGATATGAGAGACTTGGTCAAAAGTTCGAGAGGCGTCGTCGAATTGAGAAGGTGCGACTGTGGGGCAGAATTGATGCCTGAGGCATGAAGATGCATATTCTACCCATCGTCAATCATGAGACGCCAGACATCAACATTCGGTTGCCTCAAGTTATTGTGTTAAGAATCACTTTGCGAGCACAGAGGCAAGATGGAAGAATGGTATCCTGCAACTAGGCGGCCGTTCTTCTGGATCAGCTCCACCCGTGCGCAAGATGTGTTGATGAAGGCTGAGCAACAAGTGATCAACGCAAGTCCAGTAGCCACTACTGGCAGAGGTAGTTCTAATAACAACATCACAGTGCTCATGGGAGTACACTAGTAGAGTGAGAGGGAAATGTCATACAAACTTCCTCCGCTCCACACGTGATCTGCTGCTACATAGAATGACAGCTGCAGCACGTGCTTCGCATGGAACACTGACAGCTCGTGGTTGAGTCAGATGGCCGACCACCAGTGCAAACTCCTGACTTGACAGGAGTGGGCCGGCTTCGACTGAAGCCGGTGTAGGCATGGCCTGTCTACCTGTCAGTCTAGAAGCCTTGGCCACGAATCTGCACATGGTTTGCGGATATGCATATCCTTATTATTATGCTGGACTCTGATCACTCGTACGGAAGCCGGACTGGGCTGGATCGCGCCCACGATCCTGATCCCTAGGTTCTACACCGGGCGAGGCGGAGCTCCGCTGCCATGGAAATGCAAGTGGACATGCTAAGCATAACGGGGCCAACCAACAAGTCCCACGGCGCATCCACTTTCCAGCGAAAGTGAGTCGAGGCCTCGACGCGCACACTTCGAGCACGGCGCAACGTTCCTGTTTGTCGTTTGTCCGAGATGAAGGGTGATCTGAAGCTATGCGGCAATGGTCAGGCTGGCTAGCCAAGAGCTGCCGGATTGGCGATCATGATCCTTACGCTGGCCCGTGGAAACAGGAGTGTCTAGACGTGCTGGGAGTTGTGGCTCGATCAGGCAGTCAAGACAGCACTCGACGATGTTGTCATCAGCCAAGATCCACGAACGTGCCGTTTGTGCCGAATGGTATGGATGTCTTGCCAGGGCAGTGCAGTCACAAATCTCAAGGCCACAAATGGGACCACTCTGCCCCTAGCTATGCCATCATTATTGCTTCTCACAGGCGTTGCTCGGCCTTGTGCATGGGGGCCACACGTTTGCCACGCCAATCGTAAATCGTGTCTGCCTTCCCTACCCTGCCGAATATTCGGGCCCTACTGAACCAGTAGTCCTCTTCCTTTGGACAATAGCGGCAGAGCTACCTGCTAGCACGTTGAAGTGCAGTTATTCTGGCACACATTTTATTCGCGGCGCGTGGAGATGTTCCGAGACAGGCCGTGGCTGTGGACAGGCGTCAACTGGCACATGGCAATTAAAAAACTGCGGGCGGCAGGAGATGTACCGACAGGGCGGATATTGATGACAGTCGGCAACGACTTGACTGCATCTCATCATCCTGTCCCTATTGCTTGTCCAGGTTGGGTGGCATGTCCTGGTGTTGTGTTCACAATGAGACAATGCTTGTTGCTTTTGCTGACTTTGAGCCGATGAACGAGTGCGTGACAGTGCTTAGTTGTGGCGATGGCGAACAGTTGTGCTTTTCCGAAGTAGAGCCCGTCAGCGAAGGTGTGCTGCTGCTGCGCAAACATCGGGAGATGACCAAGGGACTGTGTGTGAAACACCAGGAAGCCTCGTTCGGAGTCAAGTCGGTGCGTCGTGCTACGGCGCAGACGGCCATCCCGGTCAGTGTGGAGAGTTGTCGTGACTGCAGCATGCCAAACACAGCAAAAGAGCAGCAACACGACCGCAATCGGCGGTTTTGCTTTGCGAACCCTGTATGTTCGGACATACTTCTGCTTTGGGACATGCAGAGCTGGGAATAAACGTGAAATGTGCGACTTGAGTAGAGATACCTCGGTGGAGCTATTGTTGGGCAACCTCGCATTCGCAGACCGATTACGAGGAGTTGTTGGTGCCCATCTACTGCTACTGTGTTTGATTATTGCCGTTGAGGCCAGCATGGAGCCTGTTGTGAGCGCTGCATGCGTGCAGTAAGTAGCATGACCGGACGCTGCGCCACATTGGCAAGTCCGAGGGAGGTGCGACGCCACAGGAACTCCGCCACAGGGATCCACTACCCATTCAGCCGTGCGAGAATTGTTATTATTAATGGCTGAATCCTGTGCAGCGTCCGTGACTAGGCAGAATGGAGAGCCATAGCCAGATGCACTCCTGTCTCATCATCACGCGTAGTGGCTCCTGGGATAGAGTGGTGACGCGGACTGGCGTGCAGAAAGGCTGAACGGGGACGACTTCACCGATGCTGATCTCGGTGATGAAAGGCTGGTGAGCAGTGCTGTAGCATACATTGCGTAGAGCAGAAGAACGACTGCCCACGATGACGACGATGATGAGATGGCACGCTTCGTTTCGATCTGTGCGCTGAAACCCTGCCAATGTGGACGACGGCAGCGGAGGCGGGCCATGTGCTTTGCAGGGAGTTGCCGCAGGAAAGCGGCGATCACACGCAGACGAATGGCACAATGATGGGCTCGGCATGGCGTTTAATTCTGCTGCTGACTCTTCCTGCTACGATTAATTGGGGAATCGCATTGCCGCGCTGCAATAACGATCCTCTCACTTGGCCATTTCTCTTGCGTCGTTGCAGTCTGTCAGATAATGGCCTGCTCGCGATGGAGCCTTCTGCCCAAACAACGTCCTGATTCCTGAACAGTTGTAATAACAAACAGTTGTAACAATACACAGCGATGGTAGACCATGGTGATACTGACGACCCCATCTTCTCTTCACTTGTCGTGGAACAACATTTACGCCCCAAACACGCACAGCTCCACGTGGCAGCAAGCTTCACCCTTGTGCAACTCTAGTCCTGCCCCGAGGTTGCGGTCAGACACTTTCTCTGTCGCCATGCCTCAAACATGCCGGCCGACCTGTGAGAGTGGAGGAGACAGGCTGTCGCTGCTGGTGGACGTCGAGTCAGCAGCATCATGCAGACCACCAACAGCCATGGAGATCTTCAGCATGCCGCAGCGACACATCGAATACTGACTGACGCTCGGAACCGAATCGTGGAGGAGGCATACGGCATCTGAAGGGCACAGCGTGCCATGGACTGCCGATCGTCCGGATGCTGTCTTCAGCCGATGAGCATGCGGCGTCCACTGGCGCACGACGTTTTCTTCTCTGGCGGGCTACAGCACGTCCATCTCCTCCTCGCAGCATCTCAGACTGCCACCGGCCACGGCTTCGTCCCGTTTGTGGTCTGCGATATGCCGCATGGAACGCTCATAGATTGCCTCGCACGATCAGGATGCCCTAGTGGTCGTCCATGCGCTCAGACGCGGAGGTGGCGTCGAGCTTTTCATGCCATGATGCACCCCCAAGCACGCTGATGATGAGAAGCGACATGATAGTCGTCGCTTGTCCCCTCACGCTCCTCACCCAAACCAGACATGTCCTTGGCCTGGCGGCAAGCGCCGAACACTGTGGTCCTGCTCTGGCGCCCAAGCCTATCCGCCGGCTAGGTGGAGTCACTAGCCTGATGACTACTAATCGGGTCCCGGACAGTGGACCGCCCACCTCATCCTGCACCCTGGCACAGGCCAGGCAAAGCTGTCAATCGTAGCGCATGATCCAGGGCACCTTTTCCTTGCATGTGTGGAGCGGCTTCCATGGTCCATGCAGACAGACGTCGAAAGGCTCTGCTGTGATGGTCCATGCAGACGTCGAAAGGCTCTGCTGAGATGATGGTGGCCATCGCTCGGTACAACTATGCGTTGCGGAAAAATGCTAATGCGGCATTGAAACATCGAGTACCAAGTACCCGTGCGGGTTCACTCAGACTGGTGACTGATGACTGCGTCCAGAAACAGGGCACACAAAAGCTCCGAAGGATGCGCCAAATTGCTCGGCCACCACTTCTACATCCCAGAGTCTCCTATCAGCATGCCACTGACCCTTAGCCCCGAGCGCTTGTTGAGAGAAAAGAGTGCTTTCAACCCAGCGTGCATGAGGTGATCATCCTATGTCTATCTGCCCAGACTTCCAACTAGGTCTGTGTCAAATGCCCTTACAGCCCAGGCACACAGACTAGCAGCAACTCCCGGTGTCGATCCCACGCCATGCGATTCGAAGAGGAAGAAGCTCCGATTGAGTACCGCCCCGCCTCTCCCTTGTATTAAGCAAGCTTCTTCTATCGCACACGAGCGAACGTGTGGATCTGCTGGCCTTGCAAAGGGGCGAACAATGCTCACGGCGAATGCCGGCCGGTGCATGTTGATCAAGGCCATCAGCCTGAGATAATATGGACAAGGTGTCTATACCATTTTCGCTCACAGCCTATTGCATTGTTCCTGGTCGACTGCACTGCATTCACCGTTTCACATCGGGACGACTAGTGACACAGAAGGACGCCTGTCCACCGCTGTTGATCACCACCACGTTACCACCACGTTATGGTCGCGAGCTTCCGCCACAGACTTCTGTTGACACCTGATCGCAACGGGCGGCTGACGCCTTAGCCGGAGCTTCAAACGTCCATCAGAATCCTGCAGACACTGGGCGCAATAAGCATACAGTACTTTTGCAATCCGACCTTCCACATTTTCGCACTACGCAACTCTGATTCTGGACCACGACGGAGGAGCCTCGAGGCTTTGATATCGCCCGTCACACTGAAGCGTCGTCCAACGGTGACAGGCCCTACACTCTTTTACGATATGGACGCTCACTATGCACCGCACCTATACTACCCTAATGGCTATCCCCCAACTATGCCCACGGAGGCTTACCAACAACCGCCAAGACTCCACCCAGTTCAGAATATGCCCAGAGAAGCCATGAGGACATACACCGACTACGAGGACGCTAGTCGGACAATGCCGCCGCCGCAAGGTGGCACTCATCGATCGCGGCGGCGTCAACCTACGAGCGCGGAGCATGTAAAGCATCGGCGAACACGCAGCGGCTGCTATACTTGTCGCCAGCGCAGAGTCAAGGTGAGCCATGTCGATGATGAACACTCAAGACGGACAACTGACCGAATCGATCAAAGTGCGATGAGAGCCATCCAATCTGCGATAGTAAGGGGAGTCGATACCTTGCTGGAGGCCACACTGACGTACAGCGCAGGGTGCCGGAAAGGCAAGCGAGAATGTAACTACCCCGGCGACTCAGCGACAACGCCTCCGCCATCACGGACGAGAGGGAGCAAACGAAAAGGCTCCCCGACCGGCTCGAGCCCATCTGGCAGCGAGCTTGAGAACGAGGACCACGAGCCACTGTTTGCGATTCAGGACGTCGGCGAGAACGAGCCTGAAGATGACGATCCAGCTTCTGCTTCGTCAGACCGCAAACCTTCAGACACTTCTTCTTTGCACCTAGAGCAGAGCACATCGCCTTCGACAGAGACCAGTGTGCCGGTAACCCGCCCACGGCCCGTACGAACCAACTCGAGGCCATCGATCAGGTCTGGCATATCCCAGAACCCGCGATGGAGCGCGTTGCCCAAGGATGTCAAGTTCTACCTCAAATTCCATCAGCAGCACATGTCGCACCACCACTACGCTTTCAAGTACGATGGGGGAGACTTCTTGAAAACGACCTTCTTGGAGATTGCCATGAATGATGGGAGTGCAGCTTTGCTGTATGCGATTGTCGCATTTGCAGCATACCACCATGCTGTAGCAGAAGGAGAGAGCGACATCTCCGCCTTTCTTTCCTACTACAACAGATCCATCTTCTTCCTCCAACAATCACTAAAGAAGCAGCGGCATAGTATTGCGACACTCCTGACGATCCTTCAGCTTGCCACGATAGAGGTACGCGATCTTCCTTGCATGCTCGAGCTGTTGACTGATGTTAAAGAATAGGAGTTCCTGGGTGACTGGGTCAACTTGCAAGGACACCAAAAGGCAGCCTACCAGATCCTGACAGATCTGTTCACGCCGCAAACGGTCCTCCAGGACGAAACACGGCGGAAAATCATCACATGGTACATTCGATTCGATCTGTTCGCAGGCATGATGTCTGGCGGCGCAACGACGCTTGATCGAGAGTGGTTCGCAGCGTCGGCAGACTTCTACAAGCGACAAACGCAGGAAAAGCCGGACGATATCGGTGCGCGCCTCGAGTATTACTTCGCAACCACACGCCTTCTAGCTACAGACATTGCGAAGCTGTTTGCTGATCGGGCAAAGGACGCGATCGACGACAAGGCCTTTGGATCGGGAATCGAGACACTGTCACACAAGCTTGCAGAGTTTGGCCAGATGGTTGAGACGGCATACACAGATCCGTCTTGCTTCGTCAACTCGTTCGCCGATTCGCTGCCGCCAGGTGAAGCAGACCTCTTTGGTTACCGCGATTCGAAGTTCTTGTACTCTGGAGGTCTAGCGAGCATGAATTTCGTACTCCTGGATCATTGGGCTGTTGAACTAATGTTTAAATTTCAGCTGGGCACGGCACTGGGGCAGCCCCCTTCTCCTGAACTCACTCAGATCGCGATGAAGAAGTGCAAAATGTTCGATGCGATACAGTTCGGTGGACAGGGTGGACCGACCGCGATTCTGGGGTGCCAGGCCAGCTTAGGGATCATGAGTCTGTTCCTGCCGAAAGACCAAGAGCACACTCGATGGTGTAAGAAGAAGTTTGCGTCGATTGAACAGCTTGGGTAGGCACAAGCTGCAGATGAGAGTATGAGTACTCGGCTGACTTGCGACAGATACATCTACCCTGAAACGTTGCGGAAACGCATGAGCGGCATTTGGTCCGAAGATGTCGCGCGTTGGTGGTTGCCCAACGACGAAGGGTATCCTGCCACGATTCGAACGATCCGCGAATTCGTTGAGTACAGGGCCACGAGGCCCACAGATGCATGGACGGCAGGGCTTAGCAACATGAGCGGCATCTTTCGGGGGCTGAACATCGACGAGTATGCATTCTCCGACGACATGAAGAGTGTAGGATCGGAGTCGGCGGGCAGTGCTGTCAGTCCGTTGGTGCACGAGGCTAGCCCAGGTCAGCCTTGAAGCACAGAAGCACATTGCAGAGGATACAAGCCATCATATTTGCTCATCGGGAGGAATTTGCCATTGAGGACTAGTAATGAAAGAAAGAGGAGGTGGTCTACTTCAGAGCACAATGAGGGCTTGAGCCTCCGGCGCCAGAAAACTTGTGATCATGCACGGGTCTTGGGATGGTCGAATATCAGATCGATCAATACCAAGGACTCCAGAGCTTGAACTAGGCCACACGTGCGGCTTGGAAGTCGGCCCAAGCCGATCTCAGCTGGGAAGAGTCGCTTGTAGCTGCTTTCTCGGTGCCGAAACGCCCTCTCCGCGTATCTACGCGTTGCACTCACGGCTCAACTATTCATCCAGGTTGACTGATCACTGGCAGAAGAACAGTGGTATTCTAGTCTGCTACCGTCCTTCACAGGAAGTTGCAGCAAACGCCAAACGAGAGAAGTGGTCACATGAGTCTGACCCGAAGCGACAACTAGAGGGCCTCCTGAGGTGTCATCTAGCAAGACTGTGTCTCTGAGATGCAATTGTCGAGACCTTTTGCTTCTACTGTTCCGCTGTCATTCATCACCAGACTCGTATTCGAAGAGTGCTTGGGATCTGCACGCTCATCTGCGGATGTCAAGAAATTGCAGAGAAGGCCAGTGGGTACGGCCCAGGCCCAGCGACACGGCGACGCCGCAAGGCTTGGGCTGTCGGTAGCTTGTGGGCGTCAGCCAAGTCGGCTCGTCTGACCTGGCGGTGGCTCATCATGAAAATGGCCTTTGGTGCAGACTCTGTCGCCTACTCATCAGCAGTTTCCCAACCCAATTTGGCTGCTTAACAGACCAAAAAATCGTCTGCTCGAGACCTTGCCACGAGTCTGTCATCACAGCCAAAGTGCAGTTTTTGTACGAGATCACAAAAGTCAAGAGGTTCATCCAAGAGTCCGGTCGAATGCCCACGCACCGCTATCTCAAAAGTGTACCGAAAATTGTCTTGTACACGGCACATGGCTGGGCTACAAACGCACCAACTCTCCTGCCGACACGCCACACGGCTGTCTGTGGTTTAGCGCTGTCGTCCAGACTCTCGATTGGGACAAGCTTGGCAGATGTCGGTCCCTTTGCATCGTCCGCCCAGCAGCCTCGTGCACGCCACGCGATCCGTGTTCATCAGTCACCGCGAACCTTTTCATCGCATTTCAAACTTGACAGCGGAGGGGCCAGCGGCTAGTCGTGGCTTCTGTTTCTGCAGCTGCGACAGAGTCCACGGCTTTCACTCTGACGGTCAGGCTGGCTTGGGCGACGACAATTAATGCTGTCCTCATCGACGTTCACAGTCCACCAGGCTTGGGGCAGTGAAGCTGCGCACTGTTTGTAGCCTGCGGTCTTCGTGCCGCTGCATGACTTCGAATCGCGCACTAGTCGCCTACGGTATTGTGGATTTGAGTTCTAGGCCCAGCTAGCTGTCGTATTGGCGACAGCAGGCAAGATGGCTACGGCGGCACGAGCGATGGCGCCGAGAAACAACATCCGGCACAGACTGAAACATGCCGTTCGTAGAAGCCATTTGCAGCCAGCGCCGACGTCTGAGAAAGCTGTATAAGTAAAAGGCACGACCGCCTTGTAGATTCTCCAACCTCATCAAACCCTTCGTACTACCTCCTAGCACCGCCCAGATCCACTCCCAAGATGCTGCGAACTCTCCTCGTGGCCGGCACCATTGGCCTGGCAGCTGCTCTGCCTCGCCCCCAGAACATCGACTTCGCTGCTGTCGATGCCATCCCGACTCCAGCTCAGCTCGGTGCTCCACTCGCTGCCGAAGCAAGCGCTGTGCCAACATATGTGCCAGAGCAAGCTGCCGCTGAAGCTGCAGCAGAGGCTGCATCGAATCCCATCACTGAGACCAGCGAGAAGCGCTCGCTCGTAGCTCGTGCCGCCTGCGATCCTCGACCCCTTGGACAGGGTGCTCCCGACACCTCTCCCGACACCCCAGAGGCCTTCCAGACCAACGTCCAGTACCGCAACCTTGCCGTAGACTCCAACATCCCACAAGGCTACGCCCGCGTCTTCGAGAACCTGAACGGTGCCAACGAGCAGAGCGGGTACCTCGGTTTCTACACGCTCAACGGCTACGACACCGTCAGGTGCCGACAGTACTGCGATGCAGCCAAGACTTGCACTGCTTTCAACACGTACATTGAGCGAAGCCCACGTGTCGAGCCAGGTGCCGGATGCGAGAAGCCAGCCAGCACTCCAGTATGTTGATCTTACCGTTGAAATCGCTCGTCGAATCAAATCGCTAACAATCTTTCAGGTCGTCAAGTGTGCTCTCTTCGGCCTTCCAGTCTCGGCCGAAACAGCTACCAACAAGGGCCAGTTCCGAAGCGACTTCCAGGTTGTGATTGCTGGATCGAACGGTATGTGAACGCTTGGCGCATATGTCGACCTCTTACTAATGTATCCCAGGCTTCGTCAAGAACGATCCTCCAGCAAGCCAGCCCAAGTTCAGAGGCCCTGTGGCCCTTCCAGGCGCCATCAACGCTCCAACTAGCAGCAACTCTTACGTTGGTGTTCGCATGTACGAGGGACCCTTCGACCCATCC
Organism: Septoria petroselini; assembly: GCA_022559915.2. NCBI lineage: Eukaryota > Fungi > Ascomycota > Dothideomycetes > Mycosphaerellales > Mycosphaerellaceae > Septoria > Septoria petroselini. The sequence continues at coordinate 178,756 of JAFJTQ020000023.1, read as the reverse complement.
CAGTGTGCCGCTGCCGCCAACGAGCACAATGCATACTGGCAGCGCAACACACCCAACGGCGGCACCTACCATCCAGTCAACTTCTTCGTTGCCTACGTTGTCAGCAAGAACAACCAGCCCAAGGGAACTTACTGCGCGCTTTACGACCGTCCATGGGACCGCACCTTTGCCACCAACACTGGCCAGTACGACAACGAGGGCAATTACTACGACGTCTCGCAAGCATACAGCTACACCCTTGCCGCACAAGACAGCGGCATCAAGAATTCGACCATTTCCGGTTAAAATTTCTGCCCGTGCTGATCGAATGTACAGCAACGAATTCATGTTCACGAAAGTTGGTTTTAATGCACTGTATATAGAGCCAAAGGGTTACGTCCCATAGAGATATCCAATCGCAATCTCACACGTTTCAAGCTCGTTGAGCTAAGAACAATAGCTGCATAACAACCCACGGCACTGGCCGATGACGAAACATCCCTGTTGTTTTGACATTTTGACAGGGAACTTGTCCCTCGTGAGTGAATGAATTCCATCTTTCTCGATGTAGAAACAAACCATCCAACACGAAGCACAAGAAACAAAACTCAACAAGATCGCAGCACGCACACAATGTCTCAAGAACTACCGAGCAAAGACGCAGCTTCCCTCATCATCTCCTCCCTGGACTCCATAACCTCCACCTCCTTTCCCACCGAACCCTCCCGCCTCGCCGCCCTAGCCTCTGCCCGCGCGCTCGTGCACCGCCTCGAACAGCCCTGGGAACGCATGTACGACATTGCCTGGGTCCAGCCGGCCTTCCTAGCATGTCTCCGCACAGCGCAACAGTTGCAAATCTTCTCGCACTTGTCCGAGGATCCTTCTTCTCCGACACCGCTATCGACTCGTGAGCTGGCGAAGAAAGTTAATGCGGACCCGGTACTGCTGAGGAGGGTGATGAGGGTGTTGGTCAAGGAAGGGGTGGTGGGTCAGCCTCCTTCTGCATCTTCATCTCACTCCCAAAACTCTACCGCAGAAGACAACTCCGACTCCGACGACTTCTACACCCCGACACCACTCACCACTGCCCTCGCATCCCGCACCGGCATCATCGCCGGTCTAGACATCTTCTACCTCGCCGGCCTGTCCCAAATCTCGCGCTTACCAGCCTACTTGGCCTCAAACAACTACTCCAACCCGACCGACGGCTCCGACCCGCCGTGGAAATGGATCGAGGGGATTCCAGAGTATCCAGGCGATAGATGGGAGTGGTATAAGACGCGACCGGAGCATCAGGAGAAATTCAATGCGTTCTTGGCTGCTGTGCGGAAAGAAAACGTGCCGTGGACGGAATTGTATTCTTCTTCTCTTCCTTCTCTGGATAAGATAATCAAAGAAGAATGGGACGGAAAAACTGTCCTCCTCGTCGACGTGGGAGGCGGGAAAGGAGAGGACATCCTATCTTTTGCGCGTCTGCTCTCCCTCTCCCTTCCCTCCTCCTCTTCGCATCTGCCACCAGCAAGACTAATCCTCCAAGACCTTCCCTCTACCCTCTCGACCCTCACCCTCCCCAACCAAGACGATAATTGCAACATCACCCTCCACCTGCAACCCCACAACTTCCTCCTCTCCGCGAACCCGACCCGCAACGCAAAAATCTACTTTCTCCACTCTATCCTGCACGACTGGACCGACGACTCCGCACGCATTATCCTAGCACACATTAAAGAAGCCATGAAGCCCGCTTACAGTCGCCTGATAATCTTCGATCGCGTGGTACCCGAGCGCGCGAGCGACTGGGATCGAAGGACGGCGGCGTTGGATATTAACATGATGTGCAATTTTGCGGCGTTGGAGCGGACGGAAAGGCAGTGGAAGGGATTGATTGAGGGGGTGGGGTTGAGGTGGATTGGACGGCGAAAAGTGGCTGGGCAGTCGGATTTCTTGGAGGCGGAGTTGGCGGAGGTGTAAGGGGGTGAGGCGCGAATGGTGCCATGTTTTTCACTGTCATGTCGCTATGTGGATCTATTCCTCGGCTTCGTCCTCTGCTTCGTCTTCTGCCTCGGGCTCCTCGTCTTCGGCTTCAGCTTCAGCTTCGGCCTCCTCTGCAGCTGGGGTCGGCTCGTCATCTCCGTTCACATCTATCAGATCTGCATGCCCGCCACCTTCTTGCTCTAACCGCAAGGACTCTTCAAAGTTTGGGAACATGTCGGGATCTTGGTCGGGTGAGCCAATCAGCCTGGCCACCTTGGCCTTGCCGCTCTTCTCCAGAGAAGCCTTCCACAAACCAACAATCTCCACTAACCGTGACGGCTTGTATGTGTGTGCGGTTTGGACGGCCTCGGCCAGTCGGTCCGTCTTGACAAGCAAATCAATGCAGGCATCAACGTCGCCGACAGACCACAAACACGTAAAGGCAACATTATGTTGGCCCACCTCTTGTGCCTTGTCAGCCACCCACCGTAGCCCCTCTTCGCTCGCTGAAGAAGTGTAGAGCAGGAGAAGCGAGGACAAGTCTTTGGCACTGCGAAAGCATTCTTCTGCTAGAGCGACGTTGAACCGTGCGAGTGCGGCATCGCCAACAGTTTTCCATTTATGCTCCACATCCGCTTGTTTTGCGAGATCCAGCGCGATTTCGAGTTCTCCCAGTCCTAGGGCAAGCTCAAAGCGGTGCTCGTTGTCGGTCGACACCTGCAGCGCTTCCTCTGCGTAGTTTTGCCCTTCCAAGAATCGCGCAATCTTGGTCTTTTGCTCTTCGGGAATCTCGCCCTCTTCGAGCATACCCATGGCAGCTTCAAGCTCGCCTCGCAGGACAAGAGTCTGGAACTCGATCACGCTGACAGACAGGGCAAAAGAGATGACGTTGACGTCCTTGTCGCAGACGTAGACACGCCCATCGCGGGTGAGGTAGCCCAGCACGTAGTATGGCTGGTCAAAGTGCGAGACGGTGTAAGTCTGGTCACCGACGAGGTAGTTGAGGCGATTCGTGCTGTTGGTGTAGACGAAGCAGTCGCCGACCCACTGTCCGGTACGCACGCTTTCGCTGATGTCGCACACCACTTCGAAAGCATCCTCCACTCCATCCTCGTCCACGGCGCCTGATTGTACCGCTGCGACGTATTGCTCTCGCGAGTAGCGAAGCACATAGAAGGAGTCCTCGCACGCGAGAGCGACGAGCTCGCCCGACTCGGACCAGTAGACATTCTTGGGCTCCACTTCGATGCGGCGAACAAGTTTGCCAGTCTCCCAGTCAAAGAAGCCGATACCGCCTTGGCCCTTGACACCGAGCAAAACACCTCCGCTCAAGCCGTCTGCCGTGTAACCCACGTTGACGGTGCCGTCGCCTCCCTTTGGCTTGAAGTTGCGGTAGATCTTGACTGCGTACTGTGATTCGCGGATCGCATAGTCTTTGTCGTTGTCTTTTGATGCCCAGGCAAAGTCGAGTGCAGAGCCAAAGGCCTGGTTGCGGAGTGCAAGTGCTGTGTAGATGATGTATTCGCCGTCTCCGCAGACGGCCACGAATCGACCGTTGGGCGAGTGGAGCAACGTTTGCGGGTAGATTTCCGTGCTCCCCAGATCTTTTGAAGGGAGAGAGATGGGCTGCGCATCCTTGACCGACTTGTCGCCTCCCTTGATGACCGAAGTCAGGATTTCCGAGTGTCGTGCCCAGATGATCTTGCCCGATCCGTCCATAGACACAGCAGGCTCTTCGCGACCCATCTTGACCACGACTGCACCATCGTCGAATCCCATGGCAATGCCTTGCTTGCCACGTTGGTACGAGACACACCACGCTCGCTCGAGGCCATACGACAGCGACTGCTCGAGGCGGTACGTGTTGGCATGCCAAATCTTGACGGTTCCATCTTCGGAGCCAGAAATGATGACGGGCAGCTCGGGGTGGTAGCATGCGAACGAGACATTCGAAGTGTGTCCCTCCAACGTCGCGATCAGGGCTTTCGTTGTGTAGTCCCAAATCTTGACTGTCCGGTCGTCTGAGGTGGTGAGGAGGTACGGCTTGTCGGATTGCGGGTAGTAGTCGACGTGGTTGACGCCTTTCGTTTCGTGCGCCTCGAGGGTGTAGTTTGCGGTCCGCGAGCCCAGACTCCAGATCTTGACCGTGCGGTCCAGACAGGCCGAGGCGAAGGTGTTGGTGTCTTTGGGGTTGATGGCGAGGCCCATGACATAGTGATTGTGCCCTTCAAAGACCTGCACACACTGCCAGGCCTTGTCCCAGTCCCACAGCTTGATGGTCATGTCATCACTGGCGGTCAGCACAAAGGGCTGTGTGGGGTGGACGACAATGGCTCGAATGTAGTCGGGATGTGCTTCGAAGCTCGTAATCTTCTCGGAGGTGTTGTAGTTGTAGACGCGCAGCTGGAAATCGTCGCTGCCGCACACGATCCAGTTCTTGCGCGCAACGAAGCGCCCAGCGCGGACGGGCACATCGGTCAGCTCAAAGGTCTTGATGATGGACTGGGTCTCGTAGGACCAGATGTAGACATGGCCGCTGTAGAGGGTAGTGAGGATCCAGGGCTCGGTGGGGTGGAAATCGATGCCCTTGACGCGCTCGCTGCGCGCAAACAGCTGTCTCTGTACAATGTTAGGCGAGTGCATTGTGCGTGGGGGTGTGTGTGTGCTGGTGAGCGGGCAGGGCGCACCTTCACATCGAGCTTCATCGTGGCAGCGCTTCACTGCTGTTGTGGTATGGAAGACAGACGCAAGGGGGAATTATAATTATACGTGGAGGGTCGGTGGAAGTCCAGCTGTCACGTTCCACGTCTCTCCATGCCCCGTTGCGCTCGTGTCCGGGGGTGTTCTACGGGAGCTGTGGGTGAGAGAGGCTAGAGGAAGAAGATGGCAGGTGCAGAGAGGGAAAGAGGCAGTGGTCTGTTGTTCTGTTCAATGGCAGGCGCGATCATCGCGGTCGCCCATCATCAGATTCCCCAGAGGAGCCATGTCCAGTCCATTCTTAGGCATCTTCAGGCATCCACACGCAGCCTCAGGATCAGATGACGCAGCCATCACCGCCATCGCTCGCCAACGCCGCCGCCTGTTGTCCATCCTCTCTTCTCTCGATCAACACTCGTCCTCGTCCTCCTCCTCCACCTCCTCCCGCCATGAAGCTCCTCTCGATCATCTCCTCGGCGCTGCTCGCCACCGCCGTCACCGCGCGATCGACGCTCGTCAAGCGCGACGACGCCGACCTGTCTGTGCCCGGCGAGAACCCTCTCGTGCACTGCGCAGACCCCAAAGACGACATTCTCGCCCTCGAGAAAGTCGACCTAGACCCCAACCCGCCGAAAGCGTATGTCTTGTCCCCTTCCAATCCCATCCACTCGCCACTAACACATCCACTCCTCCCAGCGGCACCAAACTCCAAGTCACCGCCTCGGGCACCCTCGCCGAAGACGTCGAAAAAGGCGCTCAAGTCCACCTTTCCGTCAAATACGGTCTCATCACCATCATCCGCCAAACCGTCGATCTCTGCGACACGGTCAAGAAAGTCGACCTCGAATGCCCCCTCAAAAAGGGCAATCTCACCCTCACCAAGGACGTGGACCTCCCTGCGCAGATCCCACCGGGGAAGTACACTGTCGACGCAAAGGTTGTGACCGAAGACGACAAGGACATCACGTGTTTGCAGGCTACGGTGCAGTTCAGCAGAGGAGGTGTCATGGGGACGGGGCTGTTCAAGGAGGGGTTGTAGGCTCGTGTTGACTGAGAGAAGGCGAGGTTGGGTCGAGTGGAACGGACAGCTCGCATCGAACACCCATCAGTATAACCGACCCGGAGGAAACAAAGCATTAATGTGTAAACGATTGAATCTGTGCAAAGCATCAATGAAAACTCGGCATCAGCAGACTGTTTTCCAGTTTCGTCTTCACATGTCCTCTCTTCCACGAGGTCTGATTCCTGAAGTCGCTACATCGCATTGCTCTTCACCTCGAATTGCGACTCGAAGCATTGGACACCACCTGCACGAACGCCATCTCCTTCTGATCCACGCATAGAACTTTGCAGGCGTGCGTTGCAGATTCCTCTCTATCTCGCCGAATAGGACTTGATCATGTACCACCATCATCACGGCCGATCGATTGCCCTCCCTTGTCTGGCTCATGCCGTGACTGGTAGTATGGAAGTACCATGGAAACAATGTGATACTGTGCTCCTGCTCGTCCGCAAAAGACCATGTCTGTGACGGTACTTGTGGTAGATGCAGACTCTCACGCGTCACGTTCGCGCCTCCAGTGCTACCGACTACCGAGTGGTCGGCCCGAGCCCGCGGCAAGACATGGTCAGCCGGAAGCCAAAAAACCAAGCTTGGCTCGTTCTCATGACCAAATCTCCCTCGCCAACCACTCACCATCGCCGGCTCGACATCTCATCGCTTGCTGCTCCCACCCAAGGACACACTCCTAGCTGAGACAAGCATCGACCAAGGCGAATGCGGCGGCAGCAGGAAGCAATCCTGCAGCTCTGCTTCGCTGATGAACCATGTGAACCTTGAAAAGTTAGTCTCGCCGAGCGATCAACACGTAGTTTCAGGAACACCCGCTCTTCTGTCAAGTGATCTCATGAGCTCTGGCTGTAGTATACTGGTTCGGCAAGGCGGCGGGCCTTGCTTGTGATGGCATATATGGCGAGGAGAAGCCACTTGACAGCTTTCTTACTTGTACACTAAGCACCATGAGGAGCCTTTACAGTATCCTGCCGCTACTTGCCAGTGCATCAGGCCTGCCCGCTCACGATGCGCTGGAGCCTCGGACTACTGGCAGCCTGGACTCGTGGTTGGCAGCTGAAAGTCCCATCGCTCTGCAAGGTGTGACCACGTATTCACGCAGATTCAGGCTCCTTCGATTGACAGTCAAGCAGGCGTACTGAACAATATCGGAGCACAAGGTAACAAGGTGCAAGGTGCTTATCCGGGAATTGGTACGAAGAAGTGCCCAGAAGGTATACCATCCCGAGACAGCGCTGACGTTCTGTTGTTAGTGGTTGCCTCGCCTTCGAAGCAGGATCCGGACTACTTCTACACATGGACAGTAAGCACGAGAAAGTGTGCATTTACTCGAGCTCCACTGATTCGCCTTTCAGAGAGATGCGGCTCTGACGATCAAATGCTTGGTAGACCAGTTCTTGGCAGGCCAGACCAGCCTCGAGGGCACCATCCAAGACTACATCAACTCACAAGCTGCTCTTCAGACGGTCAACAATCCTTCAGGTGGTCTGTGTACGGGAGGGCTCGGCGAGCCAAAGTATCAAGTTGATGGCACACAGTTCACGGGAAACTGGGGACGACCTCAACGAGACGGACCAGCTTTACGAGCCACCGCCATGATTGCGTATGCCCGGCATCTCCTCTCGCAAGGACAAATTTCTCAAGTAATAGAAATCATCTGGCCCATCGTCTCCAACGACCTGAGCTATGTTGCGCAGTACTGGAACCAGACTGGTTTCGATCTGTGGGAAGAAGTCAACAGCGCATCGTTCTTTACCACTGCTACTCAATATCGCTCTCTCGTGGAAGGTAGCGCGCTCGCGGCACAGATTGGCAAGACATGTGCTCACTGCGACTCGCAAGCACCGCTAGTCCTGTGCTTTCTGCAGAGCTATTGGACTGGATCGTACATTCTTTCCAATACTGGAGGTGGACGGTCTGGCAAAGATGCGAATTCGATTCTGGCTAGCATTCATCTCTTCGACCCCGCCACTGGGTGCGATTCTGAAACCTATCAGCCGTGCTCGGACAGAGCTTTGGCTAACCACAAGCAAGTCACTGATTCGTTCCGGTCGGTGTACTCAATCAATAGTGGCATCGTCCAGGGTCAAGGCGTTGCTGTTGGAAGATACTCGGAGGACGTCTACATGGGCGGTAACCCGTGGTAGTAAGTGTTCAGCATCACCGCTATCAACACTTCCACGCTGACACGGAACAGCTTGGCCACATTTGCTGCCGCGGAGCAGCTCTACGATGCAGTCTACCAGTGGCGTCAACAAGGCAGCATCACCATCACCGCTGTCTCCCTGCCATTCTTCCAGGACATCTACCCCTCAGCAGCAGCTGGCACATACGCCTCATCTTCGCCTGCGTTCGCCTCAATTGTCACCGCTGCTCTATCATACGCCGATAGCTACTTCTCCAACGCCCAACAATACACTCCCGAAACCGGCGCCCTAGCCGAACAATACTCCCGAGCAGACGGCCTCCCATTATCAGCCGCTGACCTAACATGGTCATACGCCGCCTTCCTAACCGCTCTCAACGCCCGCAAAGCCCTCATGCCCTCACCCTGGGGCGCCAGCTCCGCCAACCTCCCTACCTCCTGCTCTGCTAGCAACAGTGGTGGCAGCTCAGCAACCGGCCCCTGTGCCACAGCCACAAACACTTTCTCGCGACCCGGCAGTCCAACAGCCCCTCCTTCTTCTTCTACATCCACCACCTCCTGCTCCGCGACCCCCACCTCTATTCTCACCACCATCCTCTTCAAAGCAACCGCACAAACAGTCTACGGCGAAACTCTCCTCCTCATCGGCAGCCTCCCCGCCCTTGGCGCCTGGGATCCCAAGCACGCCATCCCTCTCTCCGCGCAAAACTACACCAGCGAAGATAATCTGTGGTTTGGAAGGGTCAGGTTGTCGGTTGGGGAGAGGTTGGAGTACAAGTATATTCGGAAGCAGGAACAAGATGAAAGTGGGAGTGTGAGGTGGGAGGAGGGTTCGAATCGGGAGTTTACCGTGCCTGGGACTTGTGATGAGGAGGGGAAGGAGGTCACTGTTAGGGATACGTGGAGATGAGATGGGATGAGATGAAGAACTAACAAAGATTCCCTTCCTGGTTGAGTTCTTGGCGAGTTCTTGTCGAGAGAGTAGTGCAAGTTTGAGAGATATACACATGTATACACTTAGTGACTTGGTAAGGTGGTTGTTGCTTGTCGATGACGATAACGAGGATTTTTTCGCTTCTAGGTTCATACAGCCATCACATATTCATCCAAGCACAATCAATGCACTGCACTGCACTGCACTGCACCGCGCTCCAAGAATATGTAAATGTAAATATTAAAAGTAGACATGTTAGTCAGTCAGCCAGTCAGCCAGTCAGCACAGCTTACATTCGAACAAGCAGCAACACACCCACAAGCTCTGAGAAGTAGTTCCAACTCAACGTCTGATAACAATCAATGCCATCATCATCATTATTCAAGCTGTCGCTACTCTCCAGCCAGCGAAGGTAACGTGCTTCCTGCTCCTGTCATCATTCAAGTTCTATTCATGCTTCTCATTACACTCACACACACTGCACATGTACTCCACTCCACTCATCCAAAGCGGAACTTTGACTCGGTGATTACAAAGACATCTAATCCATCCATCCATCCATCCATCCCTTCAGCACAACGTCGAGTTTTGGGAAATAACAACACTCACTCCCACCATCATCGAGTCAAGCAAGCCGCCTGTGACTACTTCCACACCTTCCATCCAGCCTTCTTCTTACTCTCGCTTCGCCCCAGAAGGTCAGTCTCGCCTGGACGGCCTTGGTCCAGACTCTGCCTCCCGCCATTGATGCCGATGCCGAGGAAGCGCTCGGCTTTGCTGCCTCTTCTCTGCGGCGGGAGGGGTCCGCGGCCCATGTGCTCGTCTTCGAAATCTTCGCTGCCTGTCAGAGAGCCCGTGCTACCGATATGTGCGTTGCGAGGGTCGTTCCGCCTATTGCTGCCGCGTTGCGCTCCTGGCGGTGAGCGACCATACGGTCCACGGTTTGCCTGGGCAGCAGAAACAGGCGCTGTGGCTGGTGCGGGTGCGCTGGTCCGCCTGTACCCAGACTGTGGGTAGCCGTTGTTACTGCCAGCATGCGGCTGTTGTTGCGAACCGATTGGCGGCCCCGAGAGGCTGTAGCCCTTCTCGTAAGCATCAACGGCTTTGTGCGGATTGTTTGGAAGCCGAGGGGTATGGTTGACGAGTTGTCCAGCGTTTCCATACCCATCGCTCTGCTGTCGAGCGTGGTATGCCCCGCGTCCAGTCGTGGTGAGGCCCATTCCCGCAGCTGGGCTTGTGACTCCTGCGTTGGGATTTGAATTCAGTGCCGTGTTCTTCTGTGTACGGAAATCCGGGCTTGGTGTCCTGCTGCCCTCTGTAGTGCCTCGATACTCGCTATATTCTGCGCTCTGCCTGGGAGCCGCATCAATGGGCGATAGAGGGTCGTCAGCGCCATCAGGAGCCTCTCGCTTCCTGTTGAGGTGGAGGCGTTCCATCAGGCTCTTTCTATGAGGCTCGAACTTGGTCGTATTCTGATCCCCAGAGCCCTCGTACCAGAGCGCAGGAACGAGTAGTCTGTAAGGGACAGTGGTGCCGGCAGGATTATTCTGGTCCACTTCCACGCAGAGGGAGATATCAAGGCCTCCTTCGAGGTTGATGTGTCCTTGACCGGGCCTATCATCGGCAGCGCCATCATTCCCGTTGGGATCATTCTTACCCACGAACGAGAATCGTCTTGGCTGCTTCTCTGACATGTCCGTAGGTCTACGTTGGAACGACGGTCTCTGTGGCGCCTCCTTCGGACCGTTCTTGGCATTGGCCGGGAAATAGCTGCCACCAGTCCCTGCTGCGGAAAGACTAGAGGACCTTTGAACGCCGGATGGTCTGCGATCTTCCTCGTTGTAGGGTCTTGTATGCTCTAGCGGCAGCGAGATTTGAGGCGGCCCCTTCTTTGAAGACCCGCTCAGTCTTCTCACCAACGCTGCTGGACCACGGGTCAGGCTCATGGTGCGTTTCATGCTCCCGGGTGGAAACTTTCTTCCGCCGCTCTTCTTCTCATCAGCCGGACCATCAAATTGCTGGCGATGAGTTGTCTGTTCCTCTCTTGGTGTCTGCGGAGGTGTTGAGCCGGGAACATACTCTCTAATCACGCAGAAGTTCCTCCTCGGCAACAGGTGGTTGTTGTTCCTCTTACTGCCGTCGACATCATGGCTGAACATTGGAATCATGTCTTCGTCAGTGTCAGCGTCTAGATGGTGGATCTTGTTCCTCTTGTTGAGCACATCGGCCATCATCGTCGGAGGTGGCGTATTGACAATCGCCGACGAGATGATGTTTGGGATGTATCTGTGATCCTTGTCCTTGAGCAGCCCCAGCTTACGATTGCTGAAGAATTGGCCAACAGCACCCAGATGCACGTCGCCGCCAAGAATGGTGATACGCACACTCTTTTCTGCAGCCAACTCCTGCAGCTCTTGTATGAACCAATTGCGTTCCGCTTTGTGATGTTTGGCCGTCCAGTGATCGTCCAAGTCATCGAGGATTTCGACACCGCCGTCGAACTTGTTCACAAATCCACCCAGCACGCCCGTTCGGCCAACAGCCTTGATGGGGTCCATCACCCGGCTAGTGAGAATGTTCTCCAAAAAGTTCAGACGGGGATATGCGATGGGAACACCCAGCAAAACAATCAGATGCCTCGTCTCGCCTTTGACGATTTGCGTGCGGCAGCGGTCAAAGATGGCATCATACGTTTCCTGACTGAGGATCTCGTCACGCATTCGCTCGGTTCGACAGTCGAGTCCCAGAAACGCGACATGTCGGCCCAGACTCATGAACAAGCTTCGCGACAGCTGATTGATATAAGGGCCCGGCGATTTGCCCAGCAGCCAGCTGGACTCTTCCGTTTCCGTTTCGGCTGCAACGCTTTGATGCTGGAAGAGCATGTAGTACTTGTACGCAACGGCTCCCAGTCCGGTGAAGACCCTCGTGCTCTGGAAGTGATGCGGATAGCTGCCGAAGCCGTCAATGATGTCGTGATCATCCCAGATGTTGACCATTGGAATCTGCGAATTTGCCATGCTGAACAGACCTTGACTAAACCACATTGCATAGCGGTGGAGGTAGAACTCTTCGAGCTCTTCCTGCATCTCAGTGGTAAAGTCGGCTTCATGCTTGTGCTGCGGATTCTTAGTCTGGAGCCAATCCCTAAAAAGCTCCGTGTCTCGCATCGCCGCATCGTTGTAGATCTGGTCACCACCACCCAGCATGACGTGGAATGGCCGTGCTTGGTGCCGGTTCAGCACGTCGCGCCACAGAGGATCTGGCCCGGAAAAGGTGTCGCTGTCGACAGTCATGGAGAAGCCGTTGCAAGAGTGGAACATGATATTCATGGCTTCATCGCGAGCGGGCACCCAGAAACCGATCGCGGGTCCTTTGTTGATACGATATGCCACACGGCACTGGCGGCTCGCAAGCTCGATCTCGATGCTGAATCGCCAAAATGTGTACCCTCGTTCACTGTGCAGTCTCACGGCCTTTGTCTCGCGGTATCGCCCGGCACGCTCGCCATCGCGTTTCTTCACGCGAGACTTGTCCTGGAAGGAGATGTGCTGCGTTGGACGACCGCTCGAGTCCGTAGTAGCTTGAGGCCCGAGCATGGGAGTGCGCTGAGCAGAGTACAAGCCATTGTTGTTTTCCTCGCGAGACAGGTCGGCGCCCCCGGCGATGTCGTGGACGGGACGCACGTACAGTGCCCTGCCTGTGCGTGAGAGTTTGACTTGACCGGCGACTGGATCCTCATACTCGGGTGGTAGTTCGTGCCCGCTGTCGAGCAAATGCTGGGGCGGTGGGGTGTGCAACGCCATTGGCTGCGCGAACAGGCGTAGCGTGGGCGTCCTCGCGAGATTGGATTGATCGTCTTCGGTCACAATCATGACGGTGCCTTTCCACACTTCCCTTTGTGAGACTGCGTTTGTGCGCTGGTTCCGGACTGTCTGTCGCCGAATGCCAGTATATCGCAGAAGTGGACCGCACTTCAGGAACAGTCGAGGTTCGAAGCCATTCGCTTTCTCCTCATATGGCCCATCGAGCTGAGCTACGTCGGATGTCCGCTGAGCGCCGCCAGAGCTGGAACGTTTGCGGTGCTTCTCCCACCACGCTGCATCGCCTCCTTCCTCGCCCGGGCGGGCTGTTGCTTGCTCAAATTCGATATCATCGGCCGTGAGCACGGCGGGCTTGGCGTGTCGCCAGTCATCGAGTGGCTTCGAGGCCTGCTCATACACTCGATGTGGCTGGTGTTCCCGATGGAAGAAGCCGCGGACTCCGTGATGCTGCTTGTCCTGGTGATCTATCACTTTGGCAGCAGTCGAGAAACCGACTTGTTCTTTGGCACGTTGTGCATTGGCAGTTTGGGGAGGCTGAGCATAGCGAACGCCGTCGTCGGGATGGCGGTTCTCGATGGACGCACGAGGGATCGGATCAGGGGGTAGATGTGCTTCGGCGGCCTGTCCTTCCTTCTTGGAGCCGATACGATCTGTCTGCAACGCGTTCCTCGTGCCATGTCCGTCAGTACGTGCAGCTGGTGCCCGCTTCTGCAGCTTCTTGCTGTCGCTTCTGCCCACAGAGGCTCCGCCGTTGTCGATCTCAAGGGAAATAGGGCTGACGGGCGATTGGGCGGCATCATCGTGCACATGGGTCCTCCGCTTGTCGTATGCCACCTTTCCGCGTTCCGCCGCGCCAGGTGAGTAGCCCGCACTCGAGATGCTCGGTCCGCTCCACGCAGCGGCTTCAGCACCCGCGAATCCAGCATTCTTAGCGCGGTATTTGCGACTGTCTGATCGTCCGACATCGGTAGACGCACGTGGTGCGCTCGTTGTCGCTGGTTGCGACTCTCGTTCCGGTGCCCGGGCATAGGCCTTGGACTGGTTTGCGACAGGCGCTGCAGCTTGACCTCGAGGGCTGACGGGCGACATGTCCTCCTGAAGTAGCGAGGCCTGAGCATCGCGAAAGCGTCGAGATCCGGCTTCTGCTTGGCTGTTGGAGACGTTGCGCGGCTGATCGTGCTGGCTCGACCGTCTCGCCGTTGTTCTCTCGTTTCGCATGGTGTTGCTCCTCTCCACACCTGCTTCTCCCCTGCCACCTGCAACGCTCTTCTTGCGCGCTCTTTCTTCTGCATGCGCGACGCGCGCGCGCTTCTCTTCCTTGCTCCACGTTTCCAAACTCTGCAGCGGGCTGCGATCTGGCACCGAGCCTCGTCTCACTAGCTCGGCAGCATTGCTGGCAACGCTGGCTTGTCGCTCCTGGGGCACATTCCCTGGGGCCACATTCTCTGGTAGCACATTCTGTAGGCTAGGCGACCACGGCTTCGATCGGAGGTTAGCAGGCACGTCGTCCGGGTTGCCGTGCGCGTTCGGGTCGGGGAAGGTCGTTTGGAAGTCCGAGTCGTCGGTGTTCACGACCCGCAATGGCCTTGCCGTGGTCGCATCGAGGGTGTTGCTTCGTTCGCTGCGTTGACGTGTGGTCCTCGACGCGCCGGGGTCACTGGGCATGCCAGAACGGTCGGAGAACGAGCGCTTTCCATCGGCCGAGTGCGGTTGATAGTAGTGGTAGGGAGCTGCTGGTGCGAAGAAGCCCGTGTCTGGATCGCGGCTCCAGAGCCCCGACTGTCTCCTCTCCGACATGGCTGCCGGTTTTCATAGATGAGGCATAAATTATGCAAGACACAACGCACAACGCTCACGGTATAAGAAGAAGCAGAAGAAGAAGAAGACAGTAGACAGTGGACAGAGATAGAGAGAGGAGGGTGGTGATGATGGCCCAAAACGTGGCTGGCAGCTGGCGTTTAGTTGGCACTGTTTCATCAGATTGACCACCATCAAATAGACTGCCATCAGACTGACCTCCACCAAATGAACTGCCATCGAATGGACTCCATGAAATAAACGACCATCTACAGACTTCCATCGAATAGACTGCCATCAAACACATCAATACGTACGTCGGCACATCAATATGCACGTCAACTCATCAATATTCACGTCAATGTGTACCGAGACAGACAAAGGGTCTTCGTGGCCCATTGATCCCTTCTTTCATCCACGGCAACGTCCTCCTCAAAGGCCACCTCTCCCTCCCGCTCTCCTTCATGGTGACATGACTGGCGCGACACCGACACCGACATCGACACTGACTGCACTGCCGCTCTGCTCCCCATCATGAAGTGGCCGACTCTCCTGCCCGGACTGCTCGCCGCCTCCGCTTGCGCAGCAGCAGACTCCCCGCGACGAATACGCGATTACGATGCCTACGACTACTACGCCGTCCACTTGGCCGCCGACACTGACCCCCGAGAGGCCGCCGCCGACATTGGCCTGCAGTACGATGGACCGCTGGGCGAACTGGATGACCACTACATCTTCCGCACGCCAGAGCGCAAGCACGACTACGACCACATCCAGTCCCTCAAAAGCGATCTGAAGCGGCGCCGGAGGAAGCGAGAAGCGGGCGCCGACGCTCCGCACGTTCTCGACCGCGTCCGCCTGTCGAGGAAACAGGAGCTGCACAAACGCTTCCCCCTGGTCAAGAGGGGGCCGCCGTCCGAGCATGAGGTGGAGAGATCGGATCTGTTGGCTGCGCGGCGACAGAAGTTCGGCGCAGAGCCCATCGAATGGGCCGTCAACGAGCAGAACGCCGTTGCCCAGAATCTGAGCATTGCCGATCCCATCTTCAAAGAGCAGTGGCACCTGTACAACCCCATCGAGGTCGGCCACGACATCAACGTCACTGGCGTGTGGTTGAATGGCGTTACGGGGAAGAATATCAGCACCTGCATTGTCGATGACGGCTTGGACTTTCACAGCAACGATCTCAAGGACAGCTACTTTGCAGCAGGCAGTTGGGACTACAACAATCCGGGGCCGGATCCCCTGCCGAGACTGAGTGATGACCGACACGGGACGAGATGCGCGGGCGAGATCTCTGCAGTGCGCAACGATGTGTGCGGGGTGGGCGTCGCATACGATGGACGAGTCGCGGGCGTCCGCATCCTCAGCAAGGTCATTTCGGACGCCGACGAGGCCGAAGCCATGAACTACGCATATCAAAAGAACCACATCTACTCGTGCTCGTGGGGACCCCCAGACGACGGCACCGCCATGGAGGCCCCAGGCATTTTGATCCGGAGATCGATGGTGCAGGGTATCCAGAAAGGGCGCGGTGGACTGGGGAGCATCTACGTGTTCGCCATCGGGAATGGTGCCTCCAACGACGACAACTGCAACTTTGATGGCTACACAAACTCCATCTACTCGGTCAGTGTCGGAGGCATCGACCGCAAGGGCCTGCACCCTTACTACAGCGAGAAATGCTCGGCACAGCTCGTGGTCACGTACTCGTCCGGCTCGGGCGATGCCATTCACACCACTGATGTCGGTGCGGATAAGTGCTACGTCAGCCACGGTGGCACGTCTGCAGCCGGTCCGCTCGTGGCCGGCATCTACGCTCTGATGCTCGAAGTCAACCCCAAGCTCACGTGGAGAGATTTTCAATGGATCACCGTGCTCAACGCGGTCAAAATCGACCAGGGCGACGACTGGCAGACCAACGCCGCCCTCGGCCGCGACTTCAGCCATCAATTCGGGTACGGAAAGGCGGACGCATGGGCATTTGTCGAGGCAGCCCGAGACTGGAAGAACGTCAAGCCACAGGCGTGGTATTTTAGCCCATGGCTCCACGTGAAAAAGTCCATTCCACAAGGCCAAAATGGGCTGGCATCGAGCTTTGAAGTGACGGAGCAGCATCTGAAGGAGTCGAACCTCGAACGCGTGGAGCACGTCACGGTCACCATGAATGTCAAGCACACACGCCGTGGCGATTTGTCGGTCGATCTGATCAGCCCGACAGGGATGAAGTCCGAGATTGCCACGCACCGCCGCAACGATAATGCAAACAGCGGGTATGTCGACTGGACGTTCATGTCGGTCGCCCATTGGGGTGAGTCGGGAGTGGGCAAATGGACCGTCATTGTCAAGGACACCCGGCAAAACGATCACGAAGGCGAATTCATCGATTGGCACTTTAAGCTGTGGGGTGAAGCCATCGATGGCGAGAAGCAGCCACTCCTGCCCATGCCTACGGACCACGACGACGACGATCACGATGTGTACGTCGTTCCAACACAAACTGCCAGCGCACATACCACTTCCGTCACGCATCCTGCCGATGCCTCTGGCGTACCTGAAGGCAACCCTACCGACCATCCCGAGAGACCCACGAAGCCGAAACCCTCCAAGCCCGCCGACACTGCAGCTCAAGAGACCCCAGACGCAGGCAAGGAAGATGCGCCGAAGCCGACATCATCTGCCTACCCAGACAGCGACAATCTCCTGCCGTCCATCTTCCCCACATTTGGCGTGTCCAAGAAGACGCAGACCTGGATCTACGGCTTCATGGCACTCATTCTCGCATTCCTCGTCAGTCTCGGCGTCTGGGTGGCATGTGTCCGACGCAAGCAACGCAGAGTCCGCAACCTGTCCGAGTTTGAGCTGGTCGACCAAGACGATGCAGACGAGTCGGCGCCACTTGCAGCAAATGGACGAGCCAATGGCAAGGCACGCCATAAAGGCAGAGATCTGTACAATGCCTTCGCCGAGGGCAGCGACACAGACGAGGCCGAGGCATTTGATATTGGATCCGATGATGACGAAGAAGATGACCATGAAAACTTTGGCGAAGGCAGCTCAAGCGGCAACAGCAGGGGCAGCACCGACCGCGTCCATCCCGCGAAGAATCATGAGCGGTATAGAGACGCTGAACCCGAGAAAGTGGGTCTCGATACGTAGTATGTAGAAACGTGAATTGATGAGACCTTTTGAGGCGTTGCGTAGATGTGAAGACGCGTTGTGATGTGCTGTGTCCTGTACCTTTTACCAATTACCTTGGCCTGAGGACTAGTTGGCAGTAGAGATCATAAAAGACTAGTAGGCTGTAGCTGCGCGTAGACGAGCTATTTGCCGTAGCCTTCGGTGCAACGGGCTTCGAGATGAGACCGCGAGAACAAAAGTAGTGTTGCTTTAACTTGAAGGAAAGCCCGGATACGAGTGTTGTTGAGATTAGCGATATTATGCCGTAGAGTAGGATGAGGAGGAGAAGGTCTAGTAGCAATAAATGGGTGTTTGATCGATTGTATGTTTCTCGAGTACATGCTACTGAGGGACGGGTGGGAGGGCGGTGGTGAGGTATGCAAAGGTTGGAAGTGGTCGTGAGTAAGTAGATTTCATCTCTCATTTCATTAGCAATATCGTTCCTGCTCTCGGCAAAACCAACAAGAATAATGGTCTCCTGCACCGCTCTCCTCGCCGTGGTGTTAGTCTGCCCGATTTCTACCTCCATGTCTTCTTCTTATTACTCTTTAAAAGGCTCGCGTTAGAAGTAGAGTATTGTACCAATGCAAAAGCTTCTTGTTGTAGTGTGAAATTGCGATTGATTTCGTTATCATGCTCTTCTTCAAAGAGTGCGAGAAGCAGAATTCGATTTTGACGTCTAAATACTGCGATTAGTTGCTGGAATAGAGACTTGACAGAGGTGGGGAGGTGGTTGGAGAAGAGGCATCACGGTTGTTCTTAGTTGTATTACGTCAGCAGACAACGCCACTTCATCTCCAGCACGAGTAGAACCGTGTCATCTCGCACGGCGGCGTGGCATTATTGTATTTCTAAGCATCACATTCGCTGCGGCAGTCTCAGCGGCGGTGATGATGACCAAGAACACTTCAATGGCCTTTCGCATGCTGGCATTGCGTCACGCTCTATGGCGGGGTCTGGGTGTACAAGTAGCACTACTCCATTGTCCGTATTATACTACTGCTACTACTACTACCACTACTACTATCACTACCACTTTTACTATTCTGTCTGTTTCTAGTCAGCATGTCCAACATCAACGACGCCGTCACGGCCTCGACAGGTCAGTGCGCCCTCTTGCTGCTCCCCAGAAGCGTTACAAATCATCGTCGACAGAATCGTCCCAGGCCCCATTGAAGGGCCTCTGGAAGCCGACGCATCTGCAGCGACTCCACTATGGCTCCAACAGCGTCCACGACCACCTCCTGGCGTGTCTGCCACACGACAACTCCAAAGCATTCATCCTCACGGGAAACTCCCTCGCCACCAAGACGCCGCTCATCAAGCAGATTGAGCAGCTCCTCGGCAGCAGACACGCCGCAACATTCAGCAAAATCGGCCAACACGCCCCCGTCAAGCAGCTCGACGAAGCCACTGAACTTGTCCTCCGCGACGACGCCATCGACACCATCATCTCCGTCGGCGGCGGCTCGCCCATTGACAGCGCCAAAGCAATCTCCTACCGCCTGAATGAGAAGCAGAAAGACGGTGGTGACGACAAGAAGAAGAAGTTTCTATTCCACATCACCGTCCCCACCACCCTCAGCGCCGCAGAATGCACGCTCGGAGCAGGCTACACCAATGCAGACGGAATGAAGACCGGTGTGGCACATCCCGAGCTCGCTCCACACGTCATCATCTACGATAGCAAGTTCGCCCTCGAGACGCCCGAGTGGCTGTTCAAAAGCACGGGCTTGCGAGCGCTCGATCATGCCGTCGAGCTCATGTACCACCCTACCGCAACGGAGATGCCCGCGCGCCAGAATGCTCTGCTCGCTGCGCAGGGCCTGTTCGAGGGGTTGAGAGAATATTCTGCCAATCCAAAAGACGAGCAGGTCATCACCAAGCTGCAATTGGCCGCGTTCCAGTCGCTGGGGTTCTTGGCGCTGAATGTCAAGGGCGCGCTGGGGCTGAGCCATACTCTCGGCTACGCGCTAGGCAGTCCGTTCCAAATCCCGCATGGCATCACGTCGTGCTTGACGCTGGGGCATGTGGTGAAGCTCAAAGCGGAGAGTTCCGAGGATGATGCGAAGCAGTTGGCGAGGTTGGCGCCGTTTGTGGGCGTGAGTAAGAGTGGCGATGCGAAAAGGGACGGGGTGGCTGTTGGCGAGGCGGTTTTGAAACTGGTAGAGGATATTGGGCTGAAGACGACGCTTACGGAGAAGGGTGTTGGGAGGGACAAAGTCGATTGGATTGTCAAGACTGCTACGAAGCAGGACAGCGGTCCGGTGTTTGAAAAGGTGAAGGAGTTGGTTGAGGGGTTATATTAGGTGAGGTGAGGTTGTGAAGTGTTGTTCGATACGGCTCTCGCAAGAATAGGAAGTATTGTTAGCGCTATCTATATGAAAAATGGAATAAGGAAAACTAGAGGAGTATATGAAGGGCAAGGACGTATCGGTCATGGTCTAGTGTGCTACCTATGGCGACTATAAGAAGTTACAATTGGTCGTTATGTCAAGAGACCAATGCAGTGCAACGCAGGGCTATTTACAGACCTCCTGTTTAGACATATTGTTAGACAGACACATTCTATTCTACGAACCTGGCATAGTGTTGCCACACGATAACGCTCCAACCCATACTGCCTTGTCAGTACGCAAATGCTCCCAGGGATAGAAATGTTTATAGGCTGGCCACCTTGTTCACCAGATCTGAACTGCATTAAGCCCCTCTAGCCACCCCTAAAGACCGAGATCTACGAGGTCTGTCCTTAGCTAGACGATATAATAAGCATGAAAGAGATATGAGAGGCATTAGTTACATATCTGCCATATGCATAGAGGGCTATACCTAAGGAAACAGTAAGGAAGTGCCTAGAATCTATGGAGGACTTAGGCAGTTGTTGATGCAGATAGCTGGCACCCACGCTTTTGAGATAACATTGAACTGTACAGATTTAGGCTACTAACCTTAATCATGGACTCTATAGAATTGAGACTCGTTTTGTAATCAACAGACAACTAACATGATATGACAGTCGAGAAGTGCTGCCAAGGCTTCAAGACGCAGACTTGCTGTCGGAAACTGTAGTGTATGCCTGGAATACGACAGCTGCACCGTGGCTCTCCTTGGTCAACCTTACATCAGGGTTCCTTAGTCTTTACTCATCGCCATGCTTATGACGTTTACACTTTGAGCTATTAGAGGTAAAAGTGCAATGTCAGTTCTTGGAGTGAAGTAGGCAATAAAGGGATTGATCCCTGCACACGAAGCCGGACTACGTGCGTATTCTATGCTAGTATCGTACATTGAACTTGACCCTTCTGACAGAGGTTAGATAGCTCTCCTAGATCTCTTGGGGTTGTAATATGCAGCGATAAGTATAAAAAATAAAGGTAGAGGAACCTGCCAACTGCTTAGAAGAAGCGCGCATTTGCAGGGGTCAATTCCTTTATTGCTAGGGGCTGTATGGATGCCCGGGCTGTACACACGCACGGGCTGTAAGCATGCACGGGCTGTAAGCACGCAAGGCTCGATGCGGAAGGAGATCCGAGGGTCTATTTCGGTGGCATAGAATACATATATACCTGTGCTATCGAGGTCATATATAACGCGCAGGCTCCTGTCCTCTTATCCTCATCAACTTGCGTCTCATAAAACCAGAAACATACCGAGAAGAAATAGAAAGAACACATAAGCAATCAAAGCAAACCTTGAAACCACCATGGCAGTATACTCGTTGCCATCGGATACATGGAAGATCGACGTCCACGCCCACTTCCTCCCACCCTCCTACCGCTCCGCCTGCCTGCAACACAACTACAGCCAACCCGACGGCATGCCCTCCCTCCCCACCTGGTCCCCCGAATCCCACCTCGCGCTCATGGACAAGAACAACATCTCCAAATCCATCCTCAGCATCTCCAGCCCCGGCGTGCATCTCGTGCCCGGGAACCACGCCCTCGCACGATCACTCGCGCGGGAAACTAATTCTTACGCTGCGGGGCTGAAAAAGGCGTATCCGGACCGGTTCGGTTATTTTGCGAGTTTGCCGCTGCCGGATGTGCAGGGGAGCTTGGAGGAGATTGCTCTGGCGGAGGAAGGAGGAGAAGAAGGGGTTGGACCCGACGGCTTCGTCCTCCTCACAAATTCTCACGGCCACTATCTCGGCGATGAGATTTTCGATCCGGTCTTTGACGAGTTAAATCGACGGCAAGCGCTCATTTTCGTGCATCCTACTACGCCGAAAATTTGTGCGTGCTCCTCCTCGTCAGCAGGAAGTAGTGGAGAACATGAACCGTTACCAATCCCAGCGACGCCCCTTGCGAGTAAGTTCGCCAATCCACTGCTGGAATTCTTCTTCGACACGGCGCGCGTCGTGACGAATTTATTCCTCAGCGGGACGATGCACCGCTGTCCAGACGTGCGGATCATCCTACCACACTTGGGCGGCGCAGCAGTTCCGCTTCTATCCCGGTGGACGGGGTTTAGTCAATTGGTGTCGGGCCCTTCAGAGGCGGTCGTCAAGGAACGTTTCGCGGAGCAGATCTGGTTTGATATGGCGGGTAATGTATTTCCAAGTCAGATTCGGGGTTTGGTGCAGGGCGTTGGGGTGGGGCACGATCGCTTGCTGTATGGATCGGATTATCCGTTCACGAAGCAGGAGGGCGTGGAGCTGTTGCTGGGTCAGATGGATGAGGGGGTCAAGGCGTTGTTTGATGATGAGCAAGTGGGGGACATTTGCCATGGCAATGCGGAGAAGCTGTTCGGGTCAATATCCTCGTTGTGAGGGGTGGAGGAGTGATGCATGCACCATCTTCGCCAGGGGCTGACATGCTCGGACCATGATTTCGAGGACATACCGTTCGATACTTAGCGATGTATGTAAATTGAGGCTAGGTCACCCGCGGTAGCAGCTGTCGATTCTTGTTTGACCGAGCTGCGACTAGTGGCTCTTGCCCTACGATCTGCGCCACCGTGTCGCTTACTATATTTAGTCAGTCTTGGGAGAAAAGGAAAGGAATGTGGAAAGCTCTGAGCCGTGACAGCCGGCAAGGCTTCCTACTGTTGTACAATCATCCGAGGCGTCATTCACAAATACCCCAATCCGCCACCACCGATGATCTCCAAATCACTGCGCACACCCCATCCATCACTGCCCGCGCGACCGAGTACATCTGCCCGCCTCGCAGCACCCAGCTCGCCGATGCGCTTGATCAGATTTCCGTCCACGACACCTCTGGCGCCGCCAAAGCTTTCGGCCTCGATGGCTCTGTATGCCCGAGGGTTCAATCCTGCGGCGTGCTCGAGAATGCTAGTCAGATGCGTCTGCAGCGCCGAGAGCCTTCGATATGCAGCCTCGTCCAATGGCGTCACGAGTCCCACGGATCCGGAAGTGGATGTCGTCAGCACATGGAATAGTGAAGGCGGCGGCCGCGTCGCTTCATCATCTGTAGCTCCATTGGTTCCATTGGCCATGTCTCGATCCTGACTCTCAAACGGTTTCAAGCTAGAGGGCACCAGGAGCATATTCGTGACGAAATGACCCACGTGGAAAGTGCTCCTGTGCAAGAGCCTCATGCCGTTAACCGACTTGGGATTTTCTGGATCGTATTGCATGACGTGGAGATCCATGTCAGCATCCATGACCAGGATATAGAGTGCACCATCGAACGGTAGGAAGTCGGCCGCCATGACTTCCATCTTACTTTTCGGTGATTTTCCCATGACGGTGAGCTTGTATGGCTCTTCTGTGAAGCCGCCAAACCAGACGCCTTTCCACACATCACCCGCCAGCCACATCCCTCGTCCTGGCAGGACCTTGAGCGTGTTGGTGTGGCTTTGTGCATCCAGGAATGCAACAGGTAAGCATGAACCGTCTTCCTTGAGTCCGCGGACCATCAGCTTGAGGCCTTGTGCGGTGCCCAGGAAACCGCCGGGCAGAGGACCCGCTAGAGCGGTGATGGCGCCCCGAGATTGCTCACGTGCCAACTGATGTAGCTTGAAGCCACTTTCAGCTATGTCAGGGTCGGGAACAACGTCGATGATATCGTAGATGATGACTGCCCCCTTCGCTGGCATGTCCTCTCCACGCTGAGCGGCGGTAGAGACTGCCACGAGCGGCTTTTGCTCGTGCGTGTTTTCCGAGACTTCCAGCATCATCACTTTCAGCGCAGTGACCGTCTCGAGGTAGGGTATTTCCACCGAATGCAGGATCTTGTGCGAGGTCGCCGACACCAGACGGATCGTGTAGAGTGGTACTTGTGGACGCAGCTCAATATTGTCCTGTTCGGGATGACGCCCGTCTTCGCCTGCGAAGTAGAAGTCGACATCTCTGCACGACGCGACAACATACACGCCCCGCCTCTCGTGGTACGCAATGTGTCGAATGTCTTCGTGAAAGTCGGTCTGCTGTATGCTCCAGCCCGTGCCATACCACGTTTTTCCAGGCAACTGACTTTCTTGTAACTGTCCGTCTGCTGTGATTGTCACAAAGCCGTTATCGCAGCCAGGACGGTGCAGTGGCGACATTACCGTAGCGTACTGTAATGATTGCGTGCCACGTAGCTCCAGTACTTTGGGTAGAGAGGACGGCTCTTTCAGCAGCAGGCATGGAGGGCTGCCCGGGATGTTCACCGCGTGGTAGCCGTTGACGGTCAGGCGCTTTAGAGGAGCGGGCCGACCGTCTTGCTGTAGCTCTGCCACTTGCTCATTGTACTTGGGAACGTACGACAGGGGCACCTTGCGGAAGCGCAGGTATGTACACCACGAATCAGTATTCCCCGGCGGCCAGTGGAATGGCTCGTACAACATTACATCGTCCAGTGCCGTTCGCACGACCAGATACGGCCGTGTCGAGGCGTCCTGACCGAGGTCTACACAGAGGAGCTCCGTAAGGGTTTCCCTCGTGCCGACTCTTCGCACTGCAGCATCGACCGCCAACACCGGAGGGAGGTGAGGTAGGTTGGGCGCCGAGTAGATGGCTTGTAAATCTGGCAGGCTGAAGACGTGCAGACCTCCATCTGCATGCAGCAGAAACAGAGCATGTTCTTCACGTGTGAGAGGACCAGAATAAACACAGCCGCTCAACCACTTCTTCTCCGTGATCATGCCTTCACCCTCGAGAGGCTCCAATTCACGACCGCGCACCGACTGCACCTGCACACTGCTGTCGTCCCTGATGATCAACACATAGGGATCATTGATCGACACGTGCACAATGTTGAGATCCTCGTCCGTTTCCTCATCGGTCATTGGTATGATCTGGTCGAGTCCCAAACTCGCACTGTACGTCCGCATCTCTGTTCGGCGACACTGCAAGACGATGGTGCCTTCAGCGACGGTGGCCATGTCGATAGTTTCGCCTTCGCTTTCAAACTCTGGGGCAGATCGTTCTGTATACCCGCTCTCTGCTTCCTCGTCCGCAATATCATACACTTTCGTCACACTGCCCTCGGACACAAACAAGAGGTTGTCAAATTCCGGCAGTGTCGCAATACGTTGCTTTGCGCGCACTGCCCACGCCGCCTTTGCATCGCCGAGTTGTATCGATTGGTGAATTTTCGGCACAATGTCACGACGCATGAACGTCAGCCGGCTAGCTCGTTTACGTCCGGTGCCAGCTGCCAGCTCGAGTCGTTCCTTGTGCTTCGGTGAGCAGCCCAGACATGCCTCATTGATCGGCCCGGTAGCGGGTAGCTCGTCCTTGATGGAGAAAACGTACGGCGCATTAGAGCTGATGACTGTCTCGGACGTCGCTCGCTTCTTTGGTTCGGGCGCGGCCTCGTACAGGTCATCATCGTCGTCGCCTTCCTCGTCATCGTCATCGTCGTCTTCCTCATCGTTTTCCTTTTCCAGCATTTGCGCATGCGACCGCTTTCGACTGAGGGACGTCGACGGTCTTGACCAGCCGAGGAGGGATGAAGCACCATCTTCGCTGCCAACAAAGATGCGATTGCCGTCCAGCCGCGCAATGCACGATGGCGCTGCGTAGACGGAGGTGTCGCCATTCTGCTGTGCTGCACTCTTCACGTTGATCGCGCTGATACTGCGGCCCAGCATCTGGAACGAAATCATGGCCAGTAAGCCATCGTTGGTGATCAGGAGCAGCTCTCCCGTCTTGGCGTCCAGGACATCGACTCTGCAGTCTTCGAGCTTGAGATTGAGATGTGATTGGTCTGCCATGCCAAAGTCACTCTCCAGCTTGGCAAATTCATTCACGGCCGTCGCATTGGCTTTCCCGCTCTGGTCCACGTGGACCAGCGCGTTGGTGCCAATGAGGAGCGCGCCGCCAATGGGCAGAGGCAGCGGCATGACCTTCCACAACGTCGAAGGAAGCTTGGGCACACTGATGAGATTGGTGGAGGCCCTCTGCTCCAGGTCGAGCGTGAGCACGGTGTAGGTCAAGATGTCTCTGCGCTCCTCCAACAGGCTGAACGAGGGCTCCACGGTGGCGGACAGGATGCCGAAGGTCGGCTCGCGGTACTCGTGCAGGAAGGCCAGATGCACGGCATGGCTGATGCTGGGGTCCAGCGCCGTGAGGGCCAGCGTGAAGGAGGCCTTGTAGGGCGTCTGCTCGCCGAGGTCGCCATTGGCGGGCAGCGTAGCCCGGTCCATGTCGCCGCCTTCGTCCTCGGCCGCCAAGTCGTCGCCCAGCTGGCGGAAGGGGAGGATGGCCACCTGCCGGGGGCCAAACTTCAGAGCGGCACAGCGCGAGCTCGGGTCGACGGTGAGGATGGAGGGGCAGTCGCCGAGCGGCGGGCCACACGGCGGGACGACGACATTGTCGGCCTCGTACAGGTGCACGCTGACGGTGCGGATGCGATGGTTCTCCGGGTCCCACTCGACGAGACTCAGCTTCGCGTCTTTGCACGCCATCAGCACCGCCTCGCCGCCCGACTTGGTGTCGAGCGTCTTGACGCGCGCGAGGGACGTCACCGTGCCCGCCAGGCTGTACTCTCCCACCAACACCAGTCGCTGTCTGTCCTCCCCCCCCTCGACGCTGAAGACCTGCAGCAGCGACGTCTTTGCGAGCACCACGTTGTCGGCGTCGGCGCGCAGAAAAGGCAGCGACACGGCGTGCGTGACGGCCGTGGGAGGCACGAGCTCCGTATAGCACTGCATCCCGTCATCCACCCACGCAACTAATGCATTGATGCGTGCGAGAAAGACTGGAGGAAAGACGTGGTGATGGACGGCGTAGGAGACGGGCGGGGAAGAACGATCCTCCGTGCCGGCCTGCGCCTTCCGTGTCCCGTGAAACACGCGAAGCTGCCTCCGTCATCGCGTGTGCCAGGCAGCTCCAGCTATAACCTTGATATAAACCAACCTCTCCCTCTTCACTCCTCTTCACTCCTCTCTACATACACACACACACACACCCACACTTGACCGTTGACCGTCAACATGGCGCTCATCGAGACGAGCCTGATCTGGGTGGCGTATGCCGTCTGTCTGGGCATTGTCTTCTTCGTGTCGGCCATTTTCGTCTTTGTCTACCAGAAGCCCGGCGAGCGCACCGTGGCCGTCACGATCGTGTGCTGGATCACGGTGCTCGCCCTGCTGGCCACGGTGCTGCTGATGCCCGTGGACGTGGCGCTCGTCTCGTCTACCACCAGCCGCAAACTCGGCCGCAAGAAGGACTGGGCCACGCCCGACAATGTCGACAACACGCTGCACACGCTCAAGATTGTCTACTACACGCTCTACAGCCTCGATGCGCTCCTGTGTCTGCTGGTCGTGCCCTTTACCTACTTTTACTACGAAGAGTACGACGAGGTCGCGATGGAAGAGGGCCAGCAGACCATTGGCAGCAGACTGTGGGGCGCCTTCAAGTGGACCATTGCCTTCATCCTCTTCTGCGTCATCCTGTTCCTGGTCGGCTTCTTCGTGCCCGTCGCAAAGAAGGCACGCGACGACAACAAGGATCTGGACTACTTCAAGGACCTGCTCACCGAGAACCGTACGTACATCACCCACGGGATGCTCACAGCGATGCTGACATGCTTGCAGACGGCGAACGAGCGCTCACTTTTGCCATTGGCGTGCTGATCTTGGTGGGCACGATCCTGTACTGCCTGTACACTGCGCCCGGCTTGGCCTTGCTCCCAGTGTCGCTCATCAAGTCCGCACCAAGCATCTCCACGCCGCAGCTCGCCGAATCGACCGAAAGCCAGCTGGCACAGAACCGCGAGCGCCAACGACAGCTCGAGGGCCGCAGCGAGGGACGAGAAGGAGGACTCGACGGGCGTGACCGACGCGAGCTTGAAGCCTTGAACCGCGAGGAGCGCACCCTCGTCCGCCGACAACGCCTTGCAGAGGAGAATGCGGGGACAGACCGCAACTGGATCATCAAGGTCTGGCTCAAGACGGAGGCCATCTTCCGCCCACTGAAGCTCATCTTTGGCCTTCTCTTGGTCGTCATTGCGTTGATCATCTTTGCGAGCATGCTAATCACCATGGTGGACAAGATCAAGAACTCGGTCTGCGGCGTCTCATGTGGATATCTCCTGGGCAAGACCAAAATCTTCCAGCCAGTCAACGCCCTGCTACGCGAGACGTCCAAGATCTTCCCGATCGACTACGTCGTCTTCTTGCTGCTCACGCTCCTCTTTTTCTCGTCATCCGTGGTCGGCCTCGCCACGATTGGCATTCGCTTCCTCTGGGTCAACCTGTTCCGCATCCGCAAGGGCCAGACCACTCCAAACGCCATGCTCATGGCTACAGTCATGTTGACCCTCATGACTTTCGCGATGAATTACAGCTTGGCCATGGTGGTCGCACCACAATACGTCACCTTTGGCCCTCAGACTTTCTGCGACAGACCTACAAACAACCCGGACCTGCAGCCAGACTGCAGCAAGCATCACAGTGCGATCAAGCCTTGCTCGGAGAGATCTGATAACCCCGTGGCCAAGATGGTCTGCACGCCATCGGTGGCCTCGACTTTCCTCAACAGGATCACCGCAAACTTCCCCTACCTGGGGGTGGTGACCTTTTACGCACAATTTGCGTTCCTGGGCATCTTCATCATTGTCTTCTTGGTGACGCTCTTCCGCGTGCCGAAGCTCGATGAAGATCAACTGGACAACGACTTGCGCGAAGCAGAGGAAGAAGGGCTCTTGGCGAGCACTGGACGGAGATTTGGCGCCACCTGGCAGGACATTACAGGCCGCTCCAAGGGCGTCAAGAGAGCTGACTATGGTGCTGTGAGGAATGGCGGGGATGTTGACGGTGATGATTAATGTGTTCATCCAAAGGCAATACGAGGTTGTACTGGACTCGATGGCTAAGAATGATCTTTATTGGTTTGATACCCTGTTAGTACATATTGAGGAATATCGACAGACTTGTTTCACAGTGGTCTTGACAGCCGCATCAAAGACCGGAAAAACGCTAAACACTTGCAGGGCGATTGAATGACGGACGAAGAAGAACATCGCTTTCGAGCAAAGCAACCACACGAAAGCTTTGCCTCGACCTGATGCTTCCTCGGCCGTCTCCTGCGTGCTGTACAGCGGCATCGTCCCGGACGTTATCGCAAACGCCCTCTCAATAATCTCCAATCCCCGCTCCATCTCCTCATCAGTCGTAGTCAATGGCGACGCCAATCGAAAAACACACACATACGACGCCATAGTACTCGAATGCGCCCACAGCCCCTACTCGTCCATCTTCAGCGCAATTCTCGCCCCAAGCTCCGCGTCCCCGACTTTGGTCTCCCAATCCTTTATGATTTCCACCCCGGCCATGAGTCCGCGACTCCGCGTCCTCGTATGTCTCCGATGCAGGCGTAGTGGGATTTTAGGCGCTGGAAACTGGATTGGAAGGTCTGGCTGAGCGTGCGGGAGCGGGAGACGAGGTTGTCGCGGAGGACGATTCGCCGCCTGTGGAGAGGAAGAGGGCTTTGTCTAGTCCTGCGGTGTGATTTTCAATTGGGGTTGGCCAATATTATAGGTACAAAGCGCCTTGGTTAGAATGATTTGATTACTAATCAAGTATAATAGATCTTGGCACTAGCATGCTTGTCGTTAGCTAGAAGCTATTCCCCTCGCAATGACTAGGTGCTTATCTCTGACTCTATGGCTCCTGAAATCCATCTAACACGTATCCGTGGTCTACCCGTTCAGAGAACCAAGAGACTGCCTGCATTTGCCAGCGGTCCACAGTCCTATGAGCCGCCTCGGGCTGATTGGTTGATCACAGGAAAAGATCTACAAGACAATGCTAGTGATTCTATTCTTTCAGTCGTTCGTTCCAGACCTATGTTAGCTCGTGCGCATTGACGACGATAGCCTGGGCCGACTACGAGCCGTGTATGGCCGTTAGAGCAGACTACTATAGTACCTCTGATCGGTTCTCACAGAGCGCTTTTAAAATAAGTACCTTCTCCTATCAGCGGCGTGAAGCAGCAATTCAGACACGCTTTTCAATCTTCCACCAACACCACAGTTCCAGAACCTTTAAAACAGCCATAAAGCTCTTTACCCTCGCAACTACTCTTACTACTCTCCTCGGCCTCGCAGTCGCTGGAGAAGTCAGAGAAGTGTACAAGTGGGCCTGCAACGACGGCTGGGGCGGCTCCGGCGTCTGCGAGAAAGCCGGGCGATGGACGTTCTGCGTATGTCACCCATCCTCTGCCAAGGGACTTCTGGAATAAGGATTGTTATGCTTACTGAGATTACCTCCACAGTGCGTGCCCAAGGGCTTCTTGGACACTCACTTTTCCCCTCCATTTATTCATGAGAAAAAGGTACGTTGAACATTTCAAGCGTTCTTTTTCTTATGCCTTGAAAGAGATGAGTGAGGCCGACTGACGATTTTGCAGACAAAGGACGGGGCATACAAACAGAGGACTGATGTCGAGCAAAGGTGTGGCGAGGACAACAGGGGATACATCGTTTGCGCCCATTGAGCAAGACTGGCGAGTGTTGAAGAATTGAAGAGCAGGGTATATAGGAGTCGAGGTGGGGAGAGGATGGGGCATAAGATGAGTAACTTAGCGCCTTGGAAAGCTTTTGTGTGATGCTGGACAGTGTACTAGCCTTTCCCTCCTCTCGAAGTTGATGACCCATCTCCGACATTGGTAACCCCTATCAGAGAAGTCAATTCCAGCCCCTGATTCCCGTGCTGTTGCTCCTGACTTTTCGATTTTGGGATAGATATCATTGCATGTGTAGGTCTTAAACCAGATCAGCTATGAGCTCAATGTTGTAGACTTGCATTCTGTTGAGCTGAAGAGCGTCACCAATTCATGTCTTGGAAGACATGTCCAGTTGTTGGCATAGATGGGCGCGGGGATAGCTAAGCATATGCAGTAAGAAGTCGAAACTTGTGGGTATGACCTGCAAGCTAAATGAACTCTGCATTTACCACCGTAGGCATCCTCGTATGACCTGCGGAGGGCCAGAATACAGCACGCAGTAGATGTCGCGCAGTGTTCTTGCAAAATGAGAGTGCCATTCCTCGATCAGATCACACTGATTAACATACTATTGCCAAGTTCAATTCAGCAATACAGTTTCGACGACCTACTGCTACTCTCGAAATTATGAAGACGTTCAAGCGCTCTTCGCCTTAGCTCTAGCGTTTAGCCTCACAAAATTCGCTTCTTCTACGTCAGAAGCTACCTCCAATTAGGCGTTTCCTCCTTTACAGCCAATGCAAAGAATGTGAAGTGATTACGTAAGGGTGTCTTGGCTTCAGCAAGCGCCTAAGGACAAAACTCCGCGACTCTTGCCGTCGTCTGCTCTCTCTCAAGCACTTCGGCCACGGACAAGGAGGATTGAATTCGGAGACCGTTTCCGGGAAAGAAGTACATATGCAGCGGCCTCGCATAGCGTCGTATTGCCTATTCGAACGGACCGGACCCGCCCACCAAGATCATCGCCACACATGCTGCGAGTCTGAAACCGCATCTAGTGCCACAAAAGCAAATTCCCCAACTGTTTGCCATGCTGGAATGCAGCTGCCGTACTGACGAAGATCAGAACCTCAAGCAAATGAATATGAACAACATACCCTGCATGTAGGTCGTGCCGAATGAGAAGTTCTAGGCAAAGAGCTGCGTCTGCGTATCCACGCTTACGGCCGATGACAACCTTTGGCGTTTGGATGAGAAGATAGGTACAAGTAGAAGTGAGTCGTGTATTTGTCCTCAAGTGTCAATCCTACGAGGACTTGCCAAGCCATGTCTACTAGCGTCGTTGCACAGTATCTGCCCACCAGCACTGGCGGCCTTCTCTTGGCTGTGCCTCTACTCCTCATCGGATACCAGATCCTCACTTGGATCTACAACATCTGGTTCCATCCACAAATTTCCTGGACCACTGGCTGCTAGAGCAAGTGCTCTGCCGTACATTCACAAGAAACTCCGTGGCGATGCTGTCTTCTGGACCGTCAAACTCCACGAGAAGTATGGCGAAGTTGTTCGGTTGACACCCAACGAGCTCTCGTTCTCCGGTGCAGATGCATATCGCGAACTCTATGGCTTCAAAAAAGGTGGCCAACCGTCACTGCAAAAGGATCCCCAATTTAATGGCGGAACAGGCGGAGTGCGGCATATCATCACTGCGGACGACGACGACCACGGGCGAATGCGAAAAATATTCTCAAATGCCTTCTCGGACAGAGCTCTGAAGCTGCAAGAGCCTCTATTTCTGAGCCATATCGACAAACTTGTTGGCATCATTCGCGGAGATCCAGGGAAAAAGCAGGACATGGTTCAGTTGTACAACTTCACCACGTTCGACGTGGGTTCAATCTTTCTTCAGCTAACATTCCGTTCCAACACTGCTGACATTTTACCAATTGCTGTAGATTATGGCAGACTTGACCTTTGGAGAATCTCTGGGAATGCTTGACGACTCCGGATATCATCCATGGGTGGCAGCCTTGGTATCCAGCTTCCGCTACGGTGTCATTCTCCATTCGATCCAATATTTCCCCGCTCTCGAAGCTCTGCTCAAGAAGCATTGTATTCCAAAGTCGATGAGGCAGCAGATGAAGCTTCATGCCGAATTTACAGAGCAGCGAGTCGACCAACGCCTCGAAAAGACGGACGCGAGACTGACATTTGGGGACTTGCGTTGGAGAAAGTTCACCAACATGGTCTCTCCAAGGCAGAGATGTATGCGATGCGGATGTCTTCATGATAGCAGGCACGGAGACAACAGCGACGTTTCGCAGCGGACTCACATACCATCTCTTGGCAAACACGGATAAGCTTGACAAGCTGACCAGCGAAATTCGCACTGCTTTGCCAATGAGGAAGATGTCACCACCGAGCGTCTCCCGAGCTTGGAGTACCTGCACGCTTGTTTCGAAGAAGGGCTGCGTATGTATCCTCTAGGTTTGAACGGGCTGCCGCGTATTTGTCCACCAGGTCCGCCAACTGTCGTTGACGGATACCATGTCCCAGCAGGAGTAAGTCGATACGTCGTTGATTGATGGCAGGCCCCACATGAGATTGAACTCAGCTGACACGTTCAAGGCGAACGTACAGGTCTCCAATCTTTCGGCGTACCGCAACCCCAACAACTTTCGCAACCCTTACTCTTTCGTCCCGGAACGTTGGGGTTCCAGTTCGCCAGATGGAGCGCTGTACCTGCATGGCAAGAAGCATGCGCTTCAACCATTTTCGACTGGGCCCAGAGCATGTCTGGGCAAGAATATGGCGTAAGTCTTCCCCAAACCCCCAATACCAAGACGTTCACGCTATTCCTAGACTCATCGTAGCTGACCACCGAAGATAGATACCATGAGATGCGGCTTGTTCTGACGAAGCTACTCTACAACTTTGACCTCACACTATGCGAAGAAGGCAGACAATGGAAAGGTGAGAAACAGAAGATCTTCACTCTGTGGGAGAAGCCACCGCTCTTTGTGCAGATCAAGCCACGCGATCGCTCATAGTCGACTATCTGTACCACGATATTCGAAGCCATTCAGCGCGAACGTTGGCACAGATCTGGTTGGCGCGATAGCCATGCGTGCACGCATGTGAGCGCAGACACCATTTTCATTGGCAGGGCATGTCATTGGTGGAAGATCTTGCTTGGCAGGAATGCTCCCATCATGTACCCCAGCATACCTCCACATGGAGACACAATGCGGGGACGTATCCTTGCATGTGTTGACCCCCAAACACCATGGATGTCCCATGATCTTCGCCTGGTCCGGTCGGCGTCATTCCGAGTGGACCTAGCGAGGCTTCAATTTGCGACAAGACCTGTCCGACTGGTAGCGTCCAAACGACCTTCGTCTGGACTGGCTCTCTCCAAGATCAAGCACTCTTGTCTTGCGCCACTTCCTACCTCTCTACCTCTCTTGTGGAGGGCAAGACAGTGCTTGTAGCGTTGTAGACTTGCCACTACACTTGCATCCTTCTCGACCTTTTCGTGCTTCGGACTCCACTGCACCGGCCGAGCCCGCCAAGCACATACATATCTTCCGGCTTTGTAGTTACAGATAAAGACGAAGCTGCTCAGCTGCTGTTGTATCTTCAAGCTCTCTTTCTGCAGAGACACTCTTACCACTGCACCTCCACTCATCGGCAACAGAAGCTCAAAGAACCTTCGTTCCCATAGCGAGCACACCCGCCAAGATGGGCATCTTGGAGAAAATCATGTAAGTGCACATCTCGCGCGCAGTGTAGGCCTTGCTGACCCACCTCTAGTCGCAATGAATCCATGAAAGATGATCCCAAGGAGATCTACAACTGGCGTGTCTTCGTCGTCTGCGCTAGTGTAAGAGCTGCACAACTGAGGACTTGCGACCATGATCTCTGACCGCGAAAACACAGGCATGCTTTGGTGGTATGCTCTTCGGCATGGACACCGGCATCATCGGCGGTGTCCTCAAGCTCGACCCCTTCCGGTTGCGGTACGGTCTGCCGAAAGCGAAGGAGAATCCTACCTTGTCCGCCAATCTTGAAGCAAACATCGTCTCCACGCTCCAGGCAGGCTGCTTCCTCGGTGCCATCGTGGCTGGATGGGTCGCCGACAAGTGGGGCCGACGTGTTGGCATGATGGCCGCTGCTGTCTTTGCTATCGTCGGATCTGTCATGCAAGCCGCGGCAGATGGGCACTTCCCAGTCATGTACATTGGCCGCTTCGTCGCCGGAGTGGGCGTTGGAGCTGCGAGTATGATCACGCCGCTGTACACTTCCGAGAACGCACCACGAGCTATCCGTGGTGCGCTGACGGGCATGTACCAGTTCTTCATCGTCACCGGAGGTCAGCTACCCGCTCGTATACATGTTAATCTAGCTGACAAAGTGCAGTGTGCATCGCCTTCTGGATCAACTATGGATCGCTCCTCCACTTCTCTGGCACAGTGCAATACGTGGTTCCTCTCGCGCTTCAAGCACTGCCAGCTGTCATCCTCCTTGTGGGCATGTTCATCAGTTCTGAAACCCCACGTTGGTTGGCTCGTCAAGACAGGTGGGAAGACGCAGGAAGAGTCCTCGCACGCATTCGCAACCTACCACAAACGCACCCATATGTCCAGAACGAACTGCAAGAGATGTCCGACCAGCTGTCGTACGAACGTCGCTTGATTGCTGGCTCTGGTATTGTGGACCTGCTGAAGGAGATGTTCACCATTCCTGGCAACAGAAAGAGGACACTCATCAGTATTGGTCTGATGATCTGCCAGCAGATGACCGGTGAGTGTGTCGCGGATCGGTGAAGATTCTCGGGCTGACATGTTCACAGGTACCAACGCCATTAACTACTACGCACCTCAAATCTTCAGCAATCTTGGACTGGACGGTACAAAGTCGTCTCTCTTCGCCACGGGCATCTATGGCGTGCTCAAGATGGTCGGATGTGCACTCTTCCTCTTGCTTGCTGCCGACTCCCTTGGACGTCGTCGCAGTTTGCTCTGGACTTCAATCGCTCAAGGGACCTGCATGTACTACATCGGCAGTTACGTTCGCGCAGATCCACCACAAGTGGGCAAGCCAGTCCCTCCCGCCGGCTACGCTGCAATTGTGGCCATTTATCTCTTCGCTGTGTTCTTCCAGTTCGGCTGGGGACCAGTCTGCTGGATCTACGTCTCTGAGATTCCGACCGCGAGGCTTCGCGCTTTGAATGTCTCCATCGCCGCTGCGACTCAGTGGCTGTACGTGACTCATGCACCTATACCACATGTGTGGGATAATGCTGACTTGTGCCATCAGATTCAATTTCGTTGTCGCTCGTGCTACCCCCAACATGATCGCTACGGTCGGCAAAGGAGGATACGGAGCCTATTTTATCTATGGAACATTCTGCTTCCTGATGTTCGTCTTCACATGGTTCTTCGTACCAGAGACGAAGGGTCGCAGTCTCGAGAGCATGGACGAACTCTTCGGCAAGGTTCCAGAAGGCAAGGGCATCGACGAGGTAAGCAAGAGCCAATGTCTGTAAGTGCCAAGGACGAACACTGACATCTTCTCTTAGGAGGCAAACGACATCCGCAGGAGCTCGAGCCCATCGCAGAAGGGAGCTGAAGTTACTGTCGCTCACGTAGAAAAGTCGTGATTGCACTTGTCCGTGTCCTGTAGTTGCATCTAGGTCGTTCGTTTGATAGTCGAGAAATCCGAGTCAGAACACTCTCCATCAAATCCACTTTCGTCACTTCCATGAGACTGTGAGGCGGCTCCACAAGCTGCGGCAAGGAGAAAATGTCGACATCTGTACAGTGCTTGATCTGTGATATGTTCAGTCGCTTGCACCGTCACGGGACATAGTCCGAGGTCGTTACTTCGTCTCTCGGCAAAGTTGGCATCCTACAATCCTACACCTCACACGGACCGACCTGCAGGAACCACGGCCACTCCAGGAACGGCATCATTATCTACACGTGCTGTAAATCTTCCGACACGCCGTGGCTGCAAGATCTTGCGGAGAAACACACCGCGCACGAGCTCATCGCGACCACTACGCCCCGGGAGAGTCATATGGCCCCCGAACCGGTATCGAGGCGGGCAATTCACAGGGCTGAGACGCCCGACTGTGGGTACATGACACGCATGTGATACCGAGCTGCCAGTTAGGCGACTCTATATGCGCATCATGCTGGGTCTGAGTAACGATGTGATTGACACGCGAGCCTCCAACTCCTCACCCCTTCATATCACACACATGGCAAGACGCGCTATAGGCAATAGTGTCTATGCAAGATCGCCTAATTACAGGTTCAGCTCGACCTCATGAACGGGGATATGCCCAAGCACATCTACAAGCCGCTCGTACAGTGCAGGACGGCCTTTTCCTAGGACGCTCTTGCGAGCTGCGGGTCTGCAATGGCACACCTGCCACCAGCTGCCGATTCGTAATATGCAAGCACGTTGTGGTGAACAGATAACGTCTAGAGAGGAGCAATTGAAGTCTTGGCGGACATGAGCGTCTATAAATGTCGTGGTAGAACGCCGACTGTATAAGACTACGCGGCAGCTCACATTCATCGTCACAATATCAACAGACACCATGCAGACCTGGATTGTCCTCGCTCTGAGCAGCTTTGCCCTCGCCGTACCGCTTGAAGAGCGTCAAGCAGCAGCACCAACAGTTACTATTCGCAATGGTACTGTCACGGGTACGACTTCTGGAGGTACAGACTCTTTCAGCGGAATTCCATTCGCGCAGCCGCCTGTCGGAAGCCTTCGACTGAAGCCTCCTCAGCCACTGGTTTCCGGCTTCCCTAGCGGCCAGCGTACGTTTGCGGCTACTTCAGGAGCAGCAGCCTGTCCTCAGTTCGCCTTTCAGGTCGACAGCATTAACTTTGGAACTTTGCCACAAGACATCATCTCGGATGTGATTGGAGAATTGATTCTTAGTCCCATTGGCCAGACGGCAATCAACCAGAAGGAGGATTGTCTAACGATCACGGTTCAGCGTCCGGCTGGGACGACTGCTACTTCGAAGCTTCCCGTTATCTTCTGGATCTACGGCGGAGGTTTCGAAGCTGGCTGGTCAGCCATGTATGACGGGTCTAATTTCGTCAAGCAGAGTGTCAGACTTGGGAAGCCAGTCATCTATGTTGCCGTGAACTACAGGTGAGTTTGTGTAATAAGTCTCGAGCAGAGAAGTCCCTGACAACGAAACAGGGTGGGAGGCTTCGGCTTCCTGGCGGGCAAAGAACTGGCGGCGGAGCGATCGACCAACCTTGGACTTCGAGACCAGCGCCTTGGGCTGAAGTGGGCTCAGGTGTGTATAGAGCACATCCTCTACGACAACTGAAACTGTGCTGATGGATACCCCAGGAGAACGTCGCTGCCTTCGGCGGTGACCCAACAAAGGTCACCATTTGGGGGGAGTCCGCAGGAGCTATCTCCGTCGCAGATCATACCATCATCGAAGGAGGCAACATCGATTACAACGGAGGCAAGCTGTTCCGAGCAGCAATTATGAACAGCGGCACCGTGGTACCTGCTACGGACGTCAGTTCGCCAAAAGCCCAAGCCATCTACGACCAGGTCGTCCGAGCATCTTCTTGTGCAGGCAACGCGAATAGTCTTGCATGCTTGCGAGCACTACCGTTCGATGCTTTCAACCGAGCAGTATCTTCTGTGCCCGGCATCTTCAGTTATAGGTCTCTGGACTTGTCCTACTTGCCTCGACCAGATCCAGGTGATAACTTCCTCCCTCAGTAAGTCCAATCGAGTTGATGACGACCTGTACCTGATTGCGTTCGTGCTAGGTCACCTGAGGTCCCCTTCCGAGCTGGAAGATTTGCCAAAGTTCCTGTAAGTCATCCTTCAATGCTAACTGTATCAGAGGGCGGCCTAACGCTACGCCACACAGATTATAGTAGGCGACCAGGAGGACGAAGGAAGTCTGTTCGCCTTGGTTCAAAGCAACATTACCACAAACGATCAGTTGGTCAACTACATCGCCTCATACTTTCCCGCGGATCCCAACAATGTGGCCAACGCTCGCGGACTCGCCGAATTCTACGCAAATCAGCCGCTGATCGGACAACCAGCTGGCAGCCCCTTCAGGACCGGGGCTTTCAACAGCATCTATCCGCAGTTCAAGCGTCTGGCAGCAATCTTAGGGGACATCGTGTTCACTATTACTCGCCGCGTAAGTACTTTGTCTTGTGCACTGGATTCGACGACTCTCGCTAACCTCTCAGGCTTATCTGGACATTGTCACAAAGCAAGGCGTGCCCGCCTGGTCGTACCTCTCCACGTTCCTTTACGGCATACCTGTCCTGGGCACCTTTCATGTCAGCGACGTATTCCTCGCAGCGTTTGCAGATGCCCAGGTATCCATTCCGGCCAGGTCGATTCAGACTTACTATATCGCTTTCGTGAGTGTTGAGGTGCGACTTCGATACACCATGACAGCTAACAGTTTATTCAGATCATCAATTTGGACCCAAACAGCCTGGGCACTGCAGCACCACTCATCAGCTGGCCCAAGTGGACGAACGCGACCACTCAACTGGTCAATTTCGAGTCGAACAAGAACAGTCTTTTGACTGACGACTTCAGAAGCAATGTCTACAACTACATAGTGCCTCGTATCTCGACGCTGAGAATCTGAGCTGTTCGACTGACGGGCTTGATCTGGCAGCTTGGCTCTGTTGCGTCACACAGCCTTAGCATCGTCCGCGCTAGTTGGCTTTACTGGGACATTGGATCATGAATGCTTTTGGTTGCTGTTCTTCGAGCGATGACCCCGTGGAGGCTGCCGATGAGCGTGGGTCTAGTTCAATCACCGCCAGGTCCATAGCTGATGACAACGTATCAAGAACTGTCCAGAAGATGAGCGAAGAGCATGGATACGATCTCGTTGCTAGGCCGATATTGTCGGAAGAATCTACCAATGTCAATTCATTGCCCTAGCTATCTATAAGGTGCTAAGCACGATCATCTTCCTTGTATCGTTGTCACCATCGACTTTTGCCGTATCCTCAGAGCGAACAAAGAGTGCCCGTACGCATCTGCAGACCTGATCCACTCTTTCACGAAGTTCAAGCAACAAAGTGCAGTATCTTGATGAGTATGACGACCGCTCACTGGTAGTCGGACGAGATGAAGAAGATGATGCGAATGAAGCTCAGTTGAGACAGTCTTTATTTCTCTGAAGCCAAACACACATGCATCGTTTCTCACGCCCTGCAAGACAGCATGGCGACCAAGACAGCATAAGTGACAGGTACTTTCAGTTTCAAGCTCGGAAAGCGGCGGCTGAGAACAAGCAGGTGGGGCTTCTGGGATTGGCAAAGCAGTGTCACAGATGCCATCAGACCGAGGATTGGGTCTAGGTGAGATCTGCAGTAACGCTTATCAACGCTGAGTCCACTGCAGCATGCGAGTCGCAATCGCGGACGTCAACATCGAGCAGGCGCAGGCTGTTGCCGATGCGTTGCTGGGGCAAGAACTAGTTGTGTCTGTCAATGCAGCACAGTGGGCGTCGCAAGTATCTGCATTCGAGAGAGTGTTGCGGAGCTGCGGACGGATTGATAACGTCTCCGCCAGTGCGTTCGTATTGTCGCGAGCCCGAATCAGGCCACTGATCAGAAGGCCAGATGCTGGTATAGGAGAAAAGGCGTGGATCCCGAATGATTCCTCGAGCACAGGTTTCGTGAAACCAGATCTTGCTGACCTCGATGTTGCTTTCAATGGAGTAATGTACACTGCTGCCTTGGCAATACAGCAGATGAGACGCCAGGAGCCAGACAAGATCGGGAACCGGGGCAAGGGTGAGTGCCATGTGTGCTGGATCATCACAATCGTGGCTAATATGAGGTTGCAGTCGTCGCCACAGCGTCAGTGTGTGGCTTTTATTATGTACCTATACTGCCTATACACGGCCGCTGAGCACGGACTCGTGGGCTTTGTGCGCAGCTATGGCAAGCACTTGCCAGCAGAGCAGATCACACTCAACGCGGTCTGTCCTTTGGTGGTTCGCTCCGGGATTTCGGGAGAGGACTTTGAATCAGTCATGGAAGCCAAGGGCTTACTGGTGCCGATGGAGTCTATAGTGCAGGCCTTTGAGCAATGTCTCGACGCGAACATCTCCGGGGAGACGCTCGAAGTCAACCCCAAGGAAGGCATGGTTTCACGGTCGGCACCAGAACCGCTGGATGGTGAGGCCGAGCAGTCGATGACGCTGCTTCATGGGAGAGGCGCGCCTCTTCACCGTATAGGAATAACACTCAGATAGGAAGAATGTCACCCGTCTTCAGCGACCATTCCGAGGCTCAACAGCGTCCGAGACGTGGCTAGCATGTGCAAGCAAGAACTTGCAACATGTGAGAGTATACTTGCAGGCCTTCGTCCACTGTTCCTCTTGGCCGAAGTTTCCAAGCTTTATGCTGACATCGCCAATCCTATCCTTGACGATGGTGTATGGCATTTTCAGACCAGGGGCACCGGTCCTGGGAGTGGCCCGCTCTACATGCTCACCAACCTGACGAAGACATTCGAGGAAGGCGACCATGGCGTTGTCAAAGTTCCGATGCAGAAAACCGAGACCTAGCGGCAGATCGCCGCTGCTGAACAACTCGAACACGGTCTTCTTGGGCTTGCCATCTACCGTTGATGCTGACTGTGAATACTCAAGCTTGATCACCTTGGAAGTTGACCCGATGGGTACCAGCTCGAAGCCTTTCGGTTGATAGCCCAGCTTGCCAATGACAACGGTCAAGAGAAGCAAGGTCTGACCCCAAGCAGCATTGATCTCTGGCCAGTCCACAGGTTGCTCTGGAGTCCTGCCCAAGCGGAGTCCGTTGATTGTACCGAACGTCCCGTCGTGGCCAATGCAAAACGTGTCGTTGTAGACATTTGTGCGTTGGAGCGCCTCGAGGACCTTCGTGTCGTGCGCAAGCTGAGTCTGTAAGCTGTCGCGCTCCTCTCGAAATGCAGTGAGCTCCGCATCGAACGTGTTGCGCTCGCGCCAGAACTTCTCTTCGACTTCATCGAGTGCCTCGGCTTCTGCATCAAGCGCAGCAATCTCGTCTTCCATGCGAGCCTTTTCTGCTTCCAGTGCCACCAGTTCTTCGAGTGCTTTCTTCTCCCGTCTCTGGGCGTCCTCCAGTGCACGCTTAGTTTGCGACTTTTCTTCCTCCGTTGGAGTGTCTTGTTGCGCTCTTTTCAAGAACTCGACGTATGCATCTCGTTCCCGGCTGACAGCAGACTGCCGCTTCTGCAAACCATCCAGCAGCAATTCAGTGCATTCAGAGCATACAGGGTGATCAATATCGGAACGGGCAGACAAGATCTCGAAAAGTCTCTGTGTAGTCTCGAGTTCTTCTGCTAGGTATTGACTTTGATCTGCATCTGCAGTGTCGGTCTTCTTGAGAGAAAGCTTCCTCTTGCTGGGAGATGATCCAGCGGCTGGCGCGAGTTGTGACTCAGAAAGCATGATGTAGGACATGTCGGGATTAGGCCGCCCATCAGGAGCATGTCTGACATCTCTCTTGCGAGTGGGATGCCCCGCCTGCTTTGAAGCCTGGTCGTACAGCTGCCGCCGTTCTGTGGCAGCAGTCGAACGAGGCAACTCAGGTGCCTTCGGCTCAGAAGCTGGCGCAGCATCTGCAAGGATCTTGAAGGACGCGGGATTGAGGTTTCCAAGCGATCCATCAAGTCTGAGTGGCGTCTTGCACTTCTGACACTGTAAGCCTGCCATGTTGAGCGACGTCTGCTGAATGTCCTCGTGTTCTGAGTAGAGAGAGCTGTCAAATAGTCTGGAGCTTGGAGCCGTTCATCTCGAATATCGAGTTCGGACACTTCGACGACCTTGGTGATGCATATCGAGGATGATGGTGTCTAATGTCTAGAATATGGAGAGAAGTGCAGTCCGTCCAGTGACGCGTCTGCCTGTCCGCGACTGCCTATTCGCGACTGCCAAGGCTGGCGCGCTTACTAACATCTCGGCTATTCTTTCCCGAGACACAACAACACACGTTCGCGTCCCCATCAAGCACGCGCTTTGCACTCGACAAGACCAGACCGAACATGGCCCCTGAGAGCCCGACGCGACACGCAAATGGCGCCACAGACAAGTCATAGCAAAGGACAGGATGGCAGCGATGCGCTGGTGCAACTGGACATCGAGCGTGGCCGAAACGATCAGAAGCTCAAGTCACGCTTCGAGCACATCTTCCGCAAATACGAGCACGACTTCACCGGCATAGGCGACGAGTTCGACATCCACACAGATGAAATTGTGGTCAACAACGGCCATTTGGAACACATGCGAAGCGAGGTCGATTCGGGCACAACAGCTTCCTCCCACTTCGTGAAGACATTCCGCGACAAACTGGCACACGAGGACGAGTCCGGATCGTCGGATGAGGATGGAGAGACCGATCGCAGCGATGGTGATGAGACCAATGTGCGATCGGAGGATTCGGACGAGGGCTTGGAGGACATCGATACCGTACAGCGCATGCGTAGAACCCCAGCGGCCCGCAGACCAACCGAATTCGGCGTCGGCGTGCAGAAGTCGGTATCGCTTGGACCTGATCGCCGTCCGCCGCGACTCCCTCAACTCATGCAGCTTCTCGCAGGCGAGGGTACTCCTCAACGCCCTCTAGAAATTCCAGATGACCACGAGAGCGAGAACGAGTCTGTGTCATCCGAGGCCACAACATGCACGACAACAACCAACACAGTGCTGGGACCTGGTCGAGACTGGAGACAGTCCTCATACGCTGAGTCGCGTGCTATGAGTCAGCGACCACAAACAGATGATGGTAGTCTCCAGGCCTTGGGCATGAGCATCGCCAATCAATTGGCTCAGATCATCGGTGTCACATCAAAGAAGAAGAAAAAGAAGTCCACCGCAATGCATCGGGCTGCGGACCCCGTCTGGAGCTATCCCGAAATCGATCACGCGAGCAAGACGAAACGCAAGCGAAGCAAGTCTCCGGTCCCTCAACCGCGGCTGTCTTCGCCTATGGCCGTCTCCCCTGACAAAAGCTCTCTGTGGGCTGTCAGCGACTCCACGCGCTCGGGCAAGCGAAGACGATCAGAACGAGCTTCTAGCACTGCAAGCTCGGTGGTGCGTCGCTTCGGGAAAGCGTCAGACTCTGCTGAAAGCAAGAGGTGTTGGAATTGTAGTCTGACAAGATCATCGAGCTGGCAGAAGGGTCCACACGGTCAGGACTTGTGCCAATCCTGTGGCCAGTACTACGAGCATCATGGTCGCATGAAAGGCTTCGACTCGGCTACTCCCCCGCCGGCGGACGAGCAGCAGTCGTTCGATTCAGTCAACGATGACAGAGCGAGCGCTGCTACAGAGGTGCCCGCAACGCTTGAGCCGCAGAGACCTTTGCGCGAGGTCAGTATGACTGCGGCCGACCAAGGCATCCAGCGGAACGCG
This sequence comes from Septoria petroselini, assembly GCA_022559915.2. Lineage (NCBI taxonomy): Eukaryota > Fungi > Ascomycota > Dothideomycetes > Mycosphaerellales > Mycosphaerellaceae > Septoria > Septoria petroselini. Next base: position 134,850 of record JAFJTQ020000023.1, on the reverse strand, counting down.
CTCGAGGGGACGCCACAGACTGCATCGACCTCGATGAAGGATGAGCCACGAGCTACGCCGGACGTCCCATACACGGCCAATACGTCACGCCTAATGGCCAATAGTGATTCGAAAAGAAAGCCGTGGACGGTAGAAGAAGACGCATTGATCATCAGGCTGAAAGAATATGATCGCCTCAGCTGGGATGTCATCGCGAACCATTTTTCTGGTCGAGCGGCGTCTGCTTTACAGAAGAACTATAGCAGCAGGCTCAAGGGTGTCGATTGTCCGGCGAGAGTGTTGTTCAATGATCAGCTGTATGCGGATGGAATTGCTGGCGATGCCGCAGGGGTTGAGACCGACGGGACTGGTACTCCAGATTGGCAGTGGAGTGCCCAGCAGGACGAACTGCTTCTTGAGCTTCGGGAAGGGGATGAACTTGATTGGAAGGAAATATCAGACATTCTCCCCGGGCATAGCCCAGCTGCGGTGGAACGCCGGTACGAGATACTTGCAGGTCCCAGGCCAAAAAGCCGACAGCCTGCTGCGAGTGTCCAAAGTCCCAATTCTCAGACGGCCTGGCCGAGCCTGCAACGATATACTGCAGAAGAGGACGCGTTGATCATCCAGCTGAAAGAAGTGGAAGGTTTGGGCTGGCAGCAAATCGCTCCGAAGTTTGACAACCGATCCGTCCATTCGCTACAAAGTCGTTACAGCGGCGCCCTGCACCCTGTGAAACGAGAGGGCACGCCGACTGTTCCTGCTAAAGCTGTGGCTCCATATTCAGCAGACGGTCGAAACACCATGCCACAACGAAATTCACCAGCGACGGTGACCGAGCAATCTTCAGGTGAGCCACAGCCGCGCCGGTCGCGACATAGCCTGCCAGCAGCCACGACTACCTCCCGACGATCTGGAAATGCTCTGCTTCGGCAAGCACTTGGCAACAGCCACCGCAGGCGATCACATCACGATAGTTTCATGCCATTGCATGCAGCTTCGCCCGAGCCGTTTGCCCTCGATCCTTGCCTTCGCGAACCGGACTCTGTCTTGCATGCAACAGGGGAAGACGGTAATCATGAAAGCTCGATGACTATTCACGATGCAAGCTCCTCAGCCGCGTCTCTTCAACTTCAAGTAGAAATGCAGAGGGCCCAAAACTTGCAGTCCGAGGTTTTAATGCACGATGCGACAACTAGCTCGACCTCGGACACTGCCCGCAGCCTTGCAAGTGTTACCTCACATCGAATCAAACAACTGCCAACGGTTACGCCATCCCTGCGAGCAATAGTGCAGCCTAGAACAGCCACGAAAGCCACTGTTCGACAACTTCCAGTTCGTCACACGCCTGGTCGTGCAACCGGCCTTGTCCAACCAGTCGACCTTGACGATGCAGCAGACTCTGCAGACGATGCACCCTACGTGCCTAACAGGAAGGACTCATGTCTATCAGCACGGCAGGATCTTGCGCGTGATGGTGCTCCTCGGACCAGAGGCAGAAAGCACCTGGAGCGAAGGAAGCACGCAACGCCCACTCTGTCTCCAGATGATGCCAATAGTTCCCTCGCAGATTTTGACTCCCCGCCACAGGATCTATCCGTCACAGTAGCGAATAACACACTGGGATTGGCACATCCACCTCGTCTGTCATTCACTCAGCTTGTGGCAATGGCCTTCAGCTCTGCATCGACCAACAGCATGTCGATCAAGGAAATCTGCTCGTGGATCGAGACCAATTACGGCTATTACAGTACCACCCCACGAAGCTGGAAGAACTCCGTTCGTGACGAACTTCGAACAAACGAAAAGTATGAGGTGTGCGTTGTTCGGCAGCGAAATAGTGTATGGCGCATCAAAACACAGGAGAATGCTGAGCTTCCTACTGGACACGATGTCGCGACCGCGGAGACCCATGTCCCGGACGTGGACGACACGCCCACTATACCCGACAGCGATGAGGCAGAGGTCGTAATGACCACACCATATCTGCGGACTGCACGATCATCAACACGTCGCGTCACATTCTCACCTATTGTCACGGTGACCACTCCGGTGCCAGTGATGAGGCTCAAGTCTCGTCCTACATCAAGTAAGCGACGGCTGACCGCCAAGCCCATTCGAAGAGAGTCAACAGATGCTCCGGAAATACCCAACAGCGCATCCCCATCTGCCTCACCTCTCGAGACGACAACATCGGTACTCAAGGCCGTGCCGAATGCAGACGCGGATCTTCTGGTCGACGATAAGTCGGCTGCATACGATGCTTGCAGTACAAAAAGCACGGCTTACAGTAGGAGTGACAAGTCGCAGAAACGCAAAGCTTGGGTGAAAGTAGGACCCGCGAAAGAGACAGTCTCAGCAGACATCTCTCACTCCCCGCCGTCAACGATGAACAAGACACCAGCGAGCATATTCAAGACGCCAAGACAGCCTGGCAGGCCTCGCATCTCCCAGCATAAATCCCACACTGATCCTTCGAGGAGGCGGCAGAGCACGCCAATCATAAATCACAAGTTTATGACGCCTAACGCCGGCATGAGAAAGAGGGTTGTGGAGACGCCGCTTAGGGATTTGCGGGATCCAGAAGAGGATGAGCTGGCTGGTTGAGCTATTGAGATTGCAGGCAAGGCAGATTATGCGAGCAGTTGCTACGACTATCGAGAATTGCTCGATTACGACGACATGATGTAAGGCAATGCAGGAAATAAGCTTGAACAGAATCAAGAACAGACAACACATATGGCCAAGCAGAGCTCTTTTCCGCGATTAAGTAGTCTCCTGCCATTCGTGACATTGACCTGCCATGCTGACTGAACGCTGTATCGTTGCTACCAAGCAGGCGGCACGAGATCTTGTCTATCGCCATGCTGTGAACACTCATTTCCAAAGTTCACTGCGAGTCTTCCAATGCTTCCACAGAAGAGGGGAAGGAGAACGTCCCAACTCAGATGGTCAAGACCGGTCCTGTAGACTCCTTGTGATCCCAATGCTTGCCATTATCCCTTTTGTGAGCGAGATAGCGAGGATGCCCCTTGAAGCATGCACAAGTTTCACAGACTTCCACTCTGCGGCGGCTCTTCTTATTACAACTTCATCGCGAAGTCGCATGTAGTTGTTCGAAAATATCTAAAGTAGTACAGCAGTGGCATCGTGGCGTGTGTAGCACGAAGCATTCGGCCGGCATCTCCCACATTTTCGCTTCAGCCAAGAAGTTCCCTCTTTACTCAGCCATCATCTCCTAAAACGACAGCAAGTCGCCCTCGCCATTTTGGACGTGGGTCATGGGTCGCACGGTGCCGAGTCCTTGGCCTTGATTGACCATGTACATTTGCTCCGCGTGGCCCGCCCCCGTAGGACTCGATGCGAAACCATCGTTTGCTACGCCTTGGCCGCCGACACTCGCAAAGTAAGCGTCAGCCTCATCCAGCACGTGGCCACTTTGTTGGTGGCCGTTCAGTGCGCTTGTTGCTGCCTGCGCGTCTGCGGCGACCATGTTCGCGTGTTGTTGTGCTTGCCACGAAGGCAGTGTCTCGCGCTGCAGAGCCGGGCTGTCTTGGAGACGGCGAGGTCGCGTCGATCGGAATACTGTCTGGACTGGTTTGAGGTAGACTGTAGCGAGCGTGCCAACGACCAAGCACATCTCTTCTAGTGTGACAGGGTCAAGCTTCTCGCTTTCTGCGGTGATGGCAGGCTTTTCGCCCATGACAATGGCCTTTGCTGCTGTTGGGTTACTGCTCAATAATCGCCAATACATGTATCCGCGATCGCGTAAATCCGGGTTGTCTGTGTCCTCGGTCGCCCACTTGAGCACTTTCGGGACAAGTTCTTGGCCCTTGGTGGGTCGTTGTATGAAGAGCTTGACAGTGGCGGTTAGCAAGGCGAGTTGCACATCGTGGGTCTCGTCTGTCCAGCTGTCCAGAAAGTCCTCCAGAAGGACTTCAGAGTTGTCGATGCGGTCTGCGTATTGGCCAATAACCCAGATCATAGCCGCCTTTGCCTCTGGTTCGTCCAGAGAGTCCAGGTTTTCGCACAGTGTCGAAATGATGGACTCATACTGGTTGGGGTATTTCCGAAATATGTTTTTGATGACCACCGTCGCCTCTTGAACAATGTAGGAGACCTTTGTCGATACCAGCTCCAGAAGTGTGGAAATACAGAGCTTGGCTGCAGGTTCAATCTTGATGGCCAGCTTGCCAATAGCGCGAACAGACTTCCTCACAAAGTGAACATCAATCTCGGTAGCATACTCGCGAAGCTCCGTCAGGACTTCCTTAATGTTCTTCTCGTTCGCGAGCATGAATATAAGCTCGAGCTTGGTGACTTTGACGTAGATGGGGTCGTTGTATTTGCAGAAGAAGACCCGAATGTCGTTGCGTAGCACTTCCGGCCGCCGTTGTAGGATGAGCAAGGCGTTGCGCAAGGCCAGGTACTGGATTTCCGGGCCTTTGCTGAGGAGTGTAACCAATGGCGGGCTGAGTTTGGCACAGAGTCCAGCAATCACTTTCTCGGATTCGATATAGTTCATCAAGTAGAGAATGACTCGTATGCATGTGAGCACTACGGCAGAGTTCGTGTGTGAAAGTCGTGGCGTTATGCGATCTGCCAGAAGAGCTGCTTCTTGTGTGTCTTGTGGCACATATGAAGTGAGTGCCTCAAGGATGTATGTCTGACCCCATCTGCGAATGTCAGTGATCACCTGCACGAGGCGCGAGAGGCAGACTCACTCTGAGCAATCAGGAAGGATCTGAACGATCTTACTGGCATTAGCATAGTCGATCGTCAGTTTGATGCTCTCGCTCCGTTCCCAGATGTCGGTCAACGCTGCCAGCGAAGACGACACGACGGTCGGGTTCTCGTCTCTCAGCATCAGGTTCAGTCTGTCGATCAAGTCGCTGCGCTCGACCAGGTGTCTGTCGTGGTCATAGACTTTTGCTACTGTGAAGGCTGCTGTCTTCCGCACATATGGATCTGGGTCTCGGAGCAGACTTTTGAGCGGCTCCACCGATGCTTCCACGAACTGCCGCACATGGACATATGATAGTGTTCGCAAGGCCAAAGCGCGTATCAACGGGTTAGTGTCGTCCAGATCCTGGATCAGTATAGGTAGCGCTTTGAGTGCGATGTCCGGCTTCATGCGCGCATAGTTGACGAGGTAGAGAAAGCACCTGACTGATTGTGAGTAGTTTCCAGCGGACACAAGTGCCGGTTCAACCTACATCTTCTTGATCTCAAGACTTGGGATGCCCATGCAGCCGACAATGTCTGGAAAAAGTGCCACCATGTCGTTGTTGCTCATGGTCATATTGGCGACGATCTTTTTGAGAGCAATCTTCTTGGTCGAGAAGTTCTTGTCTTTCTTGCCGCCGCCCGAGTTGAGCTCCAGCTTCAGCTCGGCAACTTTGCCCTGTCGGGTTCGATATAAGCTTGGTTGATACGGTATGACAAACATGGTGAGAGCGGGACAGGAGGGTGGTTCATGAGGCGATCAGTGTCCGACCGTGCAGGGACGATGATGCCCTTGCGACTGCTTTTGGAAGTGTACGTAGAGTGGTATAGGAGAACATCGAAGACGTACTCTCGCAAAGAACTTTGCATCCTGCCCGCCTGCACTCATGGTGGCTGTCGTTCCCGCGCAGACTGCAGCTGCCGTCTGTCAAGCTCTACCGCCCGCAGCGAGTGGTGTGTCTAGCTCCCATGCGACTTGGTCGGCTCCCAGGCCAATGCGACTCGCGCAGCGCCGAATGGTCTTGTGATGCTGGCGGATGCGGGGCAGCGAAGGTGTGGCTTCCTCGGTCGCGTGCAAGAGGCAGCAGTCGCGTCCAGGGCGCGCTTCTCGAGGTCGAGCAGAAGATGAAGGACGCAGTCGATGGACAGTGAGGTGAGTTGAGTGATGTCGCATGGCCGATCGAGCGCGACTCCTACAGTTCCAAGTTGCCGATCACATGTTCTTGGCGTTCACCTTCACGACATCACCATCACCCAAAGAGCCGCCTCTCTCTGCGCTGCGAATACACACATCCATCATGGCGCTCACCGTCCCGACGCCCTCGCCGCAATGGCTCCTCGACCTCAACAGCACGTCGCTCGTCAAATCGCGAAATGCCTCCCTCCCCGACCCACCCGGCTATACCGCCCCGGCGACCGCCTCGACCAAGTCCAAAAAAGCCGTCTCAGCCCGCAAAGTCCCCACACCGGAAGAGATGGACAGTCTGAAGCTCAAGAAAGCGTGGGAACTTGCCATCGCTCCGGCAAAGCAGCTGCCGATGAACGCGATTGGCATGTACATGACCGGCAACGGCCTGCAGATCTTCAGCATCATGATGGTGTTCATGCTGTTCAAGGGCCCGATACAAGCGGTGTTGAACATTCAAAACACATTCTCGAGGCTGGAGAGTCCTGGGAATAAGGACCAGATGATCATGGTGAAGCTGGCGTTCATTGGGTGCAATGTGCTGGCACTGGCACTGGGAGTGTGGAAGGTCAACGCCATGGGGCTATTACCGTGCGTACATCATCGCCAGCTGAGCGAGGCAAAGCACACGCTGACGGAATCACAGGACAACGAGATCAGATTGGCTGGCGTGGGAATCTGCGAGAGAGCCTGCAGAGAGGGCATACTTTGTGCCTTCACGATAGAGCAAACGAGATCAAATTTCACCGCCGACCCATTGAGCCATGTATTCTCAATTGCCCAGCCTGTAGCCTCGTGTTGAGAGTGTCTGGAATTGCTAGGTAGGGTATCTACACGTACACCACCGTACGAACTGGGATGTTCCCATTCGATTCATTCACAAGTGCCCCACCAAGCACGAGTGACATGCTCCGGGTTCTGTGAGGTAGCTAGCAATATACCATCCCAGTGATATCACTTTGTACTGCATGACGGGCGCATGCGAAGACGTGTCAAGGATGGGGGCGGCCGGAGTTAGAACATTGATCGAGACAGAAGCAAGCAGCAGAAGAAGCATTGTGTCAGTTCATGCGAACGTCGTTCAGTCTACACGCCGGACGAATCCTGTCATCATTTCGAGAGTGCCGGAGTGAAGTTTTGCAAAAAGGTGCGGGACGTGCGTGCTCTGTGCAACTGTGTGCCAGCTCACCGCCAATAATGACTTGACCAAGTCACTCCATTGTCACGGTCGTAAGGAGGGGCCAGTGAGATGTCGTGAAACAAAGCGAAAGCCATAACTCTCGCTTCCTGAGACCAGAGGAGGTGCCTTGGCCGGGTCGCGGTTTTGAGACCAGGTGACGATAATGCGTGTCACGACGAGCTGATTTGAGCTGTCCGCCTGTCGGACAGGCACCTCGCGTGTTTGTTCACGTTGGACACGCAATCAAGCCCGGGCGTGGTATGCCATGAACGGCCAGACCTGGGGAAGCGTGGAATGCAATGGCCAAGTTTTGATCTTTTTCAACCGGCGGCTAGAGCACGCAAGCACAGAGAGGCGAGAACATGGCCATATTTAGCGCCTCGCAGGGAGGAGTAGGTCGTGCAAGCACATGGCGAACCTCCTTGGCGCGACTCCTGCTCGCTTCTGCAGCCCGGCACAGCGTCACGAAAACGACACGGGACCTTGCTGCTCACGGAGTGTCGTGCGTGCCGGTGCGGCCTTTGTCCATGCGCAAGAAGCAAGTTTCCATGCTGGCGAAGCGTACGGCATGAGGCTGAAAGAAGAGCAGAATCCTGCCACTGTACACGAGGTCTGTCTCAAGATTAGACATTACGTCCATCACGTCGTATGCATGTCCTGCACAATGCTGTCCATCGCCGCCGCGCTTAGAGTGCTGGGGGGCTCGTTTGTGCTCTCAAAGAGCTGCGCAGCCGATGGTTGGGAGGTGATTGGTGAGCCGGCGGCCTGCTGTCAGTTGTGCGACGCTGCTGCATTATCCGCAAACACTTGAGCTCGGAAGTCAGGCAGAGTGGCGATTGGCCGCTGCATGACACGTCGCATGTGTGCTCGCATGGAGCGTCTCGTAGCGTGGAATGTGACATATGCACGTCGCTCGAAATACTGACTTTGGTGCAGCGGCGCCGACCAGGGCGTGAAGCTGTGGCTCTCGAAAGAGGAGCGCACGGTCAACTCGACGCAAGAGGTTCATCGTGCTCCATCAAGTGCTTCGGCTGGCGCAGCGGATCCAACGTGGCCGTCGCCTCGCGGGCTGGCTGTCTGCTCGTTATCTGCCGGACGTGGAGCTTGTGGGACGTTGTCGCGTGGTGGAGACGATGGGCTAGAGAGAACTAGTTCTAGCGAATGCAGTGTGGTTGGTTTTTGTGCAGAGTGGAGCGGGCGGGTCTTGGCCACGTGGTTTGCCACTCGATGCCGCTGTTCTCACACGCTCCTCGTCCTCTCCTGCTCGACATCATCTGTAGCACAGGAAGCCGTCAGCAGGCCAGCGACTGGCACGGACTGCATTCCCGCCGTATGCACCTGTCACGCTGCTCGGACTTCTGCGCCCCGCCGCTGGAAAGACCGCCGTCGAGAGAGACGCACTTTTTGCTCTACAGACACCTACGATCCGCGCCAGGCGAACAATAATAATACCGCGATACATCGTACCTTTCTCGCACCCCACGGCCTGTCTACCTGCATGCGGATCCACATGACTATCGAGGCCCATCTCCACCAAGCACGCGCTGGTCATTCACCCCATTGCTTTTACTCTCGACACTGTTGAGCCCACAGTCATCGTACCGGTTCCCAAGCACCATTCCTCGGGCGCTGGCTATGCCGCTACGCACCCTGACGCATTTCTATTGAGAGCACGACCTTTACCTAGCGCACTGCGGCTCCAGCGATCATACATCATTTCACCTTGCTTCCACGCAGGAACCATTCGATACCGCTCGACTTCTGACCCTCTGCCACGGCCGCTGAATTCAAAGCACAATGCCCTTCCCAGCGACCTCGTGACCTTCCCGTCTTGATCGTGCTCGGCCTCCACTGCCACGCTGCGCTGCCCGTCGGACCCTGCGGAGGCTTACGACGAACGTTTTAGTGAAGCGCACGGCTGATCTGGAACGACGTTTTGCCCGCCAACGCGAAGCAACACTGGCGATCTTCTGGACTACCTGTGCCGTGGGAGCGGGAGTGGCACGGCAGCTGTCGAGGCCCGTCCGACCCAGCATTCTTACTAAACTACCGGCTCAGGACCGCCTTCTGTAATTACGCAAACAGAAGTGCCAACTCCGAAGACTGTTGCTGTTGCTGCATCGACAATCACTGCAACCAAACTCCGGTGGGAAAATGGCCGATGTCTTCTATTTCTCCAGCCCCAGCAAAGCCGCGACCGCCACAGTCGGGAAGCACCGCACATCAATACGGAGAACACCAAAGGCCATCAGAAAGCGACGTGCGGCCAATGCTGAAATGTTCAACCAGCGTGCATGCGTAGCTCGATACGAGGAGCCTACATTTTGTCCTAGCGATGCGACCTCACTGTTTCTTTCCAGGTCAGCTCTGCAAAGCGTTCCTGCGCCTGCTTTGGATACTCCATCAGCTTTTGAGCTGCAGCATGAAGAACTTGAATTCAATGATGATGATGAAGACGACGAGGACGAATCTGGAGGCGTGCGCCTGCCGCCGCCCGACGATGAACACATGACCGATGTACATAGTATGAATCTATTTACCACGACTCACCACGACCAATATACCCGACACGATAACGACGCACATGTTTCAACCACGACACCAAGTACAGCAAACACCCAGCATCGGCGCAGGAGCTATTCTCGCGATTCAAGGGACGAGACTCACGGCCGGAGAACGAGGCTTGCGATTGAAGGCCAAGCTATTGATGAGGTTCCGAGATTCGACACTGAAGCAGCAGCCTCACATGGCGCGAGAATCGTACCCATGCACTTCCCTGGGCAAGACGCATTGCCTGTTACCTCTTCGACGTCAAGGCAGACGGGGCCACCTGGAGCTTCAGCGCACTCTCGCTTGCCACTATCGTCACAGCAATCATCAGCGCCGGGACAGTTAGTTTCCCACACGCACGTGGAAACACCACCCTCTCTCCACGGCTTCGACTTCGACGAGGATTCTCTGGCCGTGGACGATCCGAGAAGACATTACGACGTTGCAGATTTCATGGACGTCTGGCGACTGAAGTCCACAGTGGATAAGCGATTGCCCGCATTCGAGCCCGGCCTGCAGTCATCGATCAGGCTTGGGCGACCTCAGGAGCAGGTTACCCGAGCACAAACTGCCAACGGGGCAGTGGACATGCAGGGAATCAGATGGCAGCTCATAGGCCCAAAAAGGCAGAACGCCTCGGTGGCTCGCACCATGCTCCATCCGTCCAGCGGAATCGACCAGCAGCGCTCAAAACAGCGATCTCGCCCTTCTGGCGTCGCTGGTGGTTCAGAAAGGCACTACCGGTTCCGGTCCTTCCTTCCCGTGCACAAGGCAACCTTTGAGCACTACCAATTGCGAAACGTGCTGGCGGCGACGCACCGCGACAGCTTGTTCTATGGAGCCGCTGACAATCAGGTCATGCGAGCGTCTCTCGCGTGTCCTACAGTACAGGAGACTGTGATGGATCTTGCCAAGCCCAGCAATAGTGCTGCGGCGTTTCGTGTCACCTGTCTGTCAGCATCTGCACGGTCGGAGATGCCAGGCTATCGAAGTGACAATGTGTTGATAGCTGGAGGATTCTATGGAGAGTACGCCATTGCCAACATTGACAGCGGGCACAAGCAAGTGTCGGAGGGCTTTGTAACCCATGCGTACAATGGTCTCGTCACCCACGTCCACAGCTACCAAGACCGCCGCTCTGGTCTCCTTCGCGCGGCGTTCTGTTCCAACGACAACCGCGTAAGGCTCATGGACCTGAGCAGCCTCCAGTTCACAGACAGCTTCGTTTACGAGAACGCAATCAACTCTTCTGCGACCTCTGCCGATGGCCGACTGCGCGTCCTGGTCGGAGACAGCACCGAGACCCTGATCACAGATGCCGAGCGAGGCACTCCCCTAGTCACGCTACAAAAGCACACAGACCATGTGTTCGCATGTGCATGGTCTCAAGACGGTCGACACGTGGCCACTGCCGCTCAGGATGGCTGCGTAGTCGTCTGGGACGCGCGCAACTGGAAGGAACCAGTGCATACGCTGGACAGCCTCATCACCTGCGCCCGATCACTAAACTTCACCGACAACGGCGCACTCGTTGCCGCGGAGAACGAAGATGTGGTGACCGTGTACGACGGACCCTCGTTCGACACCAAGCAAGAGATCCGTTTCTTCGGCTCGATCGCTGGCGTCGCGCTCCTCGACGGCGGCGCCGAGCTGGCTATCGCAAACACGGACAAGACTGTCGGCGGCCTGCTCACATTCGAGCGACAGCCTCATGGCCTGAGCGGCAGCTCGTACAGACGTGGAATTTTCGCGCAACCTGGCGCACAAGGTAGTTCTGGGTGGCGGAACGGGCGAGCTTTACGTGAGACGGCGACTCTGCCTGACATTTTGGTCTAGTACATAGCCAGCCCATCGAAAGTCCACCAGCCGTTCGTGTCTCAAGTCTCGTGAGATCTTTTTCATTGCTGTCTGTTTCCCAGTCAGCGCCCAGCACTTTTGACTCGGTTCGCTTCACTCGTAAGGTTCAACGGTGTCCTCGTCTATCCTCGTCTATACTCGCTTGTGCCAAGCGAAGTGTCATCCGTAGTACATCCATTAGTGTGTTGCCAACCAGATGTGTCGAATCGAAAGTGTGGTATGGTATTATGACCAGGAAGTGTGGCCACGGTCAGCAGGGATGTGAAGAAGCATGATGGGTTACATGACGACTTTCTCGCCGGATCTGCTGTTCGAGGGGTCAACAATCGATCTAGGCTGCTGCCGCGGAGCTTCAGCATAATACGTATGTAGTGTGTACCGTGGACGAAGCAGTCGCTGGGAGGAATTGGCGGAAATGAGAAAGCTGATTGCGGCGACAGGATTAACCTCACAGGCAGAATCACGCGATACTGGGTGGGTAAATGTAGATATGCTTTGCTTGCTGCTCCGCGTCTGCTCTCTGCTCCATGTCCTGAATGCCCATCGTCATGCCATGCCGTTGATGTTCTCTCTTACTGCTTCCCTCTCCATCTAACCCTCGTATCCGAGCTCACTCTTCAGCTTCTCGACCAACTCGACATACTTTTTCTGCGCGGCTTCGGGCTGAGTGCCGGCGTCGACTTCCTTCTTCCATGCTGTGTACTTGGCCTTGCCCTGCAGGGTGAGATGAAGAGTTAGCGCGTGGAGTGGGATAGTCTCGCGTGGTGGTGGTAGTTGTCACGCGGAGGAAGATGTAGGAATGGTGGGGTCAAGGCATTAGGGCGGAGTGAACACACCTTGAGGTCAAAAACGCCAGGCTTGTCGGCCTTTTCGAACTCGGTCTCGTTGGTGCCGACCTTGAAGAGGGCGTAGAGCTGTGAGCCGTCAGTTGTTGTCCCAGCACTTCTACTTCTGCGGTATGGGTGAACCCACCTCGAGCAGCTGGTCGTTGGAAGGCTTGGCCTTGAGCTTGCGGCTGTCCTCGACGGCCTTCTTGAACTCTGCGGACTGCGTTGCGGGTGCCATGACGACGGTGTGAGTAGCAGTAGGAGTAGAAGTGGTGGAGATGTGGTTGTTGAGTAGTGTCAAGAGTAGGCACCAGACTAAGGTAGGTAAGGACTAACTTGGCTGCGTGGGACGTGGACTTCACCCCGCTGCGTCACCGCGCACGGCCGTTTTCTGGAGGAGTGAGTTCGCCGACTTCATCAGGTGCTCACTCTCAGTCCATCATTTCCACAGTCGTGTGAGATCATTCATATGCACGACCGCATCCTGCAAAGACTAAGTTTTGCTGTGCCTCTTATTTGTAACACCTGTCGAACATCCCACTCAAACTAATCCAGCACTCACAATGTCCAACCAGGGGGAGACACCAGTTCCATTAACTCCAGAAACGCGCTCTCGCGGGCCATATGTTAGACTGCTCATGAATACAGAGCAGTCAGAAGACTCAGATCGAAATCTGTTCATATCTGAAGTCTTCGATGGTCATACCCACTCAACACTGCAAACTCCACCTCGGAACTCGATGCTTGCAAGCCACTTGACTGTCGTTGTCGATGATCCACAAGTACTACTATCACTGGGGAACAAAATGTCGAAGAGCGCCGAAGAACCTTCCAGCAAGCTCACCAAGTCTGACATGTCATCGGGCGAGGATAAGAACAGCCTTTCTCTCGAAGCTGACAAGATCCGAACGCTCCAGATTGGCATCCTCGCACCAGTCAGTCTTGCAGACGAACTCACGCTTTCCGAACTCAACGGCTCCATCGACGGACCAGTCATGTCCAATCTCGTTAACTCCTGGCGCCAGGCATTCCGCTCTTTACCCCACAAACACGCCATTGAGCTTGTGCGGTTCGACTTCCGGTGTCAGCAGAAAGTCGAGGTGAGGCACATTATCCGCTTGTTGCAGGAAGTCGGCACTGCCATGTACATGAAAGCAAAGAAGACGACAGGCCGTGAGCTAGTTTTTGAAGTCACAGGGTGTGAAGATGAGAAGAAGAAGGCGTGGTTGGAAGCAAGTTTGCCGGGTCCGAAGCAAGCCTAGCATACCTGTATCGACTCAGCTACACTGTCGTTCACTCCTCAGCTTTTCATCGCTGTTCCCCAGCTACGTACTTCAACAGCGCATCAAACCTCAACCTGCACGCTCCACGCGACGGCTCCTGCGACCTCTGAGAGCGGAACACGTAAAGAATCTCTTTGGGTACCTTTGCAGTTTATTGAGCTTATTTTGCGAGGGGGTAAAGACCAAACTGACCTATATAAAAGTCCCTGACATCTCCACAGCCAGCATCCGCATGAATACGGAATCGGTAATCGAGATCACCATAGTAAGTCACGGCTTGAGAGATTCCAATGTCTGGAATTGGCCGGCAACTCTGAGCATCGATAGGTGGCTCGCTAGCAGCAGGTCCGTCAGACGATCCAGTGTTTGCTTTCGAGCATGCATCTCCGGACCAGAAGTCGATCCTCCAGATCGGGCTCTGACTTATAGTGAGATTTTGCGAGCTTTCTGGCACGGGTGAGCCCGGGACGAGAGAAGCGAGGCTCGCTGCCCAAGCAATACACTTGAAAGTTGAGAACATTTTGGAGGTCGAGAAGGCTATGACTGACGAAGTGATTCCGACAAGACGCGCTGAGCTATAAAAAGGACATCGACTTGGAATGAGCTCTCTCTCAATGCAGTGACCACTTCGTCTTGTCGGTCTCGTCTGTGCAAGGAGATTCCAAGGGATTGCAGTAGTCCTGCAGTGAGGCGCTGGTTTGGGAAAGTAGTTGTCAGCTGAAGCGCGGTAGGAGCAGCTGGGATCGTGGAGACGTGCAAACAGGGAAAGATATCGCTGGTACTTGTTCCATAATCAAGTCTTGATGATCTCTCGCGCCACGTTCGTGTGCAATCAATACAACAACCGCTTCCCATATTACGCAAAAAGTGCAAGCGACATGCAAGCGCTCTTGGGGTTCCGAAATCGAGATGCTGAATTCTTATTAGCGATGGCGTTACCAAAGTACAAGGTCTCCAAACAGGCACTTTGACTCCCCTTGGACTCTGGGTGTGTGCCTCCGCTGCCATGAGTCAGCAATAGGGCGCTCTCTGTTCGACAGTTCACATTAAGCATTAGATGCTGGGCTCATTAGTGAGGGAACTCCGTGTCGCTGACGTCCATGCACCAAGTTTACTCCGAGTTCGTGTGTATGGCCTACCTCTTGTCGTCAATCGGAAGTGCACGTGAGACATATGTTGTACATTGTGTACACTCAGAGAGTGCTCAGAGAGTGCTCAGAGACTGCATTGGGATGAAATGATCATCTCTGTCGCCCTTCACTCGTCCCGCCTCCTCCAGCAACGGCATTCTGCCCGTTCAAGGCTTCTGCGTCGTCCCAGTATACTTGTCTGCCCGCTCGTGGGCGACCCATTGACCCTCCGCGGGTTTCTCCTCAAGTGGATCCCACACCTTGTTGTCCAACATCACCTGTACAAGCTCTCGCTCCCCCTCGGCCACCTGAATTACCTCCTCAATCAATCCTGCTCCCACTTGCTCCTCAATCTCGCCAATCTGACTCGCAGTCAATGGTGGCTCGGGCTCAATCTCAGGAATACTGGCATGGTGGCCTGCCTCGTCGTATGCGAGCTGCTTGCCCTGGTCCTCGCGCTCCGAAATGTGTCGTGGTCCCTCGAGCGGTGCGCGGCCCTTGTATTCCATGTTGTCCTCGGGATCTGACTGGCCAAGATATGCGCCCGCTTTCCAGATGATGTTGATCGCCTTTTCGCCATCAGAGGTAGTGACGGGAATCGTGCGGAAGGCCTTCTTGTTTGCTTCCACAACGGGAAGCACGCGCTGCTGCCATTCGGAGAGTCCTTGTGGTTTGACGGACTCAACAACACGCATGCGGTGTTTTGTCAGCGCTTCAGTCGATTGGCGGTAGATGCTGTGCTCGGGAAACTGCTGCAGCTTCTCGAGCGTGTCGTTGTAGAGGTAGAGCAGAGTCGTCCGCGGCGAGGCGTGTGTGAGGAGACCCGCGAGACCTGTCGGAGCGCCGGCCTCGAGGTAGTGCGAGCCGCCCTTTTGCACGGTCGCCAGAAGCCGGAGTGCCGCGCGCATTGTGGTTGTTGTGCAGCAACGGTGGTGGTGGTTGGTTGGTGAGTGAGTAACAGATACAGTCGATGAGGTAGGAAGCGAAGCATTGACCTTGACGGCAAATCGAGAAAGAGCGACCGCTGATTGGTGGCTCAAATCCGCGCACGGCAGGGGCGACGTGATGGCCGCGCAGTCGACGAGAGGCCCAGTGGGTGATCTCTCTCTCTCAATTCATCATTTCACAGCGGCTTCGTTCGGACATTGTCGTTATTCTCGCGATCCACGACACTCGCTCCTGCCTTATTGTACTACCATCCTGGACCGCGACTTCCTTTCTTGCCCCGGAACGAACACCTTACTTCAGCGACATCTCGCCTGTCATCTCCGATCCACCACGAATTCCCAACGACGACTCCTCTACGGCTGAGCATCGTGCCGCCACACAGTATACATAACGCGCTCTGGGGGTGAGGCCCGCTCCTCATCACGATGCGCGCCTCCAGTCTGTTCTCGTGGACGGCGACGGCGCTCCTGGGCGTCGGTCCCGTTTCAGCAGGTCTGTTTAGCAACGAGAACAACAACCTGGGAAACCTGATCAAGAAGGACACGGTCGACCCGCACGCCGACACGGTCTTCAATGGCAAGAAGGTGCCTCCTATGACCGAACTGCAGGGCGACAAAATCGACGAGCAAATAAAAGACGGCTACTGGATGGTCGAGTATTTCAGCCCATACTGCCACCATTGCAAGGCATTCGCGCCTGTTCTGCAAACCCTCTATGAGTTCTACTACACCTCGAATCCGCTCCCGCAGACGGCGGGCTCGGGCGAAACACACAACGATTTGAACAGCTTCACGAGATACTATAATTTCAAGCTGGCAAAAGTGGACTGCGTGGCTTTTGGCGATGCCTGTGTGGGCCACAATATCCAGTCCTTCCCGACAGTTGTACTGTACAAAGATGGGGTGGAGATTGAGAAGAAGACGGGCCAGAAGAACTTGTCCTCCATGAGCCAGTGGGTCGAGCAGATTCTGGAGACAATCAAGCCTGGAAGCAGACCAAAAGGGGGCCCCAAGCTGCCCAAAGTGGGAGCCAAGGAAGCGCCCGCACAGCCAGCGATCGAGGCACTGGCTGCCAAAGACGGCGACGCCACCGTTGCAGCTGGATCTGCAAAGGCTGTGCTTACTGGGACCAGAGTGGTCGAACCTACGAGGCAGACGCCAAACCCGTTGGGCAAGAGCACGACCTTGACTGCCGAGAACTTCCAGCGACTCGTGACAACGACACGCGATCCGTGGTTTATCAAATTCTACGCTCCCTGGTGTCACCACTGCCAGGCCATGGCTCCGAGCTGGCAGGGCATGTCTAAGCAGATGGAAGGGAGACTGAATGTGGGAGAAGTCAATTGCGAGGCGGAGAAGCGACTATGCAAGGACGTCAAGGTCCGAGGATATCCTACCATCATGTTCTTCCAGGGAGGAGAAAGAATCGAGTACGAAGGTCTTCGTGGCTTGGGCGATCTCATGAGCTTCGCCAACAACGCCATTGGACTGACGGCCGGGATCGCGAACGTGACTGCAGCCGAGTTTGAGGAGATGGAGAAGAAGGAAGAAGTCATCTTCCTCTACTTTTACGATGATGCCACCACGAGCGAAGACTTTGCCGCGCTGGAGCGCCTGACCCTGAGTCTGATCGGCCATGCCAAGCTTGTCAGAACTCACGATCCTGCCTTGGAGGAACGGTTCCGCATCTCGACCTGGCCACGTCTGGTCGTTTCGCGAGATGGCAAGCCGACTTACTACCACGCTCTATCACCTCGTGACATGCGAGACTTCCGCCGTGTGCTCAACTGGATGCAATCCGTATGGTTGCCTATCGTGCCTGAGCTCACTGCATCGAATGCCAGGGAAATCATGGATCGTCGTTTGGTTGTGCTCGGTATACTCTCGCGTGATCGCCCCGAAAGTTTCACGCAGTCGAAGCGCGAAATCAAGAACGCGGCTCTGGAGTGGATCGACAAGCAGACGCAGGCGTTCCAGCTCGAACGTCAGGAATTGCGCGACGCTAAACAGCTTCGCATTGAGGAGGCTGAAGACCGCAACGACCAGCGTGCCCTACGGGCAGCAAAGCAGATCCGGATCAACATGGACGACATTGAACGCAAGGAAGTTGGATTTGCTTGGGTCGACGGCGTTTTCTGGGAGAGGTGGATTCGCACCACGTATGGCATCAGTGTGGCCGACGGTGAGAAGGTCATTGTCAACGATGAGGACAACCACCGATACTGGGATGTCACCATGACCGGAAACCCGATTGTGCCTTCGCGAACGAGCATTCTTGAGACGTTGCCCCGAATTGTTGCCAACCCACCAAAGATCAGCCCCAAGTCGACAACAAACGCGATCGGGCATGTATGGTGGGTCGTGAAAGGCAACGTTGCGCGCCACCCCATTGTCAGTATAGGACTTCTCATCGGAGTGCTGATCGTGGGCGCACTCTACGGGCGGAAGCACATGCACTCGAGAGGCGGGTACATTAAGCTCGATGAAAAGGGCGGCCACATGAATGGTCTGCTAGGTGGCAACAGCGGCGGCGGAAAGACCGACTAATGTGTATCATACCGGGAAGCAAGGCGTTACGAGGAGTTTTGATCGAGATGCACGTCCGCTCTCGTCGGTGGGGTTTGGGGATCTGAAAAGACTTGAAGTAGATTTCTAATGAGAGACGTAAATTTTGTGCTGGTTCATCACCTCCTGTCGTGACGGTCAAGTCGGCTCGTCCACATTTCTTTATTGGCCTCGATAGTGATCCTCCTGCTTGTGGGCCATGTGGACATTTTGGCTTGTCGTTGCGCTCCTCAATTCAGGTTCCCGCCCACGCTCGTCGTAGTCAGAATGAAGGCCATGAAATCAAATGTAGTGATAGTAAGCAACGTTCCAATCATTAGTCTGTCGTATATGCATAGCCTGGCTCTCCGCCGTCTCTCACGTGAACAACCAAACGCCGAGAATGCATGTCATCCATAACCCACGCCTGTGGTGCCGTCCTGCCAGGCAGCCATGCCTCCAATGTTCTCTCAAAATATGCACACAAGCACGACGGCCGTTTCAGTCAATGTAAGGCTTTTCCGTGCTTCGCAAACGCCGATGCGAAGATCAGGCTCATGCATCATTATAGGAGCGTGAAGAAAGTGTGTACGAAGCTGTAAAGTATGCAGATCCACGTTGATCTTCTAGTCCTTCCACCTGTTGAGGAACTTTTGCATGTCACCAGAAGGTCCTGCTTGTGGTGCCGCCTGAATAATCATGTTAGCTACTTCTGTTTGGGCTGGAATTGTGGTGAACTCACGGTATTCTCCATACTGCTGACGGAGAATGTTTGTGACTGAGTTACAGTCGTTTGGATCTTGGCATTCGGCAGGAACGTCGTCGCGATGGAATAGCTGCTCGTCGGGTGCAGCGGCTTGTAGTTTTTAACGGTGATCTTCGTTGGCGGAATGCTTTGCATGGGCGCGTATTTGGTGGGTCCATCCTGATCTGCATAGGCCATGTTGAAGACGTCTCCATCGGCAGGAGCAGCCGCACCAGCATTGTTCGCAACTTGATTCTGCGTCTCTGGTCCTGCGGGACCAGTCACCGACTTGGCACCATCAATGGCTAGCTCTGGCGACGTTCCAGTCAGGCCTTTGATGCTGAAGCGGCTGGAGTAGTTGATCACTTGGCCTCCTTCTTTAGCGACCGATTGCATCTTGAGGTAGAAGCTGTTCTTGAGCTCCTCCGCAATGGCTACAGGTATGGTCCCTTGAGCCTTTTTGCCGGCAGTGTGACTCCCTTTGGCCGAAAGTACCGTCAAAGGCACAGAGTCTGAGCCGTCATTGCCTCCTTGAATCAACTGGATCTCGTATGTGCTCAGGTCGTCCAGATTGGGCGAGTCACCCGAGTCCTCCCATTCGATTGTGATGGTCCCGACATTGACAGAGGCACCAGCCGCGGGCTTGGTAAACTTGACGTCCGCGAGAGCAGTTCCCACCAGCGCTGCAGTCAGCGGGAGAAGCGCGAAAGTCCGCATACTGAGCGGATCGGAGCGTCGGCTCGAAAGCAATGGGATGGTGTGGTACAATGAGCGGACGCGGTCGTTTGTCTCGTACGAGCAGCGGGTGTCGAGTCCAGACAGCTTGCTTGCTTGCTTGTCTGATCCTGTGGAAATCGCGTGTCGTGGCGGAGGCGTTCAAACGAGTGTAGTGTTGCGTGGTGTGGTTTGATGTGGAGTAGCTTCTGAAACACGAGATGGCAGTCGCGTTCCTGCCAGAAGAAGGATGGCGCCTTCCCGCGACCTACGGAAGGCTGCATCTCACAATACGCCACTATTCTGTATCAAACAACTTTGATGGAACCTCGATCCATCGTCTCCCACTCTTGTATCGCCATTTATTAGATGCAACTATGTTCACTCCAATCCTCTAATTATGCGCTCGAATTTAAAGTCGCTCGATTCCCTAATTATTCGCTTCGCACGATCCTACCGGATGCGCGATACTACGGTTCCTCGACTAGTCCGAGTCATCTCTATCACAATACTCATGATGAGCGTTTCTGAGCGGACTATCAATACGAAGAGGCCTTGATCCGAAGTCAACAATGCGAATGACATGTGATAATGATGTCAAGGGGCTGGCGGCCGAAAAGCAAATGGCGGCGGCAGAGAAGAAAGCTCCGCTGGCCGTGCCAGCCGTGCCGAGGGAGGCCCTGACGTGAACCTTGGTTTTGACTTGAGCCTCTTCCTGTCTCTTCCTCCTCTCTAGCTGGCTGTCTGTACTCTGTTGCACGTGCGGGTCTGATACGGCTGCTGAGCCTGACACGTCAGCGATCTTTCACTGCCGTCTTTGGTCTCGTTCTTCTACTTGACAGCAGAGACTCAGTAGAACTAGCTCGCAGTTGAGAAAGCGTAGGGCATGCTTTGAGCTTAAAGAGCTGCGAAGAGCAAGGGAGAGCTGCGTCTGTTGCACTTTCCACGAGAACAGCCGGAGGTGATCAGGTCGGAGGCCATGGCGTCGACGGAAGCCGTCAGAGCTTTGCGGAGTCTGCTGCGGACATCGTCTGCATTGTGGCCTGCAGTGCGACAGCAGCGGCGGACCATATGTGCCGCATGCCTGGCGAAGGATAGAACGAGGACGAGAACGACGCTGTCTCTGCCCTCACAGCCATGGATAGCGACAGATCACAAGATACGGAGGAGGCGCCATATGGCCACGCAGGTCGATGTCCACCGTGGCCCCATTGCAGAGTACGATGCCAGAGTGCAGTCGGGTCGGCTGCGGGACGACGAGCACCAGCGGACACTCATCCAAGCTCTGCAAGACTTGCACGATGTGCTGACGGGATATGTTGCACCCCAAGTCGTCAAGCCCACGATCGAGTCTCTCCAGCCAAAGAAGAAGAAAGGGCTATTCGGCTCGCTGTTTGGCGGAAGTGAGGACAGTCAGCTGGTCATGAAGGCAAGACCCGACTTGCCCAAGGGTATCTACATGTATGGCGATGTTGGCAGCGGCAAGACGATGATGATGGATCTCTTCTACGACACTCTGCCGGACAACATCACCCACAAGACGAGAATTCACTTCCACAACTTCATGCAAGATGTGCACAAGCAGCTGCACAAGATGAAGATGCTGCATGGCCAAGACATTGACTGTATCCCATTCGTGGCGGCCGAGATTGCAGAACGGTCGTCGGTGTTGTGCTTCGACGAGTTCCAATGCACAGATGTCGCAGATGCCATGATCCTGCGACGCCTGATCGAAAGTCTGATGGCACACGGGACTGTCCTGGTCACCACGTCTAACCGCCATCCCACCGAGCTGTACAAGAACGGCATTCAGCGCGAATCATTTGTCCCCTGCATCAACCTCCTTCTCGACCAGCTCCGCATCCTCAACCTCGACTCGACAACCGACTACCGCAAGATACCACGCCCACCCTCGGGAGTCTATCACCACCCCCTCGACAAATCCTCCACCAAGCACGCCGAGCACTGGTTCAAATTTCTGGGCGATTTCGAGAACGACCCTCCCCATTCAGACGTCCAGCACGTTTGGGGTCGGGACATTACCGTTCCCAAAGCAAGCGGCAAAGCCTGCTACTTCACCTTCAACGAGCTCATCGGTTCCGCAACCGGCGCAGCAGACTATCTAGAACTCGTCCGGCACTACGACGCCTTCATCGTCACCGACGTCCCCGGTATGAACTACCGCTCCCGCGACCTCGCGCGTCGCTTCATCACCTTCCTCGACGCCGTCTACGAATCGCGCGCAAAACTCGTCCTGACCACCGCCGTCCCTCTCACCCAACTCTTCATGTCCCGCAACGAAATCGACGACATGATTGACGAAGCCGCCTCCGGCATTACAGCGGACAAGCGCATGAAAGCCGCCGCTACGAAGAAGAACACGCAACAAAGTCAACCGGGAAGTGATGTCGACGACGCAATGAGGATGATGATGGACGATTTGGGCATGAACATGGATTCCATGAAGAAGAGTAGTTATTTCACTGGCGATGAAGAGGCTTTTGCGTTTGCGAGAGCGTTGAGCAGATTGACGGAGATGGGAAGCCAGGAGTGGGTGGAACGGGGGCTGGGAATGACGGGTAAAGGGCAGAAGGATGTGGACGATTGGAAAAAGGTGAGGGGGAGTTGGAGGCAGGATAGTTACTGAGCTTGTGGAATTGCCATGTTGGTTGGAAAGCGAGTGTTTGTGCGAAGATACCCTCCTGTGTATGATGCACATATGTTGATCGGTCAATCATCGTTTGCCATTTGCTACAAAGCTTCTTTCAGTCCGTGCGTGGTGCACAACTTTCACGAAAACTTGGAGTGCGGGAAAAGAGGCGAGCATGTCAGATGGACGAAAACACCGATTAACACACTTGAAGCGTTAGATTCAAGTCTTATTGCATTCCATTCCTCTCATGGGATTTTAGGAGATTTGTCTCCTAACCGTCAGGGGAATCTAGTTTGCCATTTCCTTCGTGCTTTGTCTTGCTGATGTGGTCGAGATTCTCGGCCCACTCTCCCCCTTGCAGTGACGACCATTACTGTGGCTGTGGCAGCTCGGTGCTGTAGCCCTGTCGCTGTCATGTTCAGGGCGCGCGATTCTCGACCTTTGAGCACCACAGGGCGAGTAGCTAGTGCGCATGCGTATACGGCAATGCACACCTCAGCAACCAGAAGTGCATATCCGACGGTAACCCCAGCCACGATGTGGTGGACCGGAGAACTCTCCCGAGATGTTCTCTGCGGACATCCTGTCGTCTGCTCGTTGTCAAATCCTGCTACCGGCTAGGTTCTGCAGCCACTCATTCAGTTGCTGCGCCTGATCATCATAAATCGGGAATCATGCTCTCAACACTTTCACCCCTCTCGTCGCCTGCACACAGCAGCTACGACAGATATGTCATCCAGCTTACCGCCTTCGATCGCCAGCCCCTCCTCCACAGCCTTTTCCATGAACGGCGAAGCAGCGAAGGGGTCCTCGGCAATCTTCCTGGCGGACAGCACAATCTCCTGCGCGACATACTTCATAGCCTCTGCCACACTGCCGTCCACGCTCTCGGCAAACTTCTCGTTCCACGTCTGAAGAGCACCCACGGCATAGTCGGCAATCTCCTCTTCCCAGAGATTGTCCGTCACGCCGTCGCTCATCGCCAGGATGATGTCTTTCTCCATAATGTCCACCTTGTCCAGGACTGCGTTTCCTGCGGGCGTGTCTGGCGAGTTGGTGCCCAGCTGTCGAGGGCAATCGAAATAGTGCCACTGCTCTTTCGTGGAGAAGACGACCTCGGGGTCTGTGTCCTGTGGCCTGACCACCATGATCCTGCAGTCGCCCAGCTGTGTCACATATAGCACAGGATGCTGCTCTGCGCCCGTCCCGGCGTAATGTAGTAGAGCCGCACTTGCGGTCGTCGTCCCGAACCACTCATTCGGCGCGGACAACGCTTCCTTTGTCCTCGCGTAGGCTTCTTCCAGGTACCGCACAGGGTCGGGATCGCCTTCGCGACCATACATGTCCTGTTCTGCCGCCAGCGCCCAGAAATGGCCAATCAGCCGACTCCACAGCGGCGCGTGTCCACGTTCTCGCTGCGCCCAGGCGCCTACGCCGTCGTTCGCGACGATCAGCGACTCACTCGCCAACATTGCATCATCACCGTTGGTCACTCCGCGAATCATCTGGCCGTCCACCTTTGGTCTCCGGTCCATGGAGCGGTGGTGAGTGGACAGCGGGTCGCTGAAACTGCCGCTGGGCGGAGAAAAGAACGGGGGCGGAAAAGGACGTGATGGCCGCTTGGCCCAGCCTGCATAGCCGGATTCAAAGTAAAAGGGACTGCGGCTCTTCTTGTCAAAGGCTTCCTTGGGCACGGGCGTCTTCAAGCCGGCTTGCGGATCGCGAGAGCGTGGTCGCTGCTGTTTCCGATCCTGCGCGAGGAAGGAGGTCGTCCATAGTGATCGTTGGGGGAAGGAGCGGGTCGGCGACAGTCGTCGAGGGAAGGAGGTTCTTCGTCCGGGGAAAGAGCCAGTGATGGCTCTCGCACAAGCACCACGAGCTGCGGCGGCGGTCACGACCATGCCGTATCTGCTTCGCGGTCCAGTTGAGCCAAGAGCCGCGGGAGCTCTGGTGTGGGCGGTGGAGGCAGCATAACACGGCCGCTGTAGAGAGAGAGAGAGAGAGAGGATTGGTGCTGACCGAGCGACGGAAGACTACCTCTTGCTACTACTGACAGACACACGATAAGAGGAGGAGAAGCAAGTGGCACAAGGTGAGAAGCCGGAGCCCGTGATGCGCAATAAAGTTCGGCCGAGCCGGTCGAACCTTGTGGAGACAGGTTCTATACCTACTACTGTATCTTTAGACCTCACTCTTGACAGCCTACACTATCCCCAGCCTACCAATACCACCTTCAAGAGCAACTCTCGTGTGCAGCGTCAGCGGCTGCAATGAGACGCACAATTTCGGCGTCGACTGTCCGAGACTCTGGCCACTCGTCCGCCCGGGCAGGTCCAATCAGATGTTCGGCATCACGTATGACAATGGAGTCGCCGCTCAACTCTCTCCTGGTCCGTGTTCCATGGAGTTCCTGCGCCGCGTCAAGACGCACAACTTCAGGGTCTGCGCGATAGTACAACTTCACGCTGCAACCCCTGCAGCATAATCAGATTCAGGGGAAGCTTCATCAAGACGAGCATCACCGCAACGAGCCATGTGAACGTCTTCCAGCCGATAGCGATGTACCAGATATGAGACTTATGCGACTTGCCGTGCAGGAACTTGCTCTGTCGAATTTCGAGTCGAAGGCGCTAGTGCATCTCGAGCAGAGATGATGCAACTTACTAGCGACCGACAAACACTTGTGCAGGGGCATAGACCAGGTTCTGACACTGACACCAACGAGTGGAAGGCTCCTCCCGTAGTCTGCGAAAGACTATAGTTGTAGGTTCATCGAGCTGCAGCACTCAATACGATTGCTGTCCGCTAAACTGCACGAGCTACGTGCAGGGGGCGGAGGTGAGATGTGAAGCAGAAAGTCCCTCGATACCTTCATATCCCCCTACAAGTGTTTGAACCTTCCCCTCTTCTTCTTGATTTCTTCTTCAACGCCGAGCTGAACAGTGACGCCGTCACTATCATTCGCAGTCTTTCGGCTGACCGTCATAAGCATCATGTCAGCCAGCTCGGCTTCCAGCCCTACAGACCGACTTCACTTGCAGCACGCATGCGTCTTCAGCATGGCTGCCACTCCACCGATCATCTAGCGCTCATCCAAGGAAGCAATCCTCGATACTGTTGAGCTGTTCGAGCATGTCCTGCACTCTCTGCCCCCTAAAGACCTCATCCGCCTACCATCGGCGTTTACCTACCTCTGCAATGTTGTGCGAACTTTGCCGATCCTCCAGCAGCGCTTGTTCATGAATCATGAAAACACTAATCCCAGCCGGCACTGGTTTCTTGAGCTGCACGAAGACAGCTACAATGACCAAAACTTGGTCGATGCCAGGATTTGCGAGACCCAGGGTCTCTCCTCAGAGCCATTCACGCCATCGCACTTGGTCTTCCCCGATATCGACACTGTTGTCGCAATCCCGCTCCTCATGAGCACTTGTCGACCAAAAGGCTTCCGTAGAAGCCACCCAAACGGCAAAGATGCGCTTCAGACCACGGCAACTCCCTACACAAGATTTGAATCCTACGCCTCGGTCTGTAACGACGTCGCCGCGGTGGTAGCATTTCGCTTTCACCTTTGGGTGCTTCCCAAACCCAACAGTTGACAACTCGAACTTCTTCTCAAAGCCACACGCTCATCTGAGAGATCCAGATCTGCCGTTGACTGCAAGCTGTCATTGAATGTTCCTCACGAGCCCGCCCATTGTGGAGATTCATATCGAGAAGAAAACCCTACTCAAGCTCGCTACCGGCATTTCAGGAGAGCCCGAGTACATTCTCATTCGGTAGACATGAGTTACGGTTAACTGGCCTGATCTGGGAAGACGTGCACGAGCACACTCTGCAGCCGACGTTTCGCGATAGCAGAGTGAAGAGTGTGTTTCGTTACCCAACTAATGCGGGCTTCGTCGTATCTCAGGAAGAGCTTGCATAGATGACGCTTTGGCATTAACGATGGATGACGTGCGAGGACGAGAGAGATGGAACGGTGCGATGTTCTTACTGGGCACAATGAAGCGATGGCCAGATTGGGTGGATTGCGATTTTGGATAGTAACGGCTAGGCCTGCTTGTGTGTTTCATTAGCAGGATACATTTTCTGAGCGCAATCATATATACCTTTATTTCGTATGGAGCTTACCCTCTACGAATTTGATAGCAATCACGCTTATAGGGGCGCCCCTACCGGCCTAGACATATATCGCAAGAAGAGGGGGTACCTTGTGCCTAAAGCGACGAGGCTCGGTCGGGTGTTAGTTTACCCTGGATGATCCGCCAAGCATTTATCGCCTTACCCTTGCTTATTGTCCCTTCTTTCATGCTTTGTCTATCATCGTCCTGGAATCATGCCCAACAAAGACGGCAACTTGCTTGCTAGGCTCAATGCGCTCAAGCCCACTTCCGTCAAGCTCGATCCGGCGGATCCGGTTATTGATGTGCAGACATCCTCGCCACAGACTGTAGAAGATAAGTTGGACGAACGGCTCAGAATACTGCGGTCTGGCGGCACACCTGCGCCGATCAAGTCGCAGGCTGTGAGTACGGCTCAGAGCTCTTCTGTAGCTGCGACGATTGCGAAAGCAGAAGATGATCTGGCTGTCGAGAAGGACCCAATTCGGCACTGGCAGCAGCAGGATGGCGAGGAGCAAAGTGTAGAAGATCTTTTGGCTGAGTTGGAAGCTGATGGGCAGTGGAGACTTGATCCTGAGGAGCCAAAGAGTGTTCAGGCGTTGCTCAGAGAGGCGCAGGACGCTTTGCCCAAGGAAGAAGGTGACGATGCTGAGGCGAGCAGCAAGGACGTAGGGATAGACAGTGGCAAGAAGATCAATCACGCAAGCGGTGATATTGACCATAATTCCTCAGCGGCAACGAATGAAGACGAGCAGGACGAAACAGATGCAGATGATTACATTGCACGAATCCTGGCCGAGCTCGACATTGAGAAGAAATACGGTGGTGGCGAGGATGAGGGTGCAGACTCAGAAACCAGCACTTCCAGACCCTCGAACGCCAGCAACGAACTAGACCTCCCTTCAACACCTTCCCAGCTGAAAGATCTGCCCTCCACATCCATCCCTGCACCACCTACATACGAAGACAGCGAGCTCGAAGCTCGCTTCTCCAAGCTCGGTCTCAGCAGTCTCGGCCTCCCCTCAATACCCACAACTCAGCCCTCTTCGAAACCCAAAGTCGTCGCTTCTCTCAAGCCGAAAGGGAAGACGGATCTACCGTCTTACACAGACGAGGACATTGACTCTTGGTGCTGCATATGCAATGAGGACGGCGAGCTGCGCTGTCTGGGCTGCGATGGCGATTTGTATTGTCAGGACTGCTGGTCAGATGGGCATGGCGTTGGCCCTGGCAAGGAGAAAGGTCATAGGGCTGTGCAATTCAATCGCAAATCGCCCAAGGCTGCGGCGGCTTGAGTGGGTTTGCTGGGTCGGATGTGATTGATCTGGGTCAGGTGCTTGTGCAGCGTGCTGTGGAACGTATGCGATTGGCGGCATGACCTTGCTGTTCTGGCTACAAGCAGCACTTGCAATTTGACTTGTTGGCTTGACTGCGTTCAGCCACACGAACAAAAGGTTTCCTCGAGTAACCCCCTCGACAAGCTCCCAACCAGCGATGATGCTCATCGCCAATGCTATCCACCTAGTGAGCACCGCGCTCCTCTTCCTCACACAAAATCCACCTCTTCCCCCCTCCCAGACCTCTCCACAACCCTCACAACGACCACCTCAAATGTAGAGGACGCCTTCGCCTCAACTAAAGCCTTCCTCACAAATCCCCACAACAACTCCTCCTCAACATAACCTCCTGCACAGCAACCTACAACGTCTTCTTCATCTCCTGCTCCATCCGCATCGGTGCGCGGTACGACCTTGACGCGCTGTGAGGAGCTGAAGCGAAGGCTGAAGGACCAGGAAGGCGTGAGTATTAGGCAGTGTGTGGATGACAATAGGAACAAGAAGAATAGAAGCGATGCGGTGGTCGGGGATGGCCAAGGCATGTTTCGAGTGTGGTTCAACGCTGGGCGAGGTCGTGAAGGAGAGCTGAGTGGTTGGCAATTGCTTGGTCTGGCTTGAGTTGACTGATGGGAATTGGCCGTGTCGCGAGCTGGTGATGGTTTGAGTGTGGATTTGCCCGCTCTCCTCTATTGCAGGAGGAATCCGAGCATGTCATTTTGCCAAAGG
The DNA here is from genome assembly GCA_022559915.2 of Septoria petroselini. Lineage (NCBI taxonomy): Eukaryota > Fungi > Ascomycota > Dothideomycetes > Mycosphaerellales > Mycosphaerellaceae > Septoria > Septoria petroselini. The sequence goes on along the minus strand of JAFJTQ020000023.1, from coordinate 106,343 downwards.
AGGTGCATATCCAGACTCTGACAGTATGGACGTTGCGTGTGACAATCGCGAATGGCATTCCCATACTCGTTCTCCAATATTTATTCCTGCTGTCCCCTCCTGTGACCGCGCGACTTTGAGGCACGAAAAATGGTACTATTCATCAGCTTTGCAATCGAGGCCCTGAAGCAGGAAGTAGGAATGTGCGCAGAGAGCAGCGCAGAGAGCAGCGCAGAGAGCAGCGCATTATGCCAGTGATGCTCTGGTGTGTATGACCCCCATTCCGTCAATTTGTTTCTTCCTTCTCGCTGCTCTTCATGCCCCGTGCTTGCGAGTTGCGCCATGAGCTTCCTGATGGATTGTGTTGCTCGCAGTGACCATCGGAAGAGCCGTCGCGGTGTTCGAGTTGAGTGTCGGGTTAGGGCTAGCAAGAGCGGACAAAAAGTGGTGAGTGCTGACGATAGCCTTGTCGTAGTTTGTTTGATGCTTTTCAGTATTGCGGCAGTAAAGGATGTTGCTGAAGCGAGTACTTGATCATTGGAGCCGCCGGGGTGGTGTGCATATAAGGAAGAAGAGTCTCCAACGTGCTTCACTTCCAGATTGATCGAGTCGGAGGGCTATGCTCGTGCTATAGACCCGCGACTGGTGAAATACACGTATTTGTATCGACTCTGCTGAGCTCCTCTACCGTCCTCAAGTAATCCTATCCTTAGTGTTGCAGCGCAACTGAGCAGACGTAAGAGACGGAACCTGGCTAGCATGCAGTAGCGGCTTGGCCCCTGAAAGACACTGAAGCTGCAACCATGTATTTCTCGCCGCCTCGCCCTCGCTGTCTTCTCGCATTAACAACATCGACTTCCGCAGACGAACACACCACGATTTCACCAGTATAACAACAACCCAACACTACCCGCCCTCGGCTCGACCTCACCATGGCCGGAGACCCAGGCTGCAACAGCCCCTTCCCAATGATCATCGTCCTCGCCATCAACAAACTCTTCTGCGGCATCTTCGCAAAAACCGCAGTCAAAGTCCACAACCGACGCGAAAAGAAGCAGAACAAGGCCGCTGCGGCTGCTGCTTCGGCTTCGTCAATGTCCACCATCAGCTTGATGTGCTTCGTCGCCATCGCTGCGCTCGTCCCAACCGCCGGTGCCACTGCCGCTGCCAACAAGAGCATCGCTATCGCGACTCTGTTCACTAACAATGCTACCACCATCCCCATGCCCCCAGTCAATATCCGTCTCACCGACCAGATCGCTCCGTAAGTAACAGCGCGCGGCCCTTCACTTTCAACACCTTATCCAACAAGAACTGCACTAACAACGCTTGTTTATCCAGACACACTCAAAGCTGCAAGTGCCACCAGGGCATCCTCTGGACATATAAGATCCACATCGGCGAGCTGTACGACGACGGTCTCCATTGCGACAAGATTGACGACGTGGTCAGCGCGGCCACCGACAGCCTCCACTCCTTTTTTCGCTGCAAGAACGACGGGAATGGCGGCATCAGTGTCCGCTTCAATGTGCTCAATGGATACGTGAATGCGACTTCCATGAACGAGGGGCTCGAGAGCGTGTTTCCGGACGTGAATGGCTTCAATTGCCCGGCCTTCTGAGAGGCTGTGCCTGGACAACGGCAACAAGGCCGGATCCAAGGCATTAGAGCCGAAGCGATGGATGCAGAGGAATTGTTAGCTCGATTAAAGATTGAGCAGAAGCCTCACGCATTCTACTGGGTCCCCCAGTGCTCTTACTCCTCTTCATAATCCTCCACATCACGCCCTCCATAAAACCCGCCATGCACCATGCTCATATGGCGATAGACCGTCCGCTCATCCTGCTCTTCTCCGCAGAAAAAACACCAATGCGCGCCGCAGATGCACTTCATGTGATCGCATCCACTCGACTTCTCTGTCATGAAACCACACGACGGGCAAGGCAACGCCTTCTTCTTCGCTGACGACTTTGCCTCCTCACACGCCTCGCACATCCAGTTTTCCACAGCATCGGGCATCCCTCTCGCGCACACTCGCTCCATAAACTGCTCCGCACCACCGCAGCCAGCACACCAGGCATATATCCAAAGTCCACTGTTTTCAACAGCCGCCTTGAGTTGACGAACCGCGTGCACGCCACTGCCGTTTCGGGCGAGAGTCTTGGCCGTGGGCGTCCGTCTGCAAAAGGCACAGTGAAGCGCGGGGGTGTTGATGATCTGACCCGGCGCGTTGAGACCAAACCAACCATCGAGACACTCCTTGCAGACCCGCTGATTGCAGCCGGAGCGACCACAGCTGGGCAAAAGATCGTTCTTGCGCTTGTCGCTGAAGCACAGTGAACAGGTACCAAGTTCTGCTCGCCGCTTGGAGACCCACGATCGCAACTCGGAGACGAGGGCATCTGTGTTCTGCACACGTCTGCCACTGAGGGACAGGCTGTGTCCTTGCTCAGTCATGCCTGGCAGAACGTCGACCTTCTCACAGAAAGTCTCAAGAGGAGACGCAGCGACTGCGGTCTTGTACATGCTCAGCCCTGCGAAGATGGTGCCAATCTGCTTTTCGTTGCGAATAAGCCAATCTGTGCCGTTCTCTGCACGGAGCTCATCCGCTGTAGTCTCGACTTCGACGACTGTCCTCCGTCCTGTTTCGCAACCGGCACAAACAAAGTCCTTCATTTCGCCCTCCCGATACTCCTCAGGCCAAATGACCTTGCCCAGGCACTTGATGCACTGCACCACGGGTGCTGGGGAGCCTGTAGCGCGACAGTAATGACACTTCGGCTTGACATTGAGAGTCTCGGGTCGGCAGACGACATACTGCGCTCGACACGTTGACAAGTTGCACTCGAACCACGCGACTGGAGTCTCCTCTGTATCGTCGTGCGACGCACTTCTTTGTATATCCTCGTTGTCCGCTTTTGGGACTGCGGCAAAGTACGCACAGATGCCGCACAGTCCGTTCTCTGCCATAATTGTGACGGAGCGTGGAAATTCGCAGGATTTGCAGGCGACAAGACGACCGACGGGCATGACTGTGTGTTCAACTTTCCAAGTGACTTTGGCGTGTAGGGTCGTCGAAAGATTGAGCTCGAGCAGCTTGTAGTCGATTAGCCGTTCGAAGAGGAGTTTGTCTTCATGCTTCAGGAGGCTCTCCGGACCATCCACGGATTGGCTGAGCGGAGGATCGCGAGCACTCTTGTATGCTCGATCAGCATCAAGGAGCAGAGACAGACAATTGAGGCTCCACGTCTCCGGCACATCGAGCTTGTTCCACCGATCTCTCCACAGCAGCATCTGCTCAACAGCAGGCTTCATTAGCGCTGTGATGCCCAGCCGAATGGTCAGCGCAGCCACCAGAGCAGCAGCGCGACCGCCGAGCTTAGTGCCAGGAACGACAATATGGAGTAGGATACCCCAGAACTGCCGCTTGTGCTTCCGCAAGACCAGCGCGAGAGGAACTTTGGGCACTTCTGCATCACTCGTGGCAGCGATGTGAGGTGGCATTTCTGCCGAGCTGTTGATAAAGGTCAGGCGTGTGAGCACTTGGCCGAGCCGCTTGAGCACTCTCCAGTCGCACGAACGGCCGATTTCCAGTAGCTCGTCTCGGGTGAACTCCGTAATTGGCCGCTTGTCTTCATCTGCTCCAGTCGGCAGTGTGAACCGCAGCGTGGGGTCCAGACACACGCACGGGAACCGGTCATCTTCAGGTACCGAAGCTATGGTGGCAAGCACATCAGCAGAGTAGTCGTAGGATTCATCAAGCCAGGCTTTCATCCTCGATTGCTCGTCGGAATTCGAGATAGCTTCGATCTTGCTCCCGAACAGATCGAGCACTGCCTGTCGCCCGTCCATCGAGCGGTCATTGCAGAAAGTGCGCCATAGACTTCCGAAAACAGGGTTGAGGCTCATGGTCGTGACATCGCTCTCGATCGCGTTCCGCAATTCTGCCGCGACCAGAGCACGATATTCGGGATCGGAGCTGTACGTCTTGGACAGATCTTGTACGGGGACAGATCGCTTCACTAAGCACTCGTCCAGAGCCTCGATGGTCAGATGTTCGGCCTTGAGGTTGCTAAGTCTCGAGGGCCGGGCAATGAACTGCGACAGAAGAGGATCTTCCTCGCTCTTGACCTGGAGTATGCCATCGAGCTGGCGGTAACGCGACAGCTGAGCTAGCAGAGGCGCAACAGCCGCGCCCTCCTTCTTGACTCCCATCCAAGTCAGAAGCACGTCAACTGCGATTTTCGAGATGTTTCGCGCTGTGAAAGCTTCCAGGTGTATGCACGCGCCATCAGTCACCGCAGCAATGTATTCGAACACGCCGGCCCGTGTGCAATGTTTGTTCTTCACCACGCAAACGACCTGAGCGGTCTTGACGGGCCCTCGCAAGTGACCTGCAGCCCTGACCCAGTCGGCGAAAATGTGTCCGCAGCCGGAGTAGCTACCGGGCGCCCGTAGAGCAGCGCGTTCATCAGTGTTCGCTGCGCACGCATCGTCTGCATCAAAGTGCGGGGGATCATCGGCGAAGAGCATGATGACCGTCTTTGCATCCCCACGCATAAGCTCGTAGGTGCGAGCAAGTCCAGTCTTGATCGCTTCAGGCCAAGACCGCCCACCGTACATGCGCAGTCCTCGTGCCATATTGTGCAAGTCTGGTTGGGAAGTAGAGGCGCCGACAACGAGCCAGCCACTCCACTCGAGGAGCTGGCCGCCTTTGCAGTCGTAGTCTCGATAGGCGAGAATGCCGATTCGTGCGAAGCAGTTTGTGAGTTTGGAGAGTGCGATGACTTGTGGGAGGGCTTGGTTGAGAGCATCGAGATATGGCCCCATGGACGCGGTGGCGTCTACGAGGAAGAGGAGGTCGTATTCCTGACCACGCATTGCTGTGTTGTGCATCGCTGTGATCAAGCCTGGTGTGTCATCCTTGCAGAGGACTGCGGTGGTGTCATGGCCTGGCACGGGCGGCATGGCTGGATTGTCCTCCCCGCTGCTCATTGTCGTCGGCATCGTGGTGTGAGAATGTCGCGATATCTTTGCTTGGATAGTGATTCAACGTACAGATTGTCAGTGATATATGCAAGTTGAGTCCCGAGTCATACTGTTTGTGAGTCAGGAACAGGAACCGCATTGGGCGACCGCAATCGAGTTGACTTGTTGTCCTAGCGACGATGCACTTGCTCATAATTAGGTAAGTATGAGCCAGAAGTAGCCATGCAGCAAGAGATGTGGTTGCCTTTGGAGTCACTGAAGAAGCTTGCCAAGACTTCGACACCGCCGGATCGTGCTATTCAGTTTGGAGTGTCTGGTGTTCGGTATCTATTGACAATCAACAGTTCTTCTCAAACGCTTGTAAAGGTCAGCAGTGCATACCGGCCTAGCCTGATGCTTCATCTGGACGCCACTGCAGTGCTGCTACTCAGCATCACACAACTGGAGATTGGCAGTGCTTCCACAGGTATGCTGCATGCGTCCATTCACGCATACCACCCCAACGCTCTACACCCATTTCAGGCCCAGCTTGTGCATCTCCACAGCAAGCTGAAACAGATAATCCAAGCTCTCGCACTGCGTCTTTGCCTGCGCAACATCCTTACCCCAGACATACACTCCATGCCGTTTGACCAGCACCGCGCACGTCTCCGGCCACTCCTTCATGGCGCGCGACAAGCTCTCCTCCAAATCCTCTTCGTGCGCCGTGTTCTCAATGATTGGAATCTTCATCGTGTCAAAGTAGCCCAGATTGCCCAGCTTTCTCCCGCCCTCTGCAATCTCCTGCGACCCTGTGCCGCCGCGGGAAATGCCTTTGATCTGCTCAATCTCCCGCATGGCGAAGACGTTCCTATTCTCGGGGTCCTGGAGTCCCGCGTCGCAGATCAACGTGACCAGCACGGCCCATTGTGAGTGCGTGTGAATACATGCGCCCGCGCCGCGATGGGTATACGCAGACATGAACAGAGGCGTGCATGCCGACGGCTTCAAGTCCTACCTTGCCGTCAGCGACGGGAGCCCCTTGTGTGCCTGTCGACGGCAGCAACTTACCTGCGGTCTACGGAGGTATTGCTTGGTCGCGTAATCCATCACGAAAATGTCTTTTGGCTTCATGAGCTCTTTTTGCACGCCAGACGGCGCGAGATAGACGTGATTGTCGCGCCGGATGGAGATGCCGCCCCCTGTACCTGTGACCCAGCCATGGCCGTAAAACTGGTAGCAGAGAGAGCAGATGTGGTTCGCAGGGTGAAGGGGATCGGTGGATGTGATCAGGGCATCGTTGTTGCCGTCGCGGCTGCCACTTCCGATAACAGCCTCGTCAGTCCCAGCGGTCTCCGGAGAGGGTGCAGTGTCCGTCATGTTGTACGAGATTGTTCAACTGTAGTCATCAGCGGAGCGTCAGTGGGGTTGCGGGCTCGACGCCGGCGCCAAGTGCCAAGAAGGCCAATTCCAGGTATTCATGCAGACCCCTTCGTCATTCGTATTCCTCGTTCATGTCTTGTTGATCTCTCGTCCATACTTATCGCCTCACGTACAGGCGACGTCTGGCCTCAAGTCGAGTTCGAGCATTTCACAATATCACCAGAGACACGACTGGAACCAACCGATCGAAATCATATCAAGGGGCACTACATCGCCAGTACTGCATGCTCAAGCGTGCTCTCTATTGCTGGCGTCTTGTACACTGCGATTTGAAGCTGAAAGATAAAGTCCTGTTTGTACTTGTCTAGGATACAAAGGTCGTTCCGGATCTGGACACCTCTCCAACCAGTCCACTCCGTCAGTCCACCTGCTTCAGTCAAACATGTGTCAGGGGCTCGACCAGCCTTGCCAGCCCGCCAGAAGGCAGGTGCAGGTGCATGCGAACCTCATAAGTCACTTGGCGGCTAGTCCGAGGCGAACATCCGACCCGGGATCGTCCGAGAAAAGGCCCAGGAGTCTCTGCATAGAGCGATGTCATCTAGGTCCACCGCAACCATCAGCTCACACTTCTCCACGTCGTAAGCACAGCTGACACTCGACATGTGAATGCTACACAGCAGCGACAGTGAGGCAGGCCCCACTTCGGCTTTCAGTGTTGCAAGATCAAGGGGGTTATGGATAGTGTTGCATTTGAAGTGATCGTCGCCCGCGGGCCACCTATGAAGCTTGACATGTATTTGGTGTGTCGCAGAGCGGGCAGTCGCGTGGAGGCTCTTGCGAACATTCTGGTCATGATGGCTTCGAGCCCCTCGCCGTCCTCGATCCCTTCTCTTGCGTCCTCCATGTGGACCACATTGCCATGGTAGCAGAGTGCAGCGTACTCAGCTCGAAAATGTCGACAAGTCTAAAGTATGGTATTGACGTGGCGAGGGCCTTTCGCGAGTCCAATTGCACCTGATGGCTTTGTACTGATAACAAGGGGATCTTCTTGCACGAGAATGGATTGAAGGATCGTATTGCCTATCTCTGCTGAGACATTCATCAAAGAGATCGTTCTCGGCTGTGCAGATTATTTCCGGTCAAGAATGAGGCATGACTGTCAGCGGAGCTTGCCGAAATGGATCGAGTCGCGAAGCCACTGGCGATGGAGACGGGACAAGCGATGGTGATGGTGGCATGGTCGGAACGATGTGGATGTGGTAATTTTGGTGTGGTGATGTTGGCAAGGACGGTAGGTCGTCGCGCCGTGGCAAGTTCCTGCTTCTCAACGACGGGTTCACGCAAGGCATTTTTGCGAAAAAGGCAAGCACCTCTGAGGTCGCTGTTAGGAGCAGGCGACATGTCTCGGCTGGTCTCCTGTCTTGATTTGTGCTTGCGTTCTTGATCCTGTAGCGATAGCCTACGATGCGCGTATCGTCCGTGAGACTTCGGGCCTGCTAAGCATGTTATCTTCTGGGACCCCGAAATTTGCAGTGTGATTGCTGTGAGCACCAAGACAATGTTCACTGCAAATTTTCCCGAAGCTCTCCCTCTTCAAGGCCTGCCTTCCCAGCGCTTCCCAACCATCTCAACCGTGTGACATGAGAAGCATTGCCAACTCGTATCCACCACTCAGGGACACTCGTACTTTAATGTCTCGGAGATGGACTGTGGATGAAGGCCCTTGCGGCAATCCTGCGCCCACTGATACTTACCACGTAGGCACTCGCCATCCTTAGCGCGCCGCGTGTACGCTGCTACTCTACCACGTGAAGTACTCGCTGTTAGGAAGCGGAGACTGTGTCCACTGCCACGTGAAACCAGTCCATGAGGCAAATTGGTCGGGCGCAGCGGGGGTAGCCTGACACAGCAGTCTATGTCGATCTGTAGACACCGCTTTCATCATAGTCGTACTTCCTTTCTGCATCTCTTGTGAGAGTTGCGGCACAACTCTCATCCACGATCCCACTGGCTGGCCAATTCATGCTCTCATTCTAAAGAGCTCCTGACGTCGGTCGCAAAAGCCTTTGGGAGAGTGAGCGTCGTCGCTTGCCGAATTAGTCTGCGTGAGAATGTACATTCAGCCTCGCCTCTCTTCCCCTTTAAGAGCAGACTTGTCTTCTGGCAGTGCCGCATCTCCTCCAGATCTGATCACAGCTTGTCCTTGTTGTCTGCAATCATTCCAAGCCTTGCTGGCTGCCCGATCCTCGCGCGTACCTCCGTTCGATGACCTTTTTTGCTGGTCATGGCGGCCGAGTGCTTCGCGTCGCCGGCGGCCTGCGATGGAGCCGCCCGATTGCGGCTCAGCCTCACCAGAGTTTTGATGGGGATCGATGTGTCCATGCTCGAGGTCCGCCACGCGGTTTCCCAGTCAGTGTTGTGCTGTTGACAGCGCTCCGTCACAAATAGCATCTTTTGGCGGTTCGATGACCAAGCGATCACCCATCTGGACTGTTCAACCTCTCTTCCTCTCCAATTCTTTTCGTCCCCAACCTTGTCGTAGCCTCTGGTAAGACGGCCATCACCTTCAAGCCCCCGCCTTAATGACTTTGCTTAGAAGCACATCTTTCGCGAGGACCTATTGCATCTCTTCTGCAAAGCAAGTGTTTGGCGGCCAGCAAGGCGGCGGGACCGGACCACGATCTCAAGATGTCCATTCACATATCCAGGCCGAGCCCAGCTGATTTCTTATGTCAACGAGCTGGGGTCTAGAGAAGGGCTACTCCTTCTGTACTTCAAGGACAAGTTTGCTAGAGCAGATTTGCGAACCTGTTCGGAGCTGGGACCGGGACAGCCTCCAACGTATTACCCGTCTGAGATACCACGAAAGTCCTGTTATCTTCACGAGACAAGGTCCCTATCGCCACACTCAACGACGGCATTAAAACGATGCTGATGAAGAGCGATACTGAGGCTCAGATGCAATAAGGGACCAGTGGCGCCACCTGGCTGGCTGACGCCCATGTGGCTCATGGCACGGAGCAGGTGCCGACTCCGACAACATATTTCGTCTGGCGAACTTGCTCGAAGAATACTCTGCTACCCGTCTCCCGAGAATCACGGAGTCGCTGCCTGGCTGACTGAGCCTCTGGAAGTAGTTAAATGAGTCGCCTCATGAACCTCACGTCTACATCAACCTCGTGAGAAACGTCAACCAACGGTACCAGTGACCATCTCGATCATCGAATGGCGAGCCCCATACAGTACCACCGCGCACCCATTGCCAACTCCGATCAGATGGAGGGCTCTTCGTCAGAGCCACATGCGAGCGAACCGGATCGCCTCTTGCAGAGCCTGAAGCGCCAGACGATACCTACCGCGTGCCATAATTGTAGACTGAAAAAGGTCAAGGTACAAGCAGAGACGGCGAATCTCGACTAAACCAATGCTGATAAAGGCAGTGTGACGGCCGTCTGCCGTGCAGTTACTGCTCACGGCGGTCACTGGAATGCTCGTATGAGAGCACATTTCCGAGCGAAACACCACAGCAGGCGAAGAAGAGAAAGTATCTCGAGCTGACGCAGCGGTCAGAAGAGTTCCAAGAGCTCTACAACACTCTGTCAGGCCAAGATGAGGCGAAGGCAGTCGAGGTCTTCCGTCGCATTCGAGGCGGCGAGAGTCTGGAGTCAGTCTTTAGCCACATACAACACGGAGACCTGCAGCGCATCGCGCTGTCGGCGCCAGGTCAAAAATTGCAACAGCTGTTTCTGTTCAACTTGGTCGAGTCAACAGCAAGCTTGCAAGATGTTGCACACACTTCGGCCGCATTCTTGGCGAATAGCAGGATCACACTGCCGGTGCAAGAAGCATATGAGCCATTGCGGGATAGGATCGTGACTCTCGATGAGCTCAGTGGCATGCTCGCCAATGCCAATACCCCAGCGACGATTGAAGATTCAAACACACCACGTCCGAGTTTCGCGCCGGATGTCTTCCCAGGTCCTCTCTACTGGGTTCCAGCTCATCCATGGCTCATGCAGACTGGCGACGAAGAAGCCTCTCATCTGCTGTCGCTATTCTTCTCGTATCCCAATCATTCCTGGCGATTTGTCGAGGCTCAGGCATTCCTGGAAGCAATGCGTAGCAAAGACTTGCATTCACAGTACTGCTCGCCGCTGCTGGTCAACGCAATGATGGCATTGGCAATGTTGCACTCAGACTTCGGCGAAGCCCGTCTGGCGCCTGCACATTACACGGAGAAGGGCATACATTACCACAACGAAGCCATGAGGCTATGGGGCCTGGCAGAGTCGAAGCCGAGCGTTACGAATGTACAGGCGTTGATGATTTTGGCTATCGAATGCATCATTCGGGGAAAGGACGAGCAGGGCTTGGGTCTTCTGGCTTCGGGCACCTCGCTGAATAGTCTGCTGCCTACCATGCAGAGAACTGCGAACATGACAAAAGCTGAGGCGCTCTATATGGAAGTCCGTGGCTGCGCATGGTGGATGGTCGTGCACGTGGACTTGACCTACAAAGTTGGACTAATGCTGGGAGGCGATGTGACTGACTGGCACCTCGCGCCCGCCTTGGAAGATGTCCTGCCAGACACTCTTCAATACTGGGTAAGCAGACCTGCATCGGTAGACGAGGAAAACCTAACTCGGCAACAGATAGGCTATCCGCTCCGTAACGAACCGATTCCCTTCCGTGCCAACCTCGCTTTCCGGTATCAATGTCAATTTATCCGTCTTCTCTGGGAAGCGACACGGATTCTGATCTGGAACGCGTCAGATCTCGACGCACGACTGGAGCATGCAAGAGCAGTACGGCACCTTTCCTCCCAGCTGGAGGGCTGGTATCAGACACTTCCAGCGAGCCTTCGCTTCACAGCCCAAATGCCACCTAGCCTATACGACCTACACATTCAGTATCATTGTATCCAGATATCACTGCACGAGCGGACATATGTGCAGATGTGCGCGCCATTGCATCATAGGGTCGGCGACATTAGCGCACTCTCCGCTCCAGAAAACGAAGAGCTGAGACTATATCTACGAACCAAGGTTTTACAACACTGCTACGAAGGCGCCACCGCCATCCGTATGTTTCGTGAGACATATGGCTTGAAGTGTGTCTCATTCATCCTGCTGAATCACTCGATTATGGGCGTTTTCATCTGCTTCAATGACACATACTCCAGCCCGCAAGCCGACGTCATTCCTCCAAAGAACCAAACAGGCCCGATACAGGACACCGTCTCCGCACTAGAAGAATTCTTCCGAGTCTTGCTTACCACAAGCCTGAGATGGACACTATCCCGTGGTCTCGCGAGAAATGCATACTACACTGCGACCGAGGAAATGCACATCAAGCTGCCGGAGTCGATCGAGCAGATGACCCGCATCATGGCAGCAACGTGCTGGCAAGGAGCCGACTTGAGTCAGTTGAACGCAACCAATTACCCAAATTGGAGTTTGCCGCGAATCTGTGAATCGAACTTTGTGGAGGACTATCGTATGGGGAACCTGTTGAAGAAATGGGAGAATTTGGGGATGCGGCAGCCTGATGCTTTGGACCAGTCACCGCCATCATCGAGTGCAGGGGCACCATACGATCCGGTGCGCGATCAGTAAGGGAGGTCGAAGCTAGATTCTATTCTATGCATGGATAACGACTGCATTTCGATTCTCACCTTCTCAGTCTCTCTTTTTCAAGGTTGGACTTGTAGTATAAGAAGGGGCCCGTTGAACAATCATCTCGATGCAACACGAGATTCCATACAATGCACACAGAATGATTGATAGCTCTGTACACAAGTAACACAGCAAAGGCACTTGTGCGTCAGGCATCATTACCCACACAAAGCCACTCTTTTGACTCCTCCAAAGCAACCAAGTCTTTCAATTTTCTCCTGACGACCTTCTTCATCGCGTTTCTAGGAATTTCATTGCAGAAGATGACCCCGCCTGTCGGAACTTTGTGTCGTGACAAATTCTTTGCCACATGGCAGGCAATTTCCTGTGCAGTAATGGCATTCGACTTTTCATTAACAACGACATAGGCCCTGACTTCCAGTTCGTTCGCATCACGTCGAGCGGGTACCGAAGTTATCGCGGCATCTTTGATAGCAGGAAGCTGCATGAGCACGCTCTCGACTTCGTCTGGGGACACATCCCTGTGGGCAACCTTGAATATCTCCTTGTAGCGTCCCGAGAGGGCCAACTGGGATGACGCAATGTCAAAGTATCCTTTGTCGCCGGTGCGGAACCAATCTCCGGTGCTATCAGGAAGTGTACTGGCAGCACTTGCTTCGGGATTGTCGTGATATCCACTGAAATTCTGAGGGCCGCGCACGCAAACCTCGCCCTCCTCGCCTCGTGGTACCTCTTGCAGCGTTTCCGGGTCGATGAACTTCACCTCGACGTCGGATTGAATCGGCCCGACGTGTCCGGGGAGAAAGTCGTTGACGGTGTCGATAATGGCTACCAGCCCCGTCTCCGTGCTGCCGTAGCCGAATTTCAAATCACACGTTGGGATGGTGTCCTTGAATGCTTGTACATGACTAGCATCAATTGCAGAGCCGCCCAAACGGACCACTTGGAGAGACGCGACGTCCTCATATTGCCGTGTGCCATTCCTCACGGAGTCAACCAAAGGCTTCAAGAACCGGGGTGGGAGGAAGGCGGCCTTGATCTGGAACGTCCGGATGAGATCAATCATTGTTGGCACGTCTTTGGCGCTTTTCTCCGCAGTAATGTGCGTCTTTGTTGTGCCAATAACAGCACTGTTGTATATTGAAATGCTCGTGGCGTGATACAATGGAATTGAGATCAAAGTTGGTACCGCAGGCACGGTGCTGTCCCTGACTTCCAGGCCGGGACGATACATTTGAGAAATGCGTGTAGCGTGAGAAAGATTCGCTGCTTTTGGACTGCCTGTAGTGCCACTACTAAACATCCTCATCGCCATGATTTTGGCCGGGTCTTTGCCGGCATTGGGATTTTGCCATGTTGAGTCATCGGTTGAAAGCAGGTGGCTCAGTTTGAGATGCGACGCAGAGGCAGCGTCCAGCCCAGGAGGATCGTACAGATATATCTGCGATGCTGGCAAGCCGGCAGCTCTGGCGGACTCCAGAGCGAGGTCGAGTAGTCTTGGGCTGGCAAACAGCCATTTCACGGATCCTGCTCTCAATTGATGGATGATTTCGGCAGGCTTGTCTGATGTTTGCATGGGACAGAATACCCCACCTGCAGCTATGACTCCGTCCCCTAAGGAATGGTAGTATATATCATTCTCGGAAAGCAAGGCAACACAATCTTGATTCTGTAGGCCTGCGGCGTGGAGTCCAGCGGCTATGCTTCGAACAGCGCTCGCATATTGCCGCCACGAGATGGTCCTTCCCGGGCGGTCGGTATCGATCAAGATCTACGCATCTCAGCATCTATACCATTATCTGATGCTCATCTGTGGCAGTATTGCACTTACTGGTGAATCTTTGTCTTCCGGGCCGCGCGAAAGAGTCAACGATGTCCAGTCCATGGCAGAAATACGGCTTGAGCAATCTAGGGAATGATGAAGCTGCGAGCTGGAAACCTGAACTGCTGACGAGGCAGCGGTTCTTATGCCGAGTGGGAGCAAGGTGGCGTTGCGTGAACCTTTTTGGGACGTCTTAGACGGGTATTCAGTAATTGATTAGCCGCTGCATTAGTAACTACCGACTGGGTACAGGGTTTACAAGCTCCACGTTGCGAAGCCAAAACTTAACACCCAGAACTTGTATCCTTTGTCAAGGGCATGCTTATCCTGTACGAGTTCAGCATGCTCATGCCGGGACTACGATGATCAGGGAGATCGGCACAGCAGAGTTCAAGTTGAGCTGTCCCGGATGAAGCGGTCTGCCATCGTTCAAGTCAACGACAAACAGTGCCCTGCTTCCCTGCTTCCGTCACGTCCGCAGGAAGCTGCACATGCCGGCGAACGCTGCGTGGCGAGTGGTCTTCTACCTTGGACATTCAAACATCGCCAGCAGTGGTCCAGTTTTGCAGGCAAAGCAAGAAGGCGGGGCTTGTTCACACTCGTCGGCCACATGTTTTGAAGTCAATAACAGATGTTTGAAAGCAGAAAACTCTGGTTGGGCGATAGGAATAACGTCTGTTCAGGACGAGAGGTCTTCTGAAAGTTTTTAGTATGTCGTTCATGCCAAGACAAATCGGCGCCAAGTTCGACGTTAGCTTTTCCTGTCCTCACATCTTGCGGGAGCCGATGCGTTGTTCGTTGCTTGCACAAACAATCCTCTTTTGCGGTCTTCAGAATTTTTATGCGCAGGAGCTCCATGCCGGAAAAGCCTGGGAACGAACTCGTATCTTGGGCCCTCACGACGTAGTCTCTACTTCCATGGAAATGACCGATTGCACAACTCGGCACGCTGCGCCTATCCGATTGCTATTCATCAATATTGCAGCTCACACTTCTGCCGAGATGGTATTCCGCGGCGGATAATCGGAAAATAGAAGCCACTAGCAAGGCGCACGAGACCAAGTTCAAGACCAGTCCATCAGGCAGAGTCTCTTCGCCAGCTGTTCTGGGCATTACGAACCAGTTTCGTGCTGTGGTACTGGATATTGCAGACACCCGAAGAGACGACTGTCGTTCCGCCGTGCTGGGATGTGGCAGTTAAGTCGGGATTAACGAGTCTGTAGAACTCGATGCAACTGTGAACGAGGAGATCAGCCCAGAAGAGGTAGAACAGGAACGAAATTGATGTGGAAGGGAAGACTGATAGCTCACTTACCAAAACAACAGCATATCACAGAGACACATGAGACGACTGAATCGCACATTTCTGCAGAACTATTTGGTCGTTAGCCATAGAATGGCCGCATCCACCACATCGCGAAAGGGCTGAAAGCTCCCCTCTCACCGACGCTGTTCCATCAGAGCAGCCCAATGCTCCACCAAATGCCGTGGCCACAACTCAAGAATTAAACACCGCGCAAGCCCGTAGCAGCAATCGGAATCACAAAGCGACACAGCGCGCGCCTCTCCTTCCCTTCCGCTTTGTCGAGCCCGTAGCCGCAACTTCAGCCACACGCACTGCCTCCTTAGGCCTTGCTTGCGCCTCCGCCGTCGGGTCCTGATCATAAACGATCACAAAGATCTGCTTGCCTTCACCCTCTCCAAGCACAGTGTCTTTCCGGACAAGCCGTTCCAGGCCATCAAGCGTCACTTCAGGCATGTCGACTTTGGTATCGTCGTTCAGCAAGATGACTCTGGTTGGCGAGTGAGACAACTTGTCGAGTTTTGCTTCGATGGTCGCTCGCGCTGTCTGAAAGTCTAACAGAGTGACTACATTGAACTCTTTGACGTCCCCGCGACGGGAGTAGAAGTCTAATGTGTTCTCGCTCGCCGGACCTGCTGGGTAGTGTGCGCACGAGATACGCTTGGTGTGCGAAGTGGCGATTTCTGGATTTGCCATTCTGGATGTCTGGTTTGTGATTTGCAAGAGATGCCAGTGCTTGGAAAGAAGAGTACTGTGGCAAGTGTGAGAAGGTCGTGTTGCGGAGCTGGGTTTGCTGCAAGACGGGCACGATTTTGCACAGATTTTACCGACAGCGCATGATCTGTCAACAGCGTCTGACATCGAGCAGTCAGTGAATACAGTAAGTGCCAGGCTGTCACGAGCTCAAGGTAACGAGGGCTTCCGGCAGGCCACCACCGCTGCCACCAAAAAAGCTCTCCCATTGAAGTCGAATTGGACTGCAAAGTTGCCAACCAAGGCTCGCCAACAACAGAGAGTGTGAGACAGTTCAGATTTTCATCTGCTCCCACATACACCAGCATGCAAATCCATACCAAGCGCGAGCCTACGATCTTTAGATTCAATCGGGATCAGGCTCATCGCCAAACAACGATGCCAGATCTCGTACCTCATGGCGCACCCTACCCGTGGTCGTCAGAAGGTACATTAACCACACTCGCATCTTCCGTTCAAGCACAGTGTTCCTTAAAGCACGCCCGCGGTCCGCATAGTCTATCGGGCACTTCACACCCGCTCCGAAAAACCATTTCAGCTCATCGACAAGCTTGGGGTGTCGTTGATATCCGTTACCCATCATTGGCTTTCGTTAGCCGGACTTTCTCACTCCAGATCACACCCCTTGACTCAAGTACACCTTCGCAGCTACTCAGCAGCAGTACACAGGTAGAGACTGCGAACCAAGCACAACTACTATAACAAACAAACACCCACTCTTCTACAGAAACGTCGACTCCTCTTGGACAGCAAAAGCAGTCTCATTTGCTTACCCTCATGCACGCTCAAGACTGCCATCCGGAGAAACCGAACAAAACTCTCCAATGCCATCCCTCATCGTGTCCTGCCACACACCGCATCAATCACCTCTTCACTCCTGTGTAACCGTCATGTACCCCAAAAAAATCTACGGCAAGCGCGCCTAGACCATGCCAAGCGCGCTAGTCAGAAAGCGGTAATACAATGCGGGAAGTGAGATCCAAGAAGAGAAAGAGAGACCCGTGGGCAAAGCGGTCAGGTTCTCGCCACGATTCCATGTTTTGTTTGCACAAAAATCTCTTCTTGTTGCTTGCATTCCTGTTCGATCATCATTCCTGTTTGCGTGCTGTCGTTCAGATCCATCATCATCACGAGTCTGCAGAAATGGACGTTGTGAGTATCGGTCGATATGTCGTGTGACCTATCGGGTACGAGTATACACGTACTGACTCTGACCGCGTGTGCAGATCACCCAACATCGCTGTCGATTGCTCGAATTGCCCGGCGAGCTTCGCAATAACATCTACGAGCGCGTGCTCCTCAAGTCCAACTCTGTCCAGATCGATCTTACAAGTTCTTCTTCCGCCGCGTCGACAAGAAACGATGCGTTCGCTCTACTGCAAACCTGCAAGCAAATCAACCACGAAGCCTCGAATTTGATTCATGAGAACACGTTCGAGTTCATCACCACTATTCACGCACACCAGGAGTACGATGTCGGAAGCAGTCTGACGCGCCTGCGCAAGATCTGCCAGTCGAACTTATCGGCACCAAAGCTCAAGCAAATCATCGTATGTCTGGACCGCGATCTAGCATTCGAGAACGTAGCTCGTCATATCGGAATGCTGTTCCGTGCTTCGGAGCCGCTGCGGGAATTGCAGAAAAGCGGAGTCGATGTAGCGGTGTACGTTTCCGCACAGCTATGCCGGGATCTGGAATTCAGTCCGCGATTGCAGTTTCATCTGGGAGATGCCAACGAAGCGAAGAGGGAACTTGAGGAAGGCTTCATGGCGCAGAGGATCGCAGCAGGTTTTGGCAACGGGAAGGATTTGAAGACTGTCTATTTTGAGATGTTGAGGTCGAGACTGCTTGAGGCGTTCTTTCTGGAGGATTAGGCGTGCTTGACTTGGAGTTTGGGGTTGCATGCATGTGGGAGCAGCACTGCTTTCGGAGAAGCTTGGTTACAGTCCAGCTTCGGAAACTAATTTGCGCGTCTTGAGAAGCGTCAGTAATGAGAACACGAGGTGATGAAGAATGTACGACTCACATGCTCAAATGCATTGTGACTACACAGCCACGCCGAGAAAGCTGGATCCAGAAGTGGGCCAGTATCCACTTCTTGATCATTGGCAAGCTGCTGACCGGCCATCTTCCGATCACGATGCTCCTGCTCCTCTCCATCCGGCATGTGGATGAATTCGCCATTGCGCCGAGCATTCGCTTGCACTTTCTCGCAGCGCCACTTGCGGCTTCTCTCATATACGCGCATGGCGCTTGGAATGTCTTCGGCAGCTTTCACTACAGACATGACCTCTGCCAATGCCGCGGCATCTTCAGTAGCCATTGCAGCGCCTTGGGCAAGGAACTGTAACATGCCATGAGCGGCATCACCAATCAGGGCAACCTTGCCCGACTTCGACGTCCATCGCGGCAGTCGAGCGCACTTCAGCTAGCGCCCAAGACTTGCAGTCCTGAGACTTGGCAAGTGCTGCTCGGAGCGCGGGATCAAAATCGTGGAATTTGGCTTGGATCTCTTCAATATCGGCCGGCTTGTTCCACTCTGCTGCGGAGTCGTTGCGAGCGGGATATGTGCCGTTGATGGAGAAGATCTTGCCGTTCTCGGCCGGGTAGATGATCACATGACGAGAGGGCCCCAGCCAGACGTTTGTGCCGCCGTTACCGAGCAATGCAGCAGCTTTAGGGTCAGACATGACTTCCCCCCGAGTGGCCATTGCGCGGTAGGTTGATAGTGGCTGCAAGATTGGCGATACGTCCTCCTCAGGGATCATCAACTGACGGAGACGGGATTTCATGCCTGGGAAGTGTCAGCTTGGTCAAGTTGAGTGGCACTGTTCTGGTGATAGCGTCTGCGATGATCACCAGGTTGCCATAGAAGATTTCGCCTTCACTTGTAGTGACTGATGGCTCGTCTTCGCTCATGGTGACGATCTTTTTCCCCAAGAGCACTTCAACACCCGCTTCGAGAGCTGCTTCATATAGGCCTTGCTGGTAGTCGCTCCTCTTCATCGACCAATTTGGCGTCTTTGGCGGAGTGCTTGTGATAGGCGGCTTTGGCTGAGCAAAGACAGAACTGTTGTCGTATCTCCGGAAGATGAAGCCCGAAGGGGAGATGCCGACATGTCTGAATCGCTCGAGGATGTTCCAGCGCTCCAGAACGAGAGTCGCGTTCGGCGGTACGTGAATGCCAGCTCCCACAGGAGACAGCTTGTGTGCACTTTCCAGCAACACGACTTCATGCCCTTGTTGTGCGAGGCCGATTGCTGTGCACAAGCCTGCTATGCCTGCACCTGCTATGAGAATTTTGAATCTTTGCTGATGCATGGTCGATGCTGTAGAGTCTGGACAGTCAATGGGCAATGTTAGCAGAGATCAACGAGATTCTGCGAGAATTTATATGGTATTCCTGCGATTTAGCAGCGCTGCATTGCTACGGCATACATCCTTTGTGCGCGCACTGTCGACGCGCGAGAGCACCGAGCGAACGTGAAGGCATGAAGTCTGGACATTGGCGTACTCTTGGCCAGATCCTTCGGGGACTCGATCGCTCCGAAAATTCTTGTCAGCAGAGCTAAAATCTGGAGGAAAGCGTTCCGCTCGCTGGTAATCTTCCAATTCGGATGCACGATTGCTCAGATCCTGCGTGCTCGTGAACATAGGGCTCCTGCAGCTGCTGAAAGCGGTTCTGATGTGGCTCTCCGTCTGACGTCGCAGACAGTTGTGCTTTTGCAGCTACACTTCGCAGTCGGGGATTCGCCATTGCGTAATCGCCGACTCAGCGCTGCTGCGAGGATGATCTCTTTGTGGCATTATTGCCTTCTCTTCCGATCTCGCAAGAGAGGTCGTCCCATCGCTGATGGTAAAGGCCAGTGTCTTGCATTAGCGCGTCAGATGCGTCGAGCTTCGAATGAGAGGCCGATGTCGAGCAGCTCGTGATGCATCTAGGATGTAGAAGGCGACGAGAAGAGAAAGTGAAGGTGAGGAAGTGGAATGGCTGATGAGTAATACTGAAGGACAAAAATAGATTCGATGTCACCTCTTCAGCTGCACCTTCACTTGCTTCATCACCACAATGCCATGGAAGTATCTCCTGCACGCGCTGTATCGCAGACCAGCCGTATGCGCTCACTCTGTACATGATGCAGACATCTTCACTTCGCCCGCCTTCCTTCTCATGTCTCCTGCAGCTGAGGCAGCAGTCGCGCAGCTCACCTTCTGAACTGCTTCACTTTGCTTCGCGTCTTTCTTCATCAGAAGTGGCAAAGCTTCCAACAAGTTCTGCACTCATCAAATCCATCACACACCGCAGCGATCATGGCTCTGGTGCTGGCGAACGACATCATCGCCGAGGCCGACTTCAATGACTGGCTGGACGACATTCAAACTCATCTCCGCGCACGAGGACTTACGCACACAACCCACAGCGTACCCTCATCCGTGAAGGCAGCTCTTTACGTGTCCACTCGCACACAAGCAGAACTTCTGCTCAGAGTCCCACCGACTGATCTCCTGGACTCCACGAAGCTCATCGAGCACCTTCGGCGTCTCACTTGTCCCCTCAGGTTCATGGATCTTCCGCCAGAACTGCGCAACAGGATCTACGACTATGCGATTCCACGGATTTGCGGAAACAGCGCGCATGTGCTGCTAAGTCGGATCGTTATTGGCTTGACCTTGCCAGAAGGTCTACGGCGATGCATCAAATCAGACTTCGAGCTTCCAGCTCTCACGAGAATCTCGAAGCAAGTCAGACGAGAGTCACTCGGTCTGTTCGCTGCGACTCGCCATCTACACATGGACATCATGAGTTGGGACGATCTTTCCTCGAGCGTACAGAAGTACATTGGCCAGTGGGCCAGCATCGCCGCCAATGCATATTTGAGACAAGTGCGAAACTTGACGCTTCGGATAAATCCGCGGATTTACCACTTCACGTTCTCTCCATCTGGAGGACTTGATATTAGCATGCAATATGTCCGCCGAAGCTGCAGAGATCTTATTCAGACTCATATCGAAGCCATCGAGGCTGAGCGAAAGATACTCGGACTGCAGGGAGAGTCCATCATCATGGCCATCCTGCGTAGGCCTGACCTCTGGTAGTGTATCGCGGACATTCTCGATTGAGTTGGCGTCTACATGACGCTCAGTAGCATCGAAGCAGGTGTCGCTGGGCGAGGTTCGAAGAAGTGGGACAGGGCATGCATGGCCACACTACAGATGCGGTTCCGGCTCACTGAAGCAGCGAGAGGAGGGACCAGATCGGTGTTGTTCTCCAGGATGGCTTTGCTGGGATTGACAGTGAATGGTCACAGTATTCCTCATGCCACGCGCAGGAAAGGGGAAAGATGCAGGCGGCATGTCTGTTCAAGATGCATCATCATATCCGCAAACAAAAGACCAAAGTTTCAGGAAATCGTAACTCGTCAAGTCATTACCCTGCAAAGCTTTTTCTTTCTCTTCTGTTCATTCGTCTGTCGATGTCGTAGAACTGCCCAGATTTCCCGAACTCGCAAAAGACGTGCTTATCGACACGCTAAAAGCCACAACATGTGACTCCCCAGGGCCGAAGTGCTCTTCACCTGCATTGCGTACGTGCTCGTCCATCTTGTCCTTTCGCGGAGTTCTATACCGGCAGATCATGGCACCGCACTCGTAGCGCTCGTTGCTGTACAGATGGACCTTGTCAAGGTGCCTTTTCCGATCGCCCTTCCTGCCAAAGGTCACTTTGCAGTCTTGCTCCGTGCAGGGGATCTTCGGCTTGGATGCACGAGGACTACTAGTAGCGATGCGAGGAATAGCGAGCTTGTCTGAGTCAGCTGTGTTGAAGCTTTGTTGAGTGCCGGTGCTGGTGTCGAAGTCTGATCGGGTGGCTACAGCTGTTGCGATTGGTCGTTGCACATCGACGGAAGCCAGCAGTACGCCGGCCTCGGTGCGGTGAAGGCCAGACGCGGGAAGTGCTGAACGTGGGGCTACAACAACCTCAGGACCGCTTGTGGGTTCCTGTAGCGTGGAAGAGCGAGTAGATATAGTAGCCGGTTGGTCGCACATGCTGCCCTGTGCTAGTCTCGCGGAGGCCCAGCGATTCTGCGCTTCAGTTGAAACGCGTTCGCCAATCCATGCTCCCACATGCGCAATCGACGACTGCTCGGCCGGCACTTCAGTTGCATCCTCTCCGCAGTCCTTCGGATATCCAAATCTCCCACGCTGTTAGCCCGGACCAAAGTACGCCGTGGGCATACTTACAATTCCAACGAGAACGACTCGTACCCCGGGATGCAGCTGGATGGAAGCTCGTCTCCACTCGCAGGCGGAACAGAGTCGGCCATTGTCTCTCCGTGTGCGGACAGAATTGTCTGGGGAACAAGAAAGAAAGGCCAGCAATTTGACCTACTCTAGACTCTGAGCATGCAACAACGAGTGCGAAGAACAGAGCTCAGGTCGACGCTGCACCAGCCCCAATCTACAGCAGACAGCTGCTGAACGTGGGTGCAGACAGCCAGAGGGGTCGCGTCGCACATCATCTCTGCCAATCAACGGACAGGAAGTGTAGACCGAGACGCGAAGGTCCGCTGAAGTCGTGCCTGAGGTTGCGGGATCGCTAAGGAGGGCGCACCAGTCGCTGTCTCATGCACAGTCACGTGAAGTATTCGTAATGAGGGGTAGTTGTGTGGGCAGATGTGTCGGCCGAGGAGGCCACGTTCGGCCGAGAGAATATCGTATGCAGAGGGGCGGACAATCTGTCTCTCGGCAGCAATGGTGCCTGACCGGTTGCAGCGCTGGAGAAGCGACCATCGGTGGAAGACGTTGTGGTGGTCCAATGCAGGTGTTGTCGGCGATGTTCGAAGAGCATATTGCCAGTGGGTGGGCTTCGTAGTTGAGTCTGTGGGTGTAATCCTCACGTCGCGGTATGATCGGGCGGCCTTGAAGTTCAAAGTTCAGTGATGCAGCGGTCAGACTGGAGTGAAAGCTGATTGCAATCACTTCTTCTCGGCCAAAGCCTTTTCAGGTGTGATGCCGCTGCACAGCGGCGAGATTGGGAACGCCATGTGGTCCAGATGGTAGCACCCCGAAGATCATGGAAAGGTCGCAGAGCGTGAGTAGTAGCAGTTCTTGAGCGAGAGCACAAATGTGCCAGTAGTGAGGCCGCCAGTAGTCATGACTACGCTTGAATCGTTCTCGAATTTATTGGGGACGAGTCGCCGTCACAAGTAGAGCGTAAGCATGAAGGTGAGGAGTTGTTGAAAGAGGAGTGTGAAATGCGGGAGGTCGCCATGAGGGCAAAAGCGGCCTCAACTGTATCATGTGACCGTCCTCACCACTGCGACAAGGTTCAAGATCCTTCTGTGCATCCTCGATGACAAAAAGAGCGGACGAGTGAGATTTGGTGAAAAGTGATCCGCTGTATCCACCAATCGTAAGTGTGGAAAGCTGGCCCCGTTCCATTAGTCAGACGTAGGCTGTATGCAACCTTGAAGTTATGCAACTCCCAGCTAAAGCGGTTAATCGCTGCCACTCTCTCCCAGCTTTACTCATTCTACAATCACGCACTACATCGCATACTGCGATATGGCACAGGAATGGGAAGCATGATGTGCTCAAGGAGTGTTGTGCTGTAGTGCGTAATTGTAGAATTACTTTTGAAGCTCCTATTTTGGAGCTCCTACGCCGCTTAGATACGCTCTGTGCTACGCTTTTTGTCATGTGTCATCACCACTTTCCACCCTCCATTTTTCTACCCACACTCACAGATTCCCCCTCGCATCCTGCTCCCTCTCAATCGCCTCAAACAAACTCTTGAAATTCCCTGCCCCGAACCCATCAAAGTTCTCTCGCTGGATAATCTCAATAAACACCGTCGGCCGGTCCATCAACGGCTTCGTGAACAGCTGCAGCAAGTACCCGCCCTCGTCAAAATCAATCAGAATATTCAGCTTCTGAATCGTCTCGAAACTCTCCTTCAATTGCAGCCCGGTCTTCTGGATGCGGACTTTCATTTGCTCGTAGTACGTCGGCGGGACGGAAATGAACTCCACGCCGCGCGCGCGCAGATTCGTGACGGCGTGGATGATGTTGGTCGTGCGGAGGGCAATGTGCTGCACGCCGGGGCCATTGTAAAAGTCGACGTATTCTTCAATTTGCGACTTTTTCTTGCCGTGTGCGGGCTCGTTGATGGGCATTTTGACGGAGCCGTCGCCGCTGGACATGACGATGGATTTGAGGGCCGAGTAGTCGGTACAGATGTCCTTGTCGTCGACGGACCAGAAGCGGTGGAAGCCGAGACAGCGTTCGTAGAAGTCGCAGACGGCGGTCATTTCATCCCAGTCTTGGTTTCCAACGCAGTGGTCGATTGCTTCGAGTTCAATGGGCGGGAGGAATGCGTTCGCCGCATCTGATGCTGCGATGGACCGGTAGCCGGGGAGGAATGTGCCGGAATATGTCGTGCGTTGGATGAAAGTGTGAGTGGTGTCGCCGTACGTCTTGATCGTTGCCGAGACCACATCGCCTTCGTCTGAGGAATCGGTGCGAGGGGGTGAGACTGTTGTCGCGCCGCTGGAGACGGCATTTTCGTACACGGCATACACATCATCGACCTCGAATGCTATATCCTTCACTCCATCACCGTGCTTGTCCAAGTGGTTGTACATTTCATCGAGCAGTGCTTGTTCTTTGGGCGGCGCAGGGCTCAGCGCTTGCCGTGATGATGATCGGACAGGAGATGTGAAGACAAAACGCACATCGCCATTCTGAACCACGTGCGACGCGACATATCGTGATCCTGTTTCGAGGCCTTTGTGTGCTACTGGCTGGAAGCCCATGCGAGTCGTGTAGAACTGGCAGTCACATTAGTAGACAGCTCGACGTCTTAGTCTTAGGAGTTGCATACTTGCGCAAGCTGCTTTGCATTGCCTACCCACCATGTAACGTGGTCGTATCCCCTGTAGTCGACGTGTCTGGACTGTGAGTGCATGGCAGGTGCGGTGTCATCGGAGTCGTAGAGAGGTGATGAGCGACCGCTCGACGAGGTGGCAATTAGAGCGCCTGGCGCCATCTTTGTTTAAGTTGTAGTGAGAGGAGTCGCTTTGTTGAGTTATGTGAAAGGAGACTTTAAGGTTGCTGAGAACAGTGCGTGAACGGAATGGGAATGGGAGAGCGCTGCTTATGTCTCGTCGACCTACCATCCGCAACACGCAATGCATTTTCGCTCTTACCGCATGATTGAGCATGTCCGTCAGCTCCTGCTCACATTGTTGTTGCGGCTCTACGAACATGAGGATGTCTTGGCGTCGGCTTAGATGTTTGAGCGACGCTGGCCGTCTCTCATAGCCCTTGAGCCGGCCTGCCGTCTCGGCTTAGTGCTTAAGCCGCTCAAGTGGCCAGGATTAGTCGTCGGGACAAAGACAACAATGCTCAGCGCGCGCAAACGAGGATTAGAAGGGCAACGTCAGCCGGGCCTTGGTGCTCGATAGTGCCAGCTCCACAAATGCTGCAGTTGAGCCATTTCATCTCGCCTGCTGGCAATAATAATAGCATTGCTGGACATCCAAGTACGAGGCCCGTTCTGCAACGCACAGCACTCTTCATTGCTCCGTCCATCTCCTCGACAATACCAACTATGCTGCCCAGACAGCTCTCCAAGGCCGACTCGGCCGTGCTTGCTCAGGTCTTCGACCCAGAAAGTGCGCCATCACGCGCAGAAGTCATCATCGACCCCAGGCTGCCCGAGGACCGCCACATCCACGATGCAGCACTGCTTGCACAACTCAGATCGCGCGAGAGGCAGGCGATATCGATCATTGAAGACTTTGAACGCAACAAGGCTCGCTTTCCGGATGTGAGAGAGAGTGCCAAAGATGCTGCATATCGGGCGGCGCTCACGTCTCTGGATGCGCTCATTACAGAATATCCCAGCTACGCTTCTGCCAGGAACAACAGAGCGCAGATGAGGAGATGGAGGTTCGGGGACCGAAACACGCTCGTCCGACCCAGCTCTCTGTTGTATGCAGACCAGTGCGCAGGGGGTCTAGCGGCGGAGGCAGATCTGAAGGCTTGCATCGCGGTTGCATCGCCCGCGAGACCACAGGATGCTGTGTCTCCGGCTCAGGGCAAGCTACTTGCCCAAGCATATACGCAGCTCGGTGCGCTCTACCATGCGGCTGCGAAAGACCTTGAGGCGGGACACGGCGGCAACGTGACCGAGATTGAGGGTATGGTGTGGGATGGGAATCGCTTCGAGGAGGAGGCTTCCAGAGCATTCTATCTCGGTGGCATGTATGGCAACGAAGTGGCCAAGGCGTTGGCGGTGCACACAAATCCTCATGCGAAGCTCTGTGGAAGTATTGTCAAGGAGGCCATGCGGAAGGAGATGGAGACGGCGTGGTAGATCATGGCTGTGTTGG
Source organism: Septoria petroselini (assembly GCA_022559915.2). Lineage (NCBI taxonomy): Eukaryota > Fungi > Ascomycota > Dothideomycetes > Mycosphaerellales > Mycosphaerellaceae > Septoria > Septoria petroselini. The sequence goes on along the minus strand of JAFJTQ020000023.1, from coordinate 80,105 downwards.
GACGATAGAGATAGACCTACCCAAACGCCTTTCTTGCTGGCAGCGTTTCTCGATTATCACGATCGGATGGTGGCCATTCTGATTCGCTTTGGGAGTCCTTGCTGGGCGGATGTACAGGATATAAAGCTTCCAGACCGGATGCAGACCTGTCTACCGGTTCCAGTTGATGCCAAATAGCTTGCCGCCTTTGGCCTGCGCGAGTGCACTGGCATTCTCCAAGTACACTCGCTGTTCTCCCGGGATATCCAGCGCCAGCAGCTGGTACTGGAAGTCCTCGCCCGGCCGTCGAGACATGTGTAATTGCACCGTGCCGCTCGCTTTCGATCCTGTCACGTAGAAATGCTTGTGCTCATCAGTACCACGTACCTGCCTCCCACAATCAACGTGACATAGACATACCATGTGCAAATGCTCAATTCCCGCTCTATCCGTCTCCAGTCGACTGGCAATCGTCCTGTTCCGCGCCCAACGACTCCAGCTCGGCTCGCCGTGTGCTTCAATATCGCGCTTACTCCCCCGCGCATCGCCAGTCAGCAGCCTCCTGCACTCGGGATCCGCGCGCACACGATCGGCGGCGCGGTTGAAATAGGCGGTCTTGCTGTCGGACGAAAAGACTTCCAGCCAGAGCACCGTAGCCACCGCGCCCGTGAGACCAATTCCCAGCGCGACGATGCCAAAGTTGAAAGACTGCTGTGTTGTCCGGGCTGCCTTTTCACCGATGGACAGATCTTTCCACGGCACAGCGCCGGTGTCGTTGACTACTGTTACCGATCGTCGACGTGAGGCTGCCGCCGCGGCGTCTTTGGGCAGCGACGATGATGTCGTGGCGTGGCGGGCGGTGTGGAGTGTGATTACTGACGGCGCGCCAGGCAGCAGTGGCCATTGCCTGCCCACGGCGAGCTTTGCCAGTCGTTCGAGCATCGTCGTCGTCGTCGTCGGTGTCTCATCTCTCCCAGCGGAGACGGCGGAGGAGAGCTTCGTTCACTTTGGTCTTGGCAGGGAGAGTGGGGCGTTTCTCGGCACGCATATGCGAACTTGTGTTCCCTTCTCCATGCACAAAATTACCACATTCTCGCGAGTTTTGTGTATACACAAGTGAAGTACATGCACTGTGGACGGGATGGCGAGTCCGGATATGCGCCACCTGCTGCGCGTGTTGGAGGAGCGCAATATCCCACTTGGAGAGGACGACATTGCCTGGGCGTTCGAAGGGAGCAAGACGCGGGACGACGCCACGGCCTGGGTCAAGGAGTATCTAGGGCCGTCGACTCTGCTGAGCAAGGACGAGCTGCGTTTCTACGAGAAACATGGAATCCAGACGGCCTCGGACTCTGCGCCTCATGGCAGGCCAATGGACGACAATGAATTTGAAGCCGCCATTGACTCCCTCGAAGCAAGCACTGCCGCCATCGACCGACAGTGCCAAATGCTGGAGCAGCAAAAAGTCGCTCTTCAGAAACTGAAGTCGCAGAATGGCCACTCCGATGCCGCATTCCTCGCTCGAGAGAAGCGACAGCAAAAGTTTGCGCGAGAAAAGGCACAGCTGGACTTTGACATTGACGAGCTCTCCCTTGCCACCAAGGACCGTCTGCGGACTTCGATGAAGCGAAACAACGCCACAACGGGAGGTTTCGATGCAAGTGTGAACCGCCTACTGGAAAAGGACGATCGACTTTTGGATGGCCTGCAGAAGTTGCTGCCAAGGCTGAGTGATTCGTCCTCGGACAAGGACGGTGCATCAGAAGTCGAGCAATTGTGCACCACTCTGACAGAGCTGTCCGTGCAAAGCATCAGAGCTCGACTGGACAGTACATACCGCCAGAACCTGCTGGACTACAGCCGTCGCACAACCTCAACGGACGGCCTCACCGAACAACAGATCAAGCAGCGTCAAACACTCCACGCAGAGCTTGAGGAACTAGGAGGCGAGATCCAAGGACTCGTGTCCATCGTAATTGACAATCAGTACCGCAAGTCACTCAAATCTGGTCAGCTCTCCGCTCGCGCCGAAGGACAAGCACACAAGGCGAAACTGGCCGAGTACTCTGTCGCAGCCCTAGTCTACCTCACGTCTCGGCTGGATGCCATTACTGGCCACATTCAGCATCTAAACTCCCATGGAGCAGCTCTGCGCTCGATCTTAAGGACATTGGAGAGAGTCGTAACTGTCGAGCAAGCAAGACCTGGCGCAGCTGCACCGTCCACTCCATCCGCAGATCGACAATCAGCCGCAAAGGGTCTGAAGCCTTTGCGTCTGGTCCAAGCAAACATGTCCGAAACCCAAGACCCTGCTATCCCCTTCCTCCGCGACCACGACATCCGCGTCCCAGACCCCATCGAACCCACCAAACTTGCCGCCGCACTGGAAACGGCTGTTCACGAAAAGCAAGAGAAACTTCAGACTCTTCAAAAGTCAGCCGAAGAAACAATCACCGACGCCATTGTGCGCTCTCTCGCGAAGAGCGACGCGAATGTTCACGAGCTGCTCAGTGCAGTGTACGCGCAGTCTCGTCATGGCAAGATTACGCTCACCGACAACCACGTCCAGACCGCGCTGGATAGTCTCGAACACGACACGCAGAGAATTGGCGATGAGATGCGTGAGTTGGATGTCGATGGTGTTGCGAGGGTGGTGAGGAAGAAGCAGGAAGCGGCGTTGCGGCGGTTGGGTGGGTGAGATGTAGTAAGCGCCAGGAACAAGTCACTCGTACTTTAATACCCGACTATCGCTGTGTTTTCTAATCATCAAGCTCAAGCTCAATCGATCGCTACCAGCCTGGAGGGTCGTAGGGCGAACGTCAGCTTGAGAGAGAGAGATGGAGGGACATGCAATAATGACATTCGTCCTGTTCGTGGACTTCAACCGGACATTCGCCTGTTTCTTGTTCGCATGCAACATATCATGCAAGCAAACGAGACAATTCCGTGCGGCAAGATCCTTCGACGGAAGTGTATTTACACTTATCCCTCCTACCTACACTCTCAGAGACACGATCAACAAAACACCAGCAGAAGACTATCGATTGCTCACCACTGCAAAGTGCATAACAACAAGTAGACTTTCACAAACCTATACGTCGTCTCCTCCTCCTTTACGCAAAGATTACGCCCGGCGCGCAAGTACCTACTAGTCTCCCATCGTCCAACTGCAACTACTCGACGTGTCGCGTGCCCTCGCCTTCTCCAACCCACAACCCACGACTCACAACTCACAGACACAAAGGACATCTGTGCGCAAACACACAAACTATTGGATGATGCAAATGAAGTGTGAAATGAGCAGAAAGGGTACAAAAGGGTACGTATTTTGATTTCCCATTTCCCATTTCCCTATTCATCATCACACTTTCGCACCTCGCATCGCATCGCATCGCATCGCATCGCTCCGTGTCGAGAGTGCGCCCCGTATCCCTCTTATCAGCTCATGGTGGTGACTTGTGTGACCAGAAAACAACGAGACTATGCTATGCAACATGACACTACATACACTGCGCAACACAAGAAGCAGTTGTAGTAGTAGAAGCAAGCAAGCATAGCAATTAGCAGAGCTTGCCAACTACTAGTCAGCAGCCGTCTTTGCCAGTAGTAAGTCATGTAGTCCATCAAAACGTGGAGTCCGAGGGGATTTTACACTGAAGTTAGCGCCGCTTATACGGAAGGCGTCGCGTTCAGACAACGGGAGGCGGGCGCTCGAGCATTCCAAATTTCGCTAGAAGCACCAAAGTAACCTTTTTTGCTTAGTCTAATCTGGGGAAAAGTGCTTAAGCCCAGCAGTAGTAGTGGAGGCTGTACTACGGCACGGAGTTGAGATTCGGGTCGTCGGTTCGTTGGGTTCAAGAAGGACGACTTGAAATGGGGAGTCTTCTCGTCCTGCTCTGCTGCTTTCGGGAGGAAGAGGGAGAACTTCGATTAGGCAGCCTGTAGAATAGGTGAGAAGACGGTGAGCATCATCACATCAATCATGTTCTCAGAACAAAGTCAGAGGTCCGCAAATGGAGGTCACGTAGACAGACCAGGACCAGCAACCCATGATGGACAACAAGTCAAGGCAGCAGATCTGTCCAAGATCGACTTACTGTAACTTGTTAGCTTTTCCGTATACTAGCCGGATACCACGACCCCCAGGCTGTTTTATGCACTTGCACATCCGTCGCACAAGATAGCCATTGGCCTCGGCGTGATTGACCAAGCTGCCTACGCTTGATGGAGAAGAATAGTCGGGAAAAATGCTTCTTCTTACAAAGAGAGGGATACATACATACAAGTCGACTTGTGACCGGCTGATGAGCCCTCGTCAAAGCACCGGCCAGGATCAGCGGCTCTGTTCGCGTGTCTTACCTTGCCCTGCTCCAAAGTCAATCAATGACAGAAACCTCGCACTTTTGTACGACACAGTGCTGACAGGCAGAGAAGCGATACGGTTGAAGCTAGGAGGTAGTTCCTGGGAAATGCTGACAGGCACGTTCTGTGCGACCCCGGGCGTATCTCGCACGGCGGTAGAGTTGCTAGTTGGAGATGGTAGAAGTCCATCGCACAACCCGCTCGCTCGACCACATTCGCGGACTCGTGCGTTGCTTTCCCCAGAGCTTTCCCCGCGATTCCTTGCCGATCGCGCACGCCACGGCCTCGACCTTATTTGACTAGCGCTTCGGATTGGGGCGCCCTCGCTGTCTACGCTCCGTACGCCCGTGAAACGCAGTCCTGGTCGCTTAAACAACGTTGAAATGTCGTGTCACCGTCTAGAATAGCAATCGAAGGGGAGCCTATCCATATCCGGATGGATGCACAGAGACCTGGATGGCAGTTGTGGAGGCTGCTCCAAGTTTCCTCGATTCCGTACTGTACGGCGATGGTACGAACCAAGACTTGCAAAAGGTCGGCCTGCCAGCCATCCGGGAGACTGCGTGCAAGAAAGGATGCTAACTCCATTCAAACGTCAGGATCCCTCCCAACGCAGCAAAGATCGTGGAGAAGCGCCAGTCCTAGTCTGGGTAGCTCCCTGGCATTCTCATGCACGGAGTGAACAACATGGCGTCAGGCGACGCGTTCTGGGGAAGCTCTGCTGTGGTGCTCTGTCCATCAGATGGCTTTGGCACTAAACTGCTCATCTTCTCCTCTGGTCCATCGACGGGGCCAAAGCGCCATCGCAACCAGTCTGCTGCTGAGGACGCTGCCGCTTGCTGGGCTCAGAGTTCCGGCAACGTTCACCTGATGCGGAGCCGTCATGATCTGTGCTTCGAGTAAATAAGATAGACGCCTCGCCCTGGTCCTGCTATCCCGTGTCCCTTGTCTTGCTGTCCTCTGTTGTGTTCAATAATCCTTGGTCCAACAGCATTGCCATTGACAACACAGACCTTATATCATCAAAGTCATTGCCAGTATGACTGATACGTACAACGCTACGCAGAACAACACCAACTTGACTGCTCCTGGCCCGAACGGACCACTTGAGAAGGACTTCGAGAACGGTACGTGTAACACCCACGCGGGCCAGTCTGGGAAATGGGGCGCAAGCAGCGCGAACACAAGCTCAACAGGTATGAATGCCATGCTCGATGTTGGACTCCATCGCTCGAGTTTGCATTCTTTGAGCTTGGTGCCATTGCTCGAATTTCGAGCTGTCGAAGATGCGATTGCTTGCGTTCGCCCTGCTCTGCTGCGGAGTCAATTCATTCAACGTGGCCAGCGTGTACTGACAGCATATCAAGGCTACCACCTCGACAACAACATGGACGCCGACACTGCGTTGAGGAAGATTCAGACCTCTGGCAGCATCTCCATCTCGCCAGAGCTCTTCGAGAAGATCTACCTCTCGCCACAGAACAAGGTCGCCGGTGATCTTCGAAAGACCTTTGGTAACCCAACTCCTCTGTAAGTCATGAGCGCGAAGGCAGGACATATCAGCCCCAACTAACGTGCAGGACAGCGCCCTTGTTGGATTCTTGCTCTCCCTGACTCCATTGTCTTGCGACTTGATGGGATGGCGTGGAGCCGGTGGTAACGGAGCAGCGTCGACTGGCGCGTACTTCTTCTTCGGCGGTCTGCTCATGATCCTCGGGGGTCTGGGAGAATTCATCCTCGGAAACACCTTCCCATTCATCGTCTTCTGCTCGTTTGGTGCTTTCTGGCTCCAGTACGCCGCAACCCTCCAGCCATTCTACCACGCCTACGCCGCGTACGCCGATCCAACCAACCCTGAATCCACTGGTCTCGAGACGCAAGGCTTCAATGCCTCATATGGTTAGTTTCAACCGTCCACGATTTCCACAAAACGCATCCTAACAATTGGCAGCCTTCTTCCTCGTCTTCATGGGTGTTCTGTGCTTCCTGTACATGATCCTCTCGCTCCGGACGAACTTGGTCTTCTTCGGTATCTTCCTCACCCTCGTCGCCGCCTTCGGTCTCCTAGCCGCCGCTTTCTGGCACTTGGCACTCGCTGGCGAGGCAACTCTTGCGGGCGACATGGCGACAGCAGCAAGCTACGGGTCCATGGCAACAACAGAAGTCAAGGCCGCTGGTGCAGTGACGTTCGTCACGGACATGCTCGGCTGGTACATTTTCTTCGCTATCATGTTGGCCGCGTTGGACTTTCCCTTCCAGCTGCCCGTTGTCGATCTGTCGCGCTTCATCAAGGGTGCTTCCGACAGGGCCAAGGCAAAGGGCCAGTACGAGGCTTAAGTGTGCTTGCGCAGATACGACAATATGATACCAGAATGAGATCCATGAGAAGGCATGTCTTGATGCCAATGTATTTAATTGTATGAGAACCAAGAAAAAATGAATGTCTCTGGATGAAGAGAAGTCAAAACAAACCCATCGCTCTTATCTTGATGGTCTTTCCACGCCGTTGTTGGTGATCTCCTTCACATGAGCATCTCGTTGGCTGCGGTGGAGTGGCCGGAGAAGTTTGCTGGAGACATCCTTGTGCCTGTCGGACTTTTCATCACGTTAGTCTAACCCGAGATTGATTACAGACCTCGTCTTCCTCCGACCTCATCTCATCTCCTACATCACCCTATGTCCCCGCTCAAAAATGGCATCACAGGCATAGAACAAGCACGCCTTTGCGAGAAACACCTCGTCCTGCCGGGCCGAGCACGCGAGAGCTCCCCGAGCTATGCGCGCAAAAATAACCGGACCGATCGACACCCCTCTCGAAAAACTGTAATGGCTTCGAGTCTGTTTTCGAGCATTGCGCTGACATTCCGCTGCGGATCACTGGAAGCTCGACAAGCTTGTGAGAGAGAGGAGAGCTCGTCGCGGGGTTGTGAGGACAGGGAAGAAGCTCTAGATTCGTCGAACGTCATGCCGTACCATAAACTCCACCAGCGCTGGGAAGAAGATTTGTATTTGGCGGCAGCATTGGTGCCATGGCGTAGCGTAGGTAGTAAGTAGGTAAGATGTTATTGTAGAGACGAGCCTTACTCACTCCTCACGACTTTCCTTCTTCGATATCAGGTACTGTTGTCTACACAATGCCTCCAATCAAGCTCTACTTCCTACAAGCCTCTCGCTGCATACGCACAGCCTGGCAACTCGACGAGCTCGGGCTAGACTATGAAGTGATTTTCGCACCTCGAGAGAATGGCGCAGCACCTCCACAGTTCAAAAAGGACGCAGGAGGACTGGGAAAATTCCCGACACTGGAAGACGACGGTGTGTTGTACTACGAGAGCAGTAATATCTGCGAGTATGGCTCTATCCCCTTACATCTCCAAAGAAACCTTGATTAGATGAATCGGGAGAAGCTAACAACATAACCGCAAAGATACTTAAGCGACACCTACGACAAAACCCACCGCCTCCTCCCACCTGTCAGCAACCCCCAACGCTACAAAGTCCTCCAATGGGTCCACGCCTCCGAAGCCACCTTCCTCCTCCACGGCCTCGCAGTCCTCTACGCCAAATGGAACCAAAAAGACGGCGATGTCGCCAAAACAATCCAAGGACTAAGTAAGAATGTCTGCAAAGATTTGGATTATCTGGAAGCAGAGCTGGGAAAGAGTCAAGGGAAGTTTTTGTTTGGGGATGAACTGACTGCGGCGGACATCATGATGCATTTCTCGGCGAGGTTTATTCTTGTGAGGGAGTTGGGGACGCAGGAGGGAAGTTGGCCGGGGGTGGAGAGGTGGTTGGATGAGTGTGAGGCGACGGAGGGATATAAGAAGGCGGTGGAGAAGACGGGACATCAATTGTAGATGCCTGTATTCATGGACTTGTCCCGTGAGACCCTGAGTCTATGCGATGTAGCCTCTATTCTGTGCTGATCAGCAGTTGAACTGCATTCTACAAGACGTCCGAAAGTCCACCGGCGAAGATCTCTCCTCAAAGCGGCCCATTCGCCAAACCCCTCTGCACCATCTCTTGCACACTCTGCCAATCGCTCTTCACAGTCGTCAGATTCTCATACCCACTCTCCGTAATCACAACATCGTCCTCAATCCTCACACCACCAACTCGCCAGTATCGAGCCAGGACATCCTGATCCACGATCCCATCCCACTTGCCATCCTTCAGCTCCTGCCGCAGCGGAAATTCGCGAAAGTAGATACCCGGCTCATTCGTAATCACCGCACCGACCGGCAACGGGCCGCGCTTTCGCAGGTATGTGAAGTAAGGGTTTGGGTCGTCATAGTTGGCGTGTCCGCCGCAGTCGTGCGTGTCCATGCCTAGGTAGTGCCCGAGACCGTGAGGGAAGAATCGCGTCATGATGTGCGAGTCCATGATTTGGTCGAGAGTGAGGTTTTTGTTGAAGATTCCGAGTTTCTGTAAGCCGAGAGCGCCGGTTGTGTGGGCTTTCATGTGGCAGTCCTCCCACATTGTGTTGGCTTTGATAAGCTTGAAGGCTTCATCCTGCATGAGGAGGACCAGGTCGTATATTTCTTTGCTCTCTTTTGTGAACTTGCCGTCTTTGGTGATGGGGAAAGTACGAGTAATGTCCGCGCAGTAGCAGTTGTATTCTGCTCCAGCATCGAGGAGGATGTTGTCTTTGCCTTCGAGGGGCTGATCGTTGTGGACGTAGTGGAGAGTGCTTCCTGCCGCTCCGGATGCGCAGATACAGCCATACGCCATTTCTTTGCCGCCGTTTGCGTGGCAGTGCATGACGAACACTGCATTGAGCTCCCGCTCGTTTGAAGCGCGAGGCACAGATGCCAAGACTTGCTCGTGTGCGTACGAAGAGATGATATTGGCATGTCTGATCATGGCGATCTCGTGCTCATCTTTGATGACTCTGCACTCTTCGATTGCCTCTCTCAGCAGATCCACGTTGATGTCCGGCTGGAGGGTCTTGATGGCTGGGGCATCAAAGACTGACAGATCTGCTCGGTCCTTCATGGCCAAGATGACAGGCTTATCCTTTGACAGCATGCTAACCAAAGACTTCCCGGACTTGAGGTGGTCTGTCGTCAAGACATGGTCCATATCGTATCGTTGAAGTGCTTCCTTCGGCAGCAAAGGCATGCCTGACCACATGACAGATTCTGGGTCTACAGGAGGGATCCATAGTGTAGAGGTGTCAGAGGCGATGTCGTAGGCATAGAAGCAGTCTGGCAGGTCGCATCCGGACAAGTAGTAGAAGTGTCTTCGCTGTCTGGACCATTGTCAGTTACTGCCGACACATAAGTGAAGCATTCACAGACCGGAAATGGCCTTCTTGGTCGTCATCCTGTGTATTTGCATCAGCTTGTTAGTCAATACTGTTCGTCAAGGAAAGTGGCTACCTCAGTCATCTTCGTGCTCTGCCCTTCGAGATAGATAAGGCCACTGCTTGGCCCGCCATGCTCGGCGATGTACTTTGCAACTCGTCTCGCATGAGCTTTGGCCGGATACTTGCCCGAAGGCGGCTTAGGTAGATCGGGATTGGCAATTGGCCTGGGTGCCATGATGTTCTTGGTCATGGTATGCGCGGGAGACTATGGTCAACAAGTGGTCAAGATGAGGTGCATCGTGAAACGGACAGTCGGCAAGGATCAATGCCAAGGCGCCGGCGTGGTTAGGCTCGGCTTAAATTCACCTCCCCGTCTCACCTTCTTTTGAACCTCATCATCACGTTCAGAGCAGGAATCTTCGCTGGCATCTGGAAGCGGCATCTGGAAGCGGCATCTCAAGCTGAGATATCTAGGCTCGGAAGGACAGGAAAAAAGCAGGTCCTTTGTGTGCTCTCTGGCATCCTTGACTAAGTTCATCTGGCCGCTGGAGCACACAACCTCCCTCCTCGCGAAGTAGGCTGCTGGTTCGCTTCCAGAGGAGCAGAATGATCCCGCCAGCAAGCTCGTGTTGTTGCATACTGTCGACTCATGCGAAGAAACGCCCTCCCCCTCCTTCCCATAGTCGAGATCCTCCATTTCGGCTGCTCATCCACTGCCTAAAGGTGGTGACCGTTTCATCACCATCAGTGTGAGGAGTCCTGATGAACAGCACCAAGTCGCCAATCTGACGCGAAAGAGGCAATTGGTTGAATACCCAAGTGAGTCGAGCAGCCGCCTTGGCTCGATCTTTCTCACCCCTCCAACGACTTCCACCGACGTTCCCGCCGTCCCTCAAGGCCACGAAGTATCTCTCGCTGTGAGAGGTGATTATGGACTTCCATATACCACGCTGGTCAATCAACTCGAAAGAATGGCTGTGCATGTGGCTTCCACGATCTCCGGTAACGTGAAGCTTGCGCACCTGTGCGATATCTCTCTCAGTCGGCCACACACGGCGCACCAGCTCGCTTATATCAGGACTGATGTTGGCGTGGAATTTGCTCGATCGCCAATAGCTCCTGTACGCTTCTCTGTGGATCTGGCGGGCCTCCTCATAGACCTGGCGACAAGTCAAGAGCAGAGCTTTGTCCGACGGGGCAGCAGCGAAAAAGTCGACTTCTTCGACATCTGCAGGCGTGAAAGTGAGCTCCCAGATGTTGTTGCGCAGTTCCGCGGCCAATTTGTCAAGGAGGAGACAGCTTGTCGGTGGCGGTGGTGACCTTGGCGAGATGGCCATATCGGTGGAGATGAAGTGAGTACTCCGGTGGTGATGGTTGAGGTGAGTGTTGAGTTTGATGGTATGCAGGCTTTTGGACGTTGTTGGAGAAGAGATTACTTGTGGATCGTTGTGGGTGAGTTGTGGTGAAGCTCAAACAGGAGAGAGTGTTGACTGCAGGTACGAAGCGCGCTAGTGCGTTTGCTGCAGGCAGGAGCGGGCGACGAGAAGACCGTCTCGCAGAAGTGACGCTGACATGGAAAAAGAACTTGCTGAGATATGGACACTGCCACTACCACCGAACTGTGAGCACTGACTCAATCCTGATGACCTTTGGGTAAGGTCCCTAGACGAAGACGCGTGGTCCATCCTTTACAAAAAAAGCCAGCTCCTCCTGGCCCGCCAAGCAAAGCCACTTTCATAAGCCAGGATGAACACTCTTCACGTGCCGAGCACGATTGTCTGGCCTTCCGAAGCCGACAGTATGGTACCGGCAAGCATCGACAGGACAGAGGAAAGGTCGCTCTTGGTTATGGACTGTCGACCGATGGCGAGTGAGGTCCTTTGGATACTGGAAGACTGCAGTGCACTCGAGGCAAGGGTGTCTTGGAATAGTGCGGCTATTGTTGCGACTGCCACTCCCAGTCTGTGCTTCGGAGCGCTGATGGGTGCTGCTGGGGTGTCCAGTGTTGTGCGCAGTGACGGCATTGGTGCCTTGTGCCGGGACTTCATAGACCGGCGCGGCACCGGTCGTGGCGATGAGGGGTGGTGCCGATATTGGGCAACTCCAGACAGCGTTGGCGACTGGACCCCATGCGTTAAACTGGAGGTCCCAGCCGGTGACAATCACGTCCGGCGTTGGAAGCCAAGTGCCTACTTGATCGACGGTCGAGGCGGGATTGTAAGTCCAGGGATCGACAGCTGGCCATTGTACAGGACCGTACGCATTGTACTCAATCAGAGTGTTGAAGAGGTTCTCATCAAAGGTGGTGGAAGGGATGTGGTGTGTTGTTGGGGACTGTAGGCGTTGTGGAACAGCAACCTTCTTGCGTGTCAACGAACGACGGACATGGCACGTCTCTCCTCACTACTTACGCTATTGTCCTCCCTGTTTGCAGCGGTTGAATGTCTGGTGTCATCATTATCGACGGTGAGGTATTGGCCAATAGTCCGACGCCCATTCTGAAACATCCTTGATCGTTCGCGGTGGGAGTTGCGTGGATTCTGGCTGTGGACTCGAGGTCCCAGGCCATGTCTTATAGCATGACTGAGAGGCCTTTTTCGCATGCGCAGCTAGATGCATCATGACCTGCTCTTTGCCAGACGCTGACGAGAAGCAGTCAGTTATTTCGCGTCTACCTGCAAGACCACGATCGTAGTGGGTCAGGCCTGTGTGAGACAGGGACACGATTGGTCGACTCATGCCAGCCTTATGTGCAAAACTGCAGATCTCCGGTAGTGGGACACCTTGGCACCTTGGCAGTACTTTGGTGGGCGCAGCGCAGGTCTCCTGAGAATGCCTTTTTTCTGATGAATGGTTCGCATTTGCTGGCTTAAGGGCACGCGGGCGTCGAGAAGCCACTAATGCCTTTTTTCCCCTTCCTATATATGGTTCGCACGCTAAGGATTCAGAGAAGAGGGCACCTCTGACTGCCTCTTACAACCTCCTAACACGACCTGGTCTGGATAGTACATCATCCTCGAAGTTCTCAATTATGTTTTGACACAGAACATGCAACGCATCATGTGCTAGATAAATAGTTCTCTCCTCGAAGCTCCTCTCTGGAAATCCTTCTCTACCGTGGTACAGCATAGCATAGCAGAGGATCCTGCTACTCGATGAGGAATCGCCGGACCTACAACGTTAGTGTCACCAGCAGTATGATCATCATCATTATCGACCTTCAAACAAAAGAGAATTGAACAAATTAAATGAACAATGTTCTTCCTTTTTCGTCTTCTGTACATCTGCTTCCTATCCTCACTCACTCAATCCACCTCCCCACCACTTCCACTCCCACCCCTCCCCCTCCCCCTTTCCTCGCCTCGATTTCTCCTCTGACCAACACTCTCGCCCCACAACTCCCGAATCTTCCTCGCAGCCTCCTGATTTCCCATCTGCCCCATGCCCTCCTTCCTGCCCAACTCATCATCAAAGCCTCTGACGCCGCCCTGCTGACCCCTGAGACCCGGCAAACTATACCCATAATTCGCCTCCTGTCCCGGACTCGCGCTCCTGACATATCCCGGCCCGGTAGGACCGCCATAACTCCTCGCTCTGGCCTGGTGGATGGCTTCGACGTCGTTTCTCTTCACTGCAATGGCTTCTTTGTCTCCTCTGCTGATCTGGAGATGGATGTGTCCCGCATCGTCGATGTGTGCTGTGCCAGGCTGGACCCAGATTTTGTTGCCTCCGACCAGGTTCTCGTCCAGCGCGGACGTCATGCGGTCGTTGTCGAGGTAGTGCTCTTCTCGGTTTTCTTCGCTGTATTCGAGTACTGGGCCACGGGAAGAGGAGTGACTGGAAGAGCCAATAGGGTCGGAAGTGACGATTCCGCCGACGCCGACCTTGGCCTGGAAGTCGGTGTAGACGGTGCTGTTGCGGGGGCGCAGAACGCGGGCTTTGACGGGGGCGCGGTGGGCTTGCGGGCCCCAGTAGGGGTGGTTTTCCATAAAGGCGTTTGTGCGCAGGTGAGAGAGACCGGCGCCGGGGTGAGTGGTTGGCGGGCCGGTGTCGGAAGTCAGGCTGTTGACTTGGGCGCGGAGGAGCTCGGATTGCGCGTAGTTTTGGCGCTCCATGCGCACGCCGGGGAGGTCGAGGAAATCGCAGATGGCGGCGGTCAGTTCAGAGCCGAGGTTTTGGACCACATGGTCGTCGCGCAGCTTCTTCTCCTCGCTCTCGTAGTTTTCTTCCACTTCTTTGCGCAGTTTTTCAATGCGAGCCGTATTGATTGTGCGGCTCAACCCGCGGTCCCGATTCGACCTCTCCTCGTCGTTTATGCGCTTTTGCAGGATGCGCCTGGTCAGGAACTGGCGGAACTCTGCCTTTCTCGCGGCTAGCGTGCCGGAGATGTACTGGGCGAACTCGGCCTCCTGCATGCCTGGAATCCACGGGCCCTCAAACTTCCACCGCTGGGCAGCCCCCTCGACGCCTGTCCGTCGCCCTGCATCGGTCCGCGGCGCTCCCAGCTGCACCGCCTCCGGATCCGTCACATCCACGTGGTCATCGTAGACGCTCAGCGGCGAAGCGCGGTCGCCCGAGTAGGTTGTCCTGGCGGTCTTGTGCATCAGCGGAATGCCCATCTGGCGCCATTTGGCCTCGGTGAGCACGTGATCGGCGGCGCTCTCAAAGTCGGTGATGTGCTGCGTGTTGTCCTGCGCGCGCACGCGGATGACGGGCGTCGTGCTGCGCGAGGTCGTCTTGCGCGGAATCGGCCGCTTGAGGCCCCAGTCACCGCGGAAGTGCGACGAGGCGGGCGTGGCAATGGCTTGATGCGTCGGATAGGGCAGCGTCGCCGTGTCGGACGCTTTGTAGGAGCCCGACGCCGATGCCGCTTCGAGGGCGGGCGGCGGGAGGGGGCGCGGCAGCGAGAAGAGGCGCGACGACTGCAGCAGCCGCGCCGTCGGTGAGTGCAGCGACTTGGACATGGTGCGGTGCAAAGAGGGAGGGAGGACGGAAGTGGAGGGATAGTTCTATAGATACACCTCCGAAATCTCTCCGCACATTCATTATTTTAATGCACAATTGCACAATTCCTGATCACAAACATTGTCTCTGATGCGCAAATATAGAGTCGTATGATTGCGGGCATGCAGACACGATTGACGTTGACCCGACAGATGGGATGGACGAAGCACGTTGAGGTGAGATTGGAAATGGCAGGGCCTACTGCGACTCACTTACTTACTGCTGCTTCTTCTATGCTTTAGGCTGCGGCTTATCTCTGCTTGGACACCATGCGGGATGCCGTGCTTCGACGTGCTCCGAAGTGCGAGCCGAGATGAAACTGCGAGGAAGAGGTTTGATGATGGCTTAGATAAGGTGGCAGCGACTAGAACTACCAGATTCCGCACTCTACGCCATCACGCCTCTGCACCTTGTCTTCAATCCTGCAGCAGAAGAACAAACTCCGAAGAAACTGCAGTCTCCAGCTGGCTGACATTGAATCATCTCGCAAACTCCATATCTCACCAGTCCATCAGCGAAACTTGACGCCCGTCTCGCGATGGCAGCTACAAGTCCACCGACGCCCCTAACGACATCGATCATCTTGTTCAGTAATTATAGCTTCAGCAGTTGAGCAGAAAGGACGACATCGCGACACAAAAGCCCTCGAGGCTTCAAAGGCTTGGCAGAGGATGTGAGTGGGTGGCGAGCTGAGCTGAAACAGTGTAGAAGCGAGCTGCACGAGCGAATCGCTGTCACTTCAAGTGTATCTCAATCACTTGGACGAGTCGCAACGGACTCTGCAGAAGTGTTCACCACCGACTTGTTCCGGATGTCAACTTGGACACTCGAGTCAAATCGAGAAGGCGACCTACGCGATGTGGAGCATGCGCAAGAGGGCAGTAGGGGCCATCTTACGACGCGACCAGCTACAGCATGGTGCCTACGCGAGATGCTTCAGCCGCTCCATGCACTCTCTGCTTGTAAGAGCGGTCTCTCCCCCTCTCCCTTCTTTTCTGCTTGAGCTGCGACCGAACCAGCTGGTACAATGTACCTCATCTACGTGGACACCCTCAAGCTCCATCGTTTCGATGACTATCGACAAGTGAATTACTGCATTCTTTCGCACCGCTGGGCCAACAAAGAGATGTCTTTCCCGGAATATCTGAACTCCACCAAACGGCAAGGACTCAGCTTCGAGAAGATCGTGAACTTCTGCCGACTTTTGCGTTCGCCAAACAGTCCAAAGACCGCCTATGGCCGAATAGACTGGGTATGGGTCGACAATTGTTGCATCGACAAGAGCTCCAGTACCGAGCTCTCAGAGGCGATCAATTCCATGTACAGGTGGTACAGCTACGCTCAGTTCTGTGTAGCGTACCTCGCCGATGTGGCTGGACATGACCGCAAAGCAAATCTAGCTTCCACTCTCGAAAGTGTGTGGTTCAAGCGTGGCTGGACACTCCAAGAGCTGCTTGCCCCCAGGCAGGTGCACTTCTACAACGCCAAGTGGCAGTTCATTGGCTCACGAAACGGCGATAAAGACATGATCCGAGTAGTGAGTGGGGCTAGCGGCATCGACATACAGGAGTTGACCAGCTTCTGGCAAGGCCAAAGTAAAGCGAGTGTAGCCCAGAAGTTGAGCTGGGTAGCAAGCCGCAGCACGACAAAAGAAGAAGATATTGCCTACTGCTTGCTCGGGATCTTCGACGTCAACATGCCGCTTCTCTATGGTGAGGGTCCAAAAGCGTTTCAACGCTTACTGACTCTTATCTATCGGCAGACTGCCGATGAGTCCATTTTCGCCTCACGCGCATTTGGATCGGCTTTGGCCACCAACCCACAGTCGTACTGGGGCTGCTTGGCCACCGATCCTGAGTCGTACCGGGGCTGCGGTAACGTTGTGCCAGCAGATGTAGCAATGAGACGGCCTATCATTATTACTGAAAGAGCATTGAAGTATACTGGCCCCGCGACCGAGATAACCTTCCTGCAGAGCCGTTTGTTTGTGGTCAAGCTCAATTGCATCAAGTATTGCAGCGCTTGCGCTGCACCTTCGAACGTTTGCGCAACACACCAACACAGTAAAGGGAAGGTATCTGCTACAAGCTGCTCGCTGCTCTTGGGAAAGCTTCCCGGACCTGAGCTCGACGCCTGTCGACTCGTTGGCTGCATATCAGATCTGACCATTGTGACTTCGTACTGGGACGATATAAAACAGCACCTATTGTATGGCCTGAGGGAAAATCATAAATCTATCCGTCTGCAGGTTCTTCTCAGTAGTCAGCATCATCTCAGAGGAGCAAGGTTGGACAACCCGCAGAACAAGCAAAGCTCTCTTCCTCGCTACAGTGTCGACGAACACGACGGTGGGCCCTTCTTTTCTGCCACAATTCACAGGCAGGAGCATCATGGACTGAGAGGGATCGTCACCACGCTTGTTCAGAATCCTCGCCCCTCGCAACCGCACGGTGACTCAACGACGGCGGCACGAACTTCTGGCTTTCCGAGGAGCGAGCCCGTCGAAGACCAACAAGGACTTTTCACCGTATCACCACCAACATCACCACCACCACGACGACGATCTCTGCTCAGAAATCCCTTCACGAAACCGTCCCAGACTAATAAAACACAACAACAACAACAACCACTACAACACCAACCACGAAAACAACAACCACGACAACAACAACCACAACGAAACCCACCACAACAACCACAACGCCAACAAAAACACACGCCACTCCAGCGAGATCAAACCCAACCGCGTGGGAGACACGGAATCAGCGGAGAAAGCCATCAAGCGGCAACGCGAGGATAGAAAAGGGACAACTCACCCTCCCACAGATGGACTGGACATTCAGTGGTGGCAGCTACATTACTATGGAAAGCAAGTTTAAATTAACGCAAACGGGGCAAAGAAGCTGCACGAGACAAGGCATATTCGTGTCTTATCCTTACCTTACCTTACATCATCCTTGCAATGCCTTGTGTTTCGCCTTGCTTCTGCTCTGCCCGCTCCCATTTCGACTTTTCATAACTTGTCAAGTCTTGTACCAGCTCAACTCATCTTAAACTTAATCGGTATGTTGTACGCACTCGGATATAGACAAAGTGATCTCAAACAAGCAAATGGAAGTGGAAGAGAAAGTGATTGGAGAATTCACAGAGAATGTCTCCTTTCGACCAGCCAGCCATCTGACGTGGCGTTCCAATCATCTTTCAGTTGTTCCGATTCGCCGCGTAATGAGTCGTTGACTCTTTCTGTTCGTACATGTTGCACTTTGGCATGCCCCAGTCTAATCATCACATCGCATCGCATCTCATCCACAGTCGCGTCTTCACTTCTTCCACTCTTCCACTCTTCCATTCACAATCTTGGTATCTCTCTATACGATGTCTAAAAAGTCAAAACGCCCGTCCCATCCCATTTGCACGTCTGCATCTGCATCTGCATCTGCCCCTTTTTAATTCCTAATCCCTGTAATCCCAATCGCCTCGCTAAGTGTCAAAATGTCGTTCTTGCGCCGTGCTCAATTTCGCGCATGTGGTTTCATCAGTCTTCTCCTTTCCTTCAGATGAGTGGCGCCCCGTTGACGAACGCAGTGGGCGGCAGCGTGGCCTTTACACTCTGAAACATGGCAAGCGCATTGGCAAAATTCCATGCTGCCTCCCGCAGACATTCGTGCGAGAACATGGTCGTCATGCCAGTTTGCTTCGCCAGCTCAGCGCACATTTGCTCGGCAATCTCAATGGTAACGCCTTCTGGCAGCTGTGGAAGTCCGTCCGTTGTCGCGCCATCAGCAGCTGGCATTGGTGGGGTCTGCGCTCCAGCAGTGGCTTGGAAGGCTTGCGTGCCCCCGTACGCACGAATCGTGATCATGTGGCTGACCACGCGCACGCCTGTCGAGCCGCCAGGGCCAATGTAGATGGCGTGGTCGCAGCTGCGTTTCTTGCCCGTCTCTGGCTCAGCAAACTCGCCGTGGATCGACATGAAGAAGCCGTCGACTCCACCCGGTGTGTTGTTGATGGGGTCGGGGATGCCGGGCTGCAGGTGTGCCTCGATCATCCACTTTTGTGGTTCCGCCGCGAGGTCCGGGTGCTGTGTCTTTGGCAGCCCAGCAAAGGCGTCGGTGGTCGCTTGCGTGCCGCGTATCAGCCGCTTCTGCCGTGCTGGGAGCTGTGTGAGTCGCTTCAAGTTACGGCTGCCTTGGATCCAGGACGCCCATTCTTGGGTCTGAGTCTTTTCAGTCTCGAGGGGATCTTTTGGCGCCTGGGTGTTGAGCGCGTACGAGAACTCCGAGTGCTCATCGTAGTACATCTGCGCCAGCGCAGGCCGATCAGTGTCGAAGCCGGCAAACCAGTTGCGAATGAAGCCTTCGACGATCCCGTTCTCATCCTGAAAGTGAGGCGTGCGAATCGGGAACGGGATGTTGTTGACGTTGTTCTGATTCTTGATGTCTTCGTCGGTGCGCACCTGGACGTTGTTGAGGAGGCGCAGATTCTTGTACCATCGGATCAGTTCTGGAGCAGCATTCGGCTCGTGCTGCTCAATGGGGTTGCCGGAGACGATCAGATGCTGCAGTTTCCGGAAGCGGTGTCGCCACGACTCGAGCGAGGCCAGAGTGGCGAACTTGTTGTTGGACAGGTCGAGGTTGATCAGATTCGGTAGCGACTGTGACAGTGGGGAGACGATTTTCAGATCCTCCAAGTCATTGTTGGCGAGTGAGACCGACTCGATGGCTTCATCTCGTTCTTTCGTGGTGTTGAATGACAGGTCCAGCACTTTCATCAGCGCCGGAAAAAACTTGGCAGTAGTGGAGCTCGTGCCAAAGATGCCCGTCGCCTGCAGTTCGGTGTCTGTTCCAAGTGCGGATAGGTCCAGGAACTTTGTCTCTGGGTTCCATCGTCGCTCCAGCACACCTCTCAGCATGGCCTTGGTCTCCTCGGCTCCCGACGATGGCTGGTTGCTGTCCTGCGCGGCGCCGTCCACTCGTTTAATGGTGAGCTTTGTCCCCGCCCATTCGTAGCCGTCCATGCGCTCATAGGCCTTTGCATCCACGGTTGGCACGCTGATAATGACCGCATCCGCGTCGAGGCGTCCTTTTTTGATGCGCGTATCTCGTCTCCCCAACCGCATTCCGGCCTTCTTTTCGAGCCACTGAATGAGCGACTTGTAGCCGCCATCGGAATTGCTGGCAGCTTTGCTCGTCTTCCAGCCTTCGACCGTCAGTTCCACCAGACGCGGGGCTTTCGCCTCGCGCATCGTCACTTCCCCCGACGCCGCTGCTTTCCGGAGCAGATCGCGTCGCGCGCCAGCAGATGTGAGGTCCTTGCGGGTGCCTGCCGGGTTTCTGGCAGTTCGTCTATCGGCAGGTCCGGTGGGGGGTTTCTTGCCGATTTTGGACGCGGATGCGCCCTTGACGGTGATGTCGGCCATTTTGGCGTCGCCGTCGCGGTCGGCGCGTCGTCGCAAGGCGCCAGCACCGGCTCCACGCCCGCCCCGAGGCCTGGTGTCTGGCCGCACCATGTCGGCGGTGGTGATGAGTCAGGCGGGGTGGTTGGTGGCAGAGTAGTGAGCGGTGTGGTGGAGAGCGGACGTGTGTGTGTTTGTTCTGAGAAGGAGCGTGACAAGCGCTGTCTGTTGGTAGAGAAAGTGGGCGGATGTCGCTGTTGTTGTCGTCGGAATAATGCGAAGCACAATAAGAGCCGATCTCGACAATGGAAGCTGTGATGAAGCTGCTGCAGCGGATGGCGCCAGGCAGCAACACATGTTTGCCTGACTGGCAGTCAATCCATTCACCATATCAGTGCCAATGTCATCATTATCAACAATACCGTCAAAAGCATCCTCAATATTGGTCGTATATGCTTCATGGAGACTCGACACTCATACTTGCCGTGCTTGCCTGCTGATGTACGCGTCGGACGCGCTCCAGGCAGCAATGCTGAAGCCTGCAACGCGAAGCTGGCCATATCTTCGTTCTACCACCTTTCTTCTCGACTTCATCTTCGTCTTCATTTTCACAACTCTCACAGAATAACATGATTGCTCTCATCACTGACTACTGTGGCACCTGACCTGCAGTCTCCCTTCCTCCTGCAGATGGCCACGAAAAGGAGTCTCGTGCTGCAGTGTCGTACGACGTGGGCGTTTCCCGCGTGTTTCTGACTGCTCGGAAGTGAGAAAGGACTCTGATGCTTCGAGACAAGGTCCTCACTTTTCCGTCAACACCAGCACGAGGACTTCGCCGCACAGCGATGACCTTTTCCCATCAAAAGCACTTTTGACTCGGATACAACATCCCGAATGGCAGAGTCGCCCCGATTGCTGCCGCCAAGACACATCTACAGCCGACGTTTAGCGCGCGAGCGAAGCCTGCAAAAGCTCTCCGTGCCACAATCTCGACCGATAACGTCCTATCGATGCCGTCAGACCCGCATTCTCGTCCGCGTCCTCACACGATCCTCCGAAGTTTTATGGATACGTGCTGCAAAATTTCTCTCGATTGCACCCAACGCGTGACAGCGTTGGGTTACAGTCTCTTCTCGCCCCAGAGCCACGCGGATCCACCCTGCGAGGACTGGCCCTCGCATTTACGTACAAATATGAATGCCATGATCGCTAACGGCAGGTCTACACTACCTCTCCTTCTTCCCCAAGTCCCTTTCACCTTTCCTCGTCACATCCTGCACTTAGGGGACAACAGCGACCGTTTATCACCCAACCAAAAACGGTCTCACGCTGCTTAATTCGACTTCAGGCGTTGCCAGAGTCATACAGAATCTGCATTGGGGACGATCAGCCATATTTCGTCTTTCCCAATGGACGCCGACAAGATCAAGTCCTCGGGCGGATCCTCCCCATCCTTTCACGAAAAGGATGGCGTCTTCAGCCGATCGAGCAGTGACATGGAGAAGGGCGACTCTATCAAAGCGGGACAAACAGTGCAGCTGAAGCGCAAGCTGCAGTCAAGGCATCTGCAAATGATTGCCATTGGTTAGTCGATGCTGTCCTCTTCGCACACCACTTGGCGTTTGCTCATCCCCTCCAGGTGGAACTATCGGCACAGGACTGTTTATCGGATCCGGCGGCGCCCTCGCCACGGCAGGTCCAGCGGGCGCTCTGATCGCCTATGCTTTCGTCGGAACGCTGGTCTACTCGGTCATGGTCGCTCTCGGCGAAATGGCCACTTACATCCCTGTTTCGGGAGCCTTCACCGTCTATGCAGCACGCTTCGTCGACCCCTCGCTCGGCTTCGCCATGGGATGGATTTACTGGTTCTCCTGGGCCATCACCTACGCGCTCGAGTTGACCGCGTCCGGACTGATCATCCAGTACTGGGCACCGGATCTGAACGTTGGCATTTTCATCGGCGTCTTTTGGGTCGTCATCACTGCCATCAACTTCCTGCCCGTCTCGTTCTACGGAGAAGTCGAGTTCTGGTTCGCCATGATCAAAGTCCTCACTGTGATTGGCTTCCTCATCTTCGGCATCTGCATCAACGCCGGCGCAGGTCAACAAGGCTACATCGGATTCAAGTACTACCACACCCCTGGCGCGTTCGCCGAGTATCTCGTCACGGACAACGCCGCACTGGCAAAGTTTGTCGGTTTCTGGGCCGTTCTCATCCAAGCCGGCTTCTCCTACCAAGGCACTGAGCTGGTCGGTATCGCCGCCGGAGAAACAGACAACCCTCGCAAGAACGTACCTGCCGCGATCAAGAAGACTTTCTACCGCATCCTGTTCTTCTTCGTATTTACCATCTTCTTTATCGGTATCCTCATCCCCTACGACAATGACCAGCTCCTCTCCGCCAACACCGACGCCTCCGCCTCCCCCCTGGTCATCGCCGCCAAACTTGCCGGCGTCTCCTCCCTCCCCGGCATCATCAACGCGGTCCTTCTCTGCGTTGTACTTTCCGCCGCCAACTCCAACGTCTACTCCGGCTCCCGCATCCTCGTCGGTCTCGCCGAAGAACACAACGCCCCTGCATGCTTTTTGAAGACTACCTCCTCCGGCGTCCCCTGGGTCGCGTGTGCCTTCACTGCTGCGTTTGGTCTCCTCGGCTTCATGAACCTCTCCACCAACGGCGGCACCGTCTTCGACTGGTTCCTCAACATCACCGCCGTCGCAGGCTTCATCTCCTGGACGTGCATCAACATCTGCCACATTGCATTCATGCGCGCCCTCGCCGCACGCGGCCAGTCGCGGGACACTCTCCCGTACAAAGCCTTCTGGCAGCCCTGGTTCTCCTGGTACGGACTCGTTTTCAACGTCTTGATCATCATCACGCAGGGTTTTACCGCGTTTATGCCCTGGGACGTGACGGAGTTCTTCATTGCGTATTTGAGCTTGATTCTGTTCGTGGTGATGTACGTGGGGCACAAGATCATTTACCGCACAGGTTTCATCAAGCCAATCGATGCGGATCTGGACACAGGACGCAAGGAAATTGAGGAGATGTGGTTTGAAGAGGTCAAGCCCACGACGCTTTGGGGCAAGTTTTGGGCGTGGATGGGGTAGATTTTCGGCAATCCTAGAGATGTGGATATGACATGGGGTGATTGCGGCGTTTGAGCGTGTATAGTACAGACAGCATTCAGCATTTAGCATTTATTGAGGCATGATGATGGGAAACAAAGAGTAATCAAAGAGACAAGTCTCACCTTCGCCTCCCTACGATCGAATCGTCCAGGCAGTATTCAGTTGTAGAACATCTTCTCGATCTCCTTCTTAGGTAGATCACCTGCCACTCAAGCATCAATTGCTGCTATTTACTTTTCAACGTCTGGTCTCTCACTTCTCTTATAGCATAACGGTTTACCTACAGTTCATCTCGACAGCTATACTTTGACGATTTTATGCGATGACCGCAACACTCACTTGTATCCTGTCATTTATCCGAAGCGAAATGGTCTTATCGTAAGCCTGAACAGCAAGGGTATTTTGAAGTTTCATTGGATCTGAGAGTTCTGGTGTTGACCTCTTGAGACGGAAGTGGGCTCCAGAGTAGACTAGCAGGTGAGGGGTTCGACTTTGGCCTGGAGATCTGTGGAATGCGGGACGCTACGGAAACGGAATGATCTAGATGCCTCAGAAAATTTGATGTGTGTTGAGGAATGAGTGTGTACTGCTGGAGTTAATGCTTTGTCTGTACTTGAGAGACCCGCCTGATGTAAGCGGTGCGTGGTCGTAGTTTGTTCTCTTGTGACTGATGGATGATGAGGACTACTTGACCTCATCGCAATCCCTGGACAGAAAGAGTGTGTGTGATCGTAGCACGTATTCGATCCATAGACCTGCATAGCTGGCTTGTGCCAGTGTTTCTCGACCTTGTAAAGTCGTCGTCTATACTCCTCCGAATCCATCGATACTCATCTATCTCCACCTCCACCACTAACGCCTTTACTGCCCCACCACCTTCCCACCCACTCTCCCCTGCCCTTCCTCCCTCCTCACCACCTCTCCCTCCCAGCTCGGCCAAGGAATCTGAAACCCCTCCATGACCCTTCCATACGAAATTCCCTGCAACCTCCCAATCGGCCTGGACTTGGCCGGATCAATGTACTTTGCCTCCTTATCAACTACATCCTCTCGCACCCAAAACTTGACCCCCTCCACAATCGTCATGACATTCGATACTTTCCCCGGCTGACTACGACTCTGAATTTCATGCTCGCCGACAAGTTTGCATTCTACCGCGAAAACTGCTTCGGAGACGCGACTCGGTTTTACTTCTTTGCAGGGTAAAGGTGTGAGGCCTGAGAGGAGCCATTCTGAGATTCCATAGGGTGTCGATACGGCGCATGCGTTGCCCGCTTCGAGGATTTCTTCTGTGAGGATGTTGAGGACGCATTCGCCTGTCTCACGCAGGTTGCGGAGGCTGTCTTTTGCCGAGGAAGAGGAGGCGTTGACAGCGTGCCCGATGACGAATGTTGGGGGGTCGTGGGACATGGCTTGGAAGAAGGAGTAAGGTGCTAAGTTTGTCGAGGTTCCGTCGAGGGAGATTGTGCTTAGGAGGGCGGTGGGGCGGGGGATTACGGCGGAGGTTATGAGGCGGTAGTTGTATGCCGGGTCTCGACCGGATTCGTGAGGATCGATGGCGATTTGGCGGGTGGATGCGGGGATGTCTTTGGAAGCCCCGTCACCGAAGGTCCAAGCGGGGATTTTGGTCTTGGTCCATGTGAAGGTGGCGGAGGAGTTCCAATCGGGGCGTGAGGCTTCGGTGGCTTTGAAGTCGTGTGGGTTACGCTTGGATTTGTCGACTTGGCCGATTCCTGCGGACGTTGGGTTGGGGGCGGCGGACATGGTTGATGTGTCGTAATCTGACGCCTTTTGAGTCGTTATCGTGCTTGTGTTGTGGTGCTTCTCGTTTTGTGCTGCTCCTGATCTTGGAATGGTTCTTGAAATGTAATGCTTCTTGACACGTGATGCTTGGATGATTGATGGCAGGTGTAAAGGTCAGAGAGCCGGTCGCATTGGTATGTCAACGAACAGATTTTGATCGTCTCACTCTGCACAACTGTGTTAATCTTGGAATGTGTTCATCAGAGCTCAGTTCTGGGAAGTGTTCGGCTTAGTAAGCATCGCGGAAAAGCAGACCGGCAGTTGGCCCTGCAATCTAGGTACAACTCTTCCCATCACACATTCCTCCGCCAATATCATCACACAAGCTCTTCCTCATCGGGACTCATCAGTCAACCTACAAGACTGCCAATCGAAGTGGACAAAAAGCGCACAAGCTTGTGCCGTAAACAAGATTCGCCCTTCCGGCTGTGCGAGCAGAGGAAGACGTACTCACTACACGCTACGGTTGCACGACAGCAAACGTGCGATAAGAATCTGTATTATATATGGAGACCAGAATTGGGCCCTGCGACACCGGATGCAATAAGGATGCCGCTGCCATCACGCTGTCCAGTATTTGACCAGGCTTGGCATGCGCGATTCACGATCGTGCCCTGATGATCCTTCGGACACGATGATTGACCATGGCTGGCAGCTTAAGGCTTTGAGAGAGCCTGATGCCCTGCATGTATACTGTACGTGGGATGGATCCCGTTGATCAAGGTTAGAAGTCATCTCGACTTTCCAGGGTCCTGCTTTGGTCATGTCATCTAGCCCGGTATAACCAAAGAGTAGCCAAGTACGAGCCCAAGACTGCCCTCAGCGAAGCAGCAATTTTCGCTCTACTGGAACTCCGTCCATATATATGACAAGAGTCCGCCCTTGTACCTCAAAAGCAGGTCCGGAACTTGGCCTCGGCTGTACGACTTGAGCACTTGACTTCTCAACAAACGAGCTGGCAACGAAGACGATTACCTTGACATGACAGTGAGACCCTCCAGTTCGGCGATTCTACTGCGATCTGTGACGGAAGCCTTAGCTTTATGGCATATGCGGCTGATCTCCATGCACACAATATCAGCACTGCTTGAATGGACTGGTGATATCTGTCGCATGAAGGACAAGTGGCGAAGATGGACGCCACGCACGCAGGTCTGCTTCAATAACAAAGACTGCATTGCTTGACAAGGGTGAAGATGTCTGCCGAACGAACAAGAACGTCCCGCGAACCCGGGAAGTACAGTCGCAGAATATGAGCGTGGTCTAGCGCTTACTCAGCCAGCTTCAAAGTGTTACACAGCAGACTTCAGCTCTTCCTGCACTAATAACAGCATGTCCTTTTCATTGGGTTACATCAGCACACGTTTAGCCTCGGACTTTGAGAGATGACGCGGGGCTGAGGAGCTTTGAGCCATATCTGAGGTCACAGTCGGGCGATAGGTGTTTTCCAACGCCCTCCGATGGCATTTTCCAACCATACAGCCATTCACGCAAGTCCTCAGTACATCAGACAACATGAGTTCGCAGAAAGTATGGCAAATTGTGCCGGTGACCGATCACCCAGCCACTTTACCGTCCTGCAGCTTGCCGGAAAATGTCGAACACGCGGCAGCCGCACGACACGCTTTGCACCAGCTCGCTGCGGGCTTGCAGTCTGAGAGTGTGGCGGACAACATTATCTGGAGAGATTTGCTCGCAGCTACGGGCACGTTTCGAACCTTCTTTGGGCCAGAGAGTGTGCTTCGAGAATGGGTGCAATTTGCAAAGACGGGAGGGCCACACAGCTTTTGCATGATTGATGGCTCCTCGCGGGTCATGCGGCTTGGTGCTACAACGTCCTGGGTTCAAGCTACATTCTCTTTTCACACGCACGACTCTCGTCAAGCTGGAAGATGTTCGGGCACCATCGGATTAGTGCCAGCGGAGGGCTCGTCTGACGGAGCATGGAAGATATGGATGCTGACGACCATTCTGGAGCAACCTGATGGCTTTCCAAATGTCGATGAGCTCAAACCAGGGCCCGCGAATATGCCCAAGCATCTCAATTCTGAAGCCTCAGGAAAAAGCACACCAGACCCGTCATCATGTGATGGCGATCCAGCGCCAATAGATTGCCTGGTAGTAGGTGCCGGCATCGGAGGACTTAGCATGGCAGGTCGCCTGAAAGCATTGGCTTTGTCGTATGTCGTCGTCGATAAGCATGAGGAGGTCGGTGATGTGTGGTCCAAGGAACGGTATGACTCTGTCAGACTCCATACCTCAAAGCAGTACAACCAGATGCCAGGCACGCCGTTGACATTCGGACCAGAAGATCCATACCTTCTAACAGGAAAGGATGTGTCAGCTGGGTTCAAGAGATACGTTGACATGTTTGGGATCAACGTGTTGACGTCTACTACCCTCAAGAATGCCACGTACAACGGAGAAATGTTATGGCGAGCGCAGCTGCAGCGTGGAGATGGCCATACTTTTGAGATCAAGGCCAGGCATATTGTGCTCGCTGTTGGCGACATGGGAGTGCAGTCAAAGATGCCAGAGTATCGAGATCGCCATCTGTACAAGGGCAATACCATCCACGCAGGATCATGGAAGAATGCCAGTCCATGGCGTGGGAATCGCGGCATCGTGGTCGGCTCTGCAAATTCAGCGCATGATATGATCGCAGACATGGCAAAAGAGGACTTGGAATCGATCACAATGATTCAGCGAAGTGAGACCTTCGTACTGCCACTTGCTACGTTTTCCGCTTTGGTCGTATAGAGACGACATTCCCGTCGAGACAAGCGATCGCGCGCTTGCCATGCCTTTGTCAATTCAGCGCCTAGCGTCCATGGCGGGCATCCGTACTATGGCAGATCTACAGTCAGAATATTTCGACAAGCTTGAGGCGAGAGGATTCAAGACGAGAAGATATGGTGATCTATGGGGCCAACTCTATGATTCGACTGGCAAGCACTTCTTCGACATTGGCGCAGGTGACTTGATTGCCAATGGCAGAGTCTGTGTTCGGAGCGACGCTCTTCCAGTTTCGTACACAGAGACTGGCCTCTTACTCGACGACGGCAGCCACATCGATGCAGATGTCGTAGCTTTCGCGACAGGGTACTCCAGCAACTTCGAAGTATCAACAAAGCACATCTTTGGCGATGAAATCTCCCGCAGGCTCCGTCCATTCTGGGGCACAGATGTCGAAGGAGAAATCATGGGCGCATGGAAGCCGCTTGGACGTGAGTGACAATGTCGATGAGCCTGTGACGGAGATGAAACTGACAACGACAGACCCTGGCATTTGGTATACCGGCCATGGCTTTGCACATTCTCGATACTTTACAAGGTTTGTCGCTATGCAGATAAAGGCTGATGTTCTCGGCAAACCGTTCGAGGCCCACGAGATGTAGGCTGGAGAGCCTGCAAGGTCTGCCACTCAAAAGCTACGTCGGCTACCTGAGCAAAGCGCTATGCTTGGCAACAGCGGTGTACCTCTCGATCAGTATGGCATTTCGCCATAGCTTAAGCTACTAGATGGAGCTACTTCACTTACTAGATTCTTCTGTCATGGATTGTGGTTCGCATCTACTCTCGGACACTAACGGCTGTCCGCGGCGTCTCGGACGCCCCGATCGCCAATGATGGTTCATTCGTCTTGACTCTCGACGATGCTACCGCTTACAGACAAGCGCAGGTAGATCGTGATGCTCGCACTCGCGCTTAGCTGCACTCAACCAGATCTGGCCAAAGCAACTCACCTCAGCGAGTGGTGTGCCTGGCAGCCGGCCGAGGAGCGCTTCTCTCTCCATGTGAATGGGGGAGTTGTGACTTGAACGAGGCCACGCACGCTCGGCACGATATCGCCAAGGAGTTCGTGATCAAGTGCGGCCAACATCACTTCTTCCACCTCCTCATCCGCGCTGAGTTTGGGGATGATTTTCGGCGAGTGCAGGCAGAACCAACGGCCGACCGTGAGGAGAGCATAGAGCGGTCGGCCGCGCGGTCTTCAGGCACAATATGCAGGACACTGGAAGAGCGATGTAGCCTACAAGCCTAGGATCAGAACAACAAATGGAAAAAGAAATCCTGAGTCGACGAGCTGCCATGATGGCTGTGAGCAGACGGGCCGAGCATGTTTGTTGTCGTTGTAACCTCGGAATTCGGGAATTCGATATCGCAATTGATATCAACTGTCAAGGAAAAATGTCAATGACCAGGCGAAAACAAAGTCGTCGATCCTAAATTTCCCTTTCGTTTCTGGGTCCCACTTGAGAGAGGGTGAATGGATCCAGATCCTCTATTCCGCTGAGGCAGTCGACTCCGTACTGCATCAAAAGTGTAGACTGAACAGCAAAGTCTAGCAATAATGTTGTGGCTTGCTCTACACGCGATAATATATACGGTTTGTAACTGAAACCATCGATCCCATTGCCTTGGCGGAGGACAATTGAAGAGAGTGAGAGAGGGGGTAAGCGAAACACACAATGGTAAGTAAGTAGTCGGACTGTAGACTGTAGACTGAACAGCGTAGTCCGACACACTGCGTTGAAGTTGGAGTTCGCTCTGCACTGATTGAAACTCATGTGTTAGGGCAAATGTCGATATCAAGATGTGTGTTGGATCCTCAATTGTTGCTTTGTTGACAAAGAGAAAACGGAACCATCACGATCGCGTGCAGGTGGAGAAAGATCCATTTTCGGTCATGAGCTAGCGCCGGCTATTGCCGATTGGTCGAAGAGAACTTTTCACGTCTCGGGGGCTCTAGAATCCTTTGTAATGGACGATGACCAGACAGGCAGGCAGCAGCAAGAAGAGGTCGTCATCGACAGAACATTCCATGCAAGGAATATGTAGCAACAATCTTCATTGCGTCAAGTAACGATAAACGCTATCACAAAGAGGCGACACTACCAATCATCGTCTCGCCCATCAGGCTTGTTCATGGCTTGTTGCCGCGCCTTTAATGCAGCAGCAAGGCCGCCTGCGAGGTTTCCACCACCCCCTCCACTTCCATTCGCGGTGCTGTATCCGCTATCTCTCGGCGTCTCTACACCAGCAGCGACAGCAGGTGCAGCTTTCTTTGCAGGTCGCTTGCTCGGGGGCGCAGGGGGAACGGGCTTGCCAGCAGGCCTCACCGGAGGCGGAGGAGGAGCTTGCTTGAATTCTTCCAGATATGCAGCGGGCGTCCACCCTGACGTGCCATCGGACTTTTTCGCAAGCCACCACCCGTTGTTCTCTTTTTGCGTCACAAAAATGATTTCGCCTTTGGTCAAGCTAAGCTCACCACCTGTGTGACCAACAAAGTCGTACATGGCCTTGAACTGGGGGTCTTTGGGTGGCGCTGCTGCTGCAGGAGGGGGCGGCGGCGGCGGAGCACGGTTGGAAGCGGTTGACGCGTTTCGTGCATGTCCGTTCGATAGTGCAGCGACAGGTTGCGGGACTGCTGCGGGTTGCGGTCGCGGTACTGCAGCAGGCTGAGGTCGGGATTGCGCGGGGACGGGCTGAGGCACGATGCGCTCAGCAGGTCGAGCGGCAGCGCCAGGTAGGGGCTGCGTGGCAGGAGCAGGTCTTCCCGATCGTTGCGCGGCTTGCTGAGAGAGCTTGCCACCAGTGCTCTTCTTGAGCAGACCTCCCTTTGTAATAGCCTTGGCTGCGACCGGCTTGCCTTTGGGCGTCTTCTTGGAGACCGAGTTGGGAGGCTCGCCCGGCCCCGTGTGGATCTGCCCACTCTTGTAGACATCGTCGCGAGGCACTTGTGGATCGCGCACGCACTTTATCAATGAAGGCTTGCCCGGTTTCTTGTTGTAGCTGATGGTTTCTGCAAGTTGTAGCTGCGCAGCTCCTCTCGTCACTTGCTTGAGCTGTGTGAAGAACTCGGTCTTGAAGATGCAGTTGAGCAGCGGATCGGCTTCTTGGGGACTTCCCACACCCAGCGAGAACCAGTCGTCCTTGAGCGTACTCGTGCTCACAAATTTGATCGCTCCCACGGGAATGGTCCTCTCACAGAGGATCTGCACCTGCTTATTCACCAGTGCTTGCTTGACAATGTAGACAGCTCGGTTGGTGAGGATCAAGAATCGCGGCTCCGGCTTACTCGAACGGCCAAGCTTCGAGACCAACAGTTGGGCTCTGCAGGAGAAGAACGTCTGCTCGCCGCCGCCAATGCCCGCATTGCCGCGGAGTACTTCTCCACTGCCGCCCTTGTTGTCAATGCCCAGGTAGTCGCCGAGGAAGCGTCTGTATCCGATGAGAGAAAAGCGCCTTCGTTCTTTTCGCCCTCCCAGCACTTGGTGGCCCTCGTCTCTCAGCTTCTGGAACGGCTCGCCGCCAGACTTCTTCCTCCAGAACCGCTGAATCCTGGTCGCACACTCGATGCGGTACCGGAGGTAGTTCCTCCACGCTCGCTGAATGCGGATCGCCATGTTGTGCCAGTACTTGTCTCGCATCGTCTCCAGCGCGAAGAGTGTCTCGGGCGTCTTGATGAACGCTTTCGACACGCCCATCTGCCACTCCTCGGCCGGGATGGAGGTGTCCTTCAAGATCTGGCGCACACCAGATTTGGCGTCACCTGTCCAAGTGTACTCTCCCGCATAACTGCATTTGGGCGACAAGAGATAGAAGCGCTCCACGAACTTGTCAAAAGTCTGTCGGTACGCAAACCCGGCTCTTCGAATGCGCACGTTCTCCTGCAGACCCAGATATTTGATCTGATGCATCACGTTCTGATTGTTGTACTCGGTCGGGCTCTTGTTCTCGTTCGGCTTGATTGTTCGAATGTAGCTGGGCGTGCACTTCATCAGCGTTGCCACCAGATCGTTCGCCGACGCCTTGATCTTGTCGCCTGCCGTGGGGGGCCGTCTCCTGTTGTCTTGGTCCACTTGATCGGGGAACAGCGTGTGCACAAAGTCGTTTTGACTTTGTCCGACCAAGTTGAGCAGATCTTTCAGCAGTTGGTCTTTATTCTTGTCTGTCATGCCCTCGACGGCGTAGTTCACGTCACCTGCGTAGTGCTTGATGACGAATTGGCCTTGGCGTGGTGCAAAGTTGGGGTTCCCGGAGAGTGCATTCAGCCGCTGGACGAACGTCTGGTCGGCTGCACCGGGGTCGGCGTGCGCAGTGGCGCACGCATCGTTCAGCGCGGCGAAGACTCCCGGCGGTCGCTTCTCCTCAATCAGCTCGCACACGACCTTGTTGTCAAAGTACTTGATCGGGGTCCACGTAATCTGCTCGCGTTCATACTCTTCCTGCTCGGCTTTCAGCGTCAGCTGGATGAAAATTTGCTGCAGCTTCTCGTTGACATAGTTGATGCAAAGCTGCTCAAACGAATTCTTCTCGAAGATTTCGAATCCGTAAATATCCAGAATGCCGATGCTCTGGTTGACGGCTCCTCGCGCCAGCAGCGACTGGTTCACGCGCTGCACGATCCAGTCAAACATGTTAAAGTAGATGCCCTTGCTGAGGGCGTCGCGCACGGCCGTAGCCTGGGCAATGTTCATGGGCGAGTCGTAGACCGAGCCTCGCCTCATACCGCGACTCGTCTCGATGATGCGGATCGTCATGGCACGGTTGACGTGTGCGGCGTCGACTTCGAGCAGATATGCCACAAAGTCGACGACGCTGGAGTCGACAATCTCGGCGTTGCCGTCCTTGTCCTCGCGGAAGGAAATGTTGCCAATCCACAAAATGGCGGCCAGCATGCGGAAGACGTTGTCAATTTCGGGCTGGCTCATTCCAATGACCTGCATGGCGTGCAGCGTGTCCTTCATCTCGGCGACGTCGTCGATCCCGGGCACATCGTAGCATTTGCTCTTGCTGGTGTAAGAGTAGGTCGTCGGGGGCTGGACGCCAAAGGCTGAGCGGTGCTCGGGGCTGGCGGCCTTGGTGAACTGGTAAAAGATGTGGAAGTTGCGCTCGTCGCGGATCTGGCCGACCACGCGGCTCTTTTCCAGCAAGTAGTTGTTGATGTTGGCGCCGACGGGCTCGCCCTGCCCGTTGAACTGGATCTCGAGGTACTTGCCGAAGCGCGACGAGTTGTTGTTGCGCAGGGTCTTGGCGTTGCCAAACGACTCGAGCAGCGGGTTGGTGGCCAGCACCATGTCCTTGATCTCCTGGATGCTCGAGTTGCTGCCGCCGGACACGTTGGCAATGTACTGCATGATGCGCTTGGCGGCCTCAGTCTTGCCGGCGCCGGACTCGCCGGAGATGATCACGCACTGGTTCTCGTGGTAGGCCTTCATGTTGTAGTAGGCGCTCTCGGCAATGGCAAAGACGTGCGGCGGCATCTCCAGGCGGTTCTTGCCCTGGTAGCTGTGCAGGACCTGGTCGGTGTAGATGCCCAGGTCGCGGAAGGGGTTGACCGACACCAGCACGTGGCCAATGTACGTGTAGATTTCGGCATTCTCAAAGCGCTTGTGCAGGTTGTCGTTGATGGCCTCGTTGGACACCTTGCTGATCAGCGTCAGGTCCGACACACCGACCTGCTTCTTCTTGCCCGTCTCGTAGGCCGCCTTCCGGATCTGAGGGGCTCCTCCTCCACCGCCGCCGCCGCCGCCTCCTCCGCTCCCACCCCCTGGTGCTGCTACCGGCGCATCCTTCTTGCGCCCGGCGCGTTTTGTGACGCCCTGATCGCGGTCAGCCGGTGCGCTTCTGCCTGGTCGATCCGCTCCTTCCTGCCGCGCGTGTTCCTGCTGCTCACCATGTCTGTGTCTGCCTGCGGGCTTCCCTTGAGGATGCGCCGATAGTTTGTCGCCGGCCGCAATCCGCTCCGCCAGCGCTGCGTGTGGCTGCTGTGGGGCAACTGCGCTCTTCGTGCCTTCTGTGTTTACCGCGCGCGCGAATGAAGCGGGAGGCAGCAATGGTACAAGCGAACAACAAATGCAGAGGAGAAGTGTGGTGGGGAAAAATGTCGTGGCTGACCGCAGCAGCAGGAGCAGCAGTTGATACAACAATCTCCCCCAGAACGAGCGATGACGACGCTGTTGCCCAGTCCGAGCTTCCGGAGGCACCTTCCCTCTCTTTCTCCCTCATCATCCAGGCAAACACTTTTCTTCTTTTCCTTTCGCCTCATTTCTGTCAGCTCGATGTCCATCCCCGGCAGCCTGACATGTCTTGCATATCCACGATTAGGCAACTACTGGAGAGAAGCCACGTCCTTTCCAGATGATGACTGCACACGCGACGTGAAAAAGGCAACAGAGACATCATATTCACTACAAAGGCACGTCACGTCCATCACGAACGACCACAGATACGTGAAAACTAGGCATCCCGTCCGCTCTGCCATATATAAGCACGTAATCGCTGGATTGGTACTACGGTGGGTGACCACGTGGGAATCCCCAGTGTTGTTCGTTTTGCTTTGCTCTTCTCTTTTGTTGTTCGTTTTGTTTTGCTCTTCCTTTTATATGGCCGACTCACTTCGCATAGAACGCAGCATCCACGCTCATGCTCACGGTAATATCCTCGGGCTGATACTCAAACACCCCTCCATCAACCTCTTCCCACCCCTCCACCTCCATCGCCGCCAAATTCCTCGCCGTCTGCGTCTTCTCCGCTGGAACCCGCGGACCCTTCATATTCGATGACCGGGTATGCGCCTCTGACTCTTTCAGCGAAACCGGCACCACATCCGTGTACCCCAGCGCAAGAGCATACTCTAGCGCTTTCTGCTTGGCATGCTTCGCCGCGCGGGCCCGCAGATCAGAGCGTTGCGCGTCTTGTGTCTCCTCCAGCAAGATCCACGACACCGGCTCCGTCGTGACGTGCGCGAGAGCAGATAATTCGGTAATGGTATGACCTATGGCTTTGAACTTCTGAAACTACACGCGAAAGTCAATCTGGGCACTGCACACCCGAGCGAGGTGCTTGCCCTGCTCGTAGGGCTCGTGGCTCGTTTCAACAAGCGATGTGCGGCTCCAGTAGTCGACTGCTGCGTCGGATCTCGCTTCGGGCGTGTTCTTCTGCGGGGCGATTTGCATGAGGACCGACTCGACTTGGCGGGCGGTGGAGAGGGCGTTCTTCGCCGCGGTCTGCTTGAAGGGGCCCTGGGCTGAGACTTTGATGTTGAGGACTGCTCGTTCGGCGGGAATGGATGTATTGGCTTTGCCTCGGAGGGTGATGTTGAATGGGGTGGATAGGGTGTTGGAGGCCATGGCGAATGTCTTTCTCGTGGGCAAGACCTTGACCTCGTAAGTGACAGCGAGCTGATGGGCGAGTACTGATTACTTTAGGATACGGGCGCCAATTCCTTTTATACATGCTGCTCCAAGTTCGATGGATATTAGGCATCTATCAGGCACCCATTCTCACAGTAGGATCAGGCGCTGAGTCACAGCATGGTGTGGCTGTGCAACAATAGTGCAACAAAAACACTACCCCATCCCACCTGCGGCCTCGTTATTCCGAACGCGGTGACAGCAGACAGATGGCGGTGGTCTTGCAACATTTTGTCTGCTGTCAGTCAGTCACCGGCTACTAGCGCGGCCCTGTCTGTGCCACGACCGGCGCCAGGCTTTTGCCACTGAAGACGTCCTGGTTCCACTCCAGCGATATGGACATCAAGACTATCAATGTAGCCAATGGGAGACCTTCGCAGGATACACCAATCATAATTGCCCACTGGCCTCTTGCCAGG
Source organism: Septoria petroselini (assembly GCA_022559915.2). NCBI lineage: Eukaryota > Fungi > Ascomycota > Dothideomycetes > Mycosphaerellales > Mycosphaerellaceae > Septoria > Septoria petroselini. Next base: position 44,501 of record JAFJTQ020000023.1, on the reverse strand, counting down.
CTAGATGATCACTTCTATATTCTGCTGGATTACATCCTCAGAGGCCCATCTACTGGTGTCTGCCTGAGACGTTTTAACGGAAGGCGTATTTCAATCATCACTGGCAACAGAGCAAATGGTGGCAACGTGGATGGCCCTACGTTACAAGAAAACCTGAACTGAGGCGATCGTCGATGGTTCAATACGATGGACATTGTGAGGAAAGGAAGTGCTGGACTGCTCGGACTGACCACCTTGAATCGACGATGTGAGCTTTCCGGGGCGTTTCTGGACTCCTTCCTCCAAGGCATGTGCATCCTCGATGGCGGGGAGCAGTACGGAGCTTCTCAATGCCTACAGCTGATGTTCTTTCAGTTCTGTGAGTCTATGCGTGCATGCTCTCGCCGCAGCATAGCACCTTAGCGCGACTGCGAGACAGCTCTACAGTCGCTTTCGTGGAGACTTCATGACATTCGGCCTGGCGATGGAATCGACTGTGATCTTCAAAGGGTGCAGGGTGAATGGCCTGAGTAGCTGGGGCGTTGAGCAGACCCACGACGACTGATGCTGCACGAGAGCTAATTTGCACCTTCGTTTCCGCCCCTCACAAGTTGCTCAAGATGCGCCTGAGGTGACCTACCACAGTTCCGCGACCATGCGGTAGCAGAGACTCGTGTCCCTGTACCAGGCATGTGAAAGAGGACCGTGCTGAGAAGCAAAGCGATTTTGATTCTTGGCAAGAGGCATAGCAAGGCACGCCTTACACTGCGCCAATCAATCCAATGTTGGTGTCAGGTTGCAAGGCATGGTGGCCTTGGCCAGGACTGCAAGTCCCCCTTTCGGGCACCCCACATTCTGCGTGCACTCTACATATGCTGTGCAACCATGTGCGCACTCGCCACTCGGCTTACTGCGCTCCAAATCGACTGATGCGAATATGCAGCTCTACACCCAAGTACCCCTCCTTTACATGCTCGAGCGCAACAACAAGATGGTATATAATCGCCATGTCTGACCGTGATAAGTCGACATCTTCACAATCACAGTCCTAGCCTGCCTTACCACAACGCAATCAACAACAGCCCAGCCCATCGCGCTCAAACCGACCTTCGTCATGTCTGACTGGAACGGCCCTGGCTTCTACCGCATTGAGACGGCCAAAAATCGGTCCGCGCATGTAGCCCTCGCCGGTGGCAGCAGTGCAGACGGAACCAAGGTTCTGCTCTGGTAAGCATCATACAAAAGGTCGTGATGAGGGACTAGACTGATCCTGAACATCTAGGGAGTCCGATGGTGCCAACAATGAAGTCTTCGCATTCGTCTATGCTGGAGTCGGCAAGACGAACAAGCATGAATACCACATCATCAACTACAAGAGTGGAACCTTCTTGACCTACCCAGAAGGCGCGCCACAGGGCAAGCAACTCGAGGGCAAGACTTTGAGCCCGGGCAACGAGCGCACTCGCTGGAGCGTATGCTTACCACTTTTGTGGCTTTCGCTCTACCCTGCTACTGAATCCAGCGCTGACACTGCGCGCAATAGATCATCCCTCTCAGGAACCAGAGTGGACAGTACTGGTAGGTGCACCTCTTCTCTGCCTTTGACATCCTGGCATGGGCTAACGTGGTCAGGATCACTCCCGTTGCATCCAGCGGCATGTTCATGAACGTCAACAGCGGCAGAACCAACAACGGCACTGAAGTCTGGCTGTACTCGGACGGAAACCATGAATCGTGCAAGTTCTACCTGACGCAGGCGTATGGTATTCAGGGCGCGCCATTCAATTCCCCTGACATTGGTAAGGCAAAGTAGAACCAGACGAGGCATTGTCTGAACTCTGTTTGGCGAGGAGATTTACTGACTGATGCGTGGGAGGGGTACATCGATCGCGCACGGTTATGGCGCAGTAATCGATTCTCAGCGACGGGGAGTGTTTGTCGTCGCTTACAGAATGGGCAGAACAGACGGCGGACGCACAATCGAGCGAGTAGGAAAAGCAAGGTGTCACGCTCTTTAGCAATCAGATTTGGGCTTTGTATTTATCTCAATCTACTGCCTTATACCCGTGGGATCAGGGAACTCTCAGTACTCTGCTATTCCGACAGATTGCATAGCTGGACTGAGTAATCAGTCTTGCTCTGCCATTTCTACTACATACATCGAACATGAGGTGGCGCAGTACTCTGCAAGGTCCAGCGGAAGCTTTTGTGGCCCGTAACCTTGACTAATATGTGAGCAGATTTGACGTCTGGATCCGTCAAATTCGAGTCAATATCGGAGACGAGGTCCCTGCTCACATAACCCTGTCCTGGTCTTCTCTGCGAAAACCATCAAGGAAGACCGACCTTACCTTCGATATGCGTAGGCAATCTCAGTGTACGGCTTATATGCATCCTTCACAATGTCCATGGCGAAATCCAAGTTTCACAACCTCCTGAACACATCGTGCGTATGATTTTACTTGAACGAGGATTTGGAATTCTGCCTGCACAACGTAGTAATTATACACAGTAATGCCTCTGGCTAAGCCTTCCGAGGTTCTGCAACAGCTTTATGCAAAACGGGTCCCCGCTCGTCTGTTGCGACAATTTGCAAAACGGCTGACCGGAGGTCCAATTGCGTGTAGTGACCGAATACACCGATGTAGGAGGTAAGCAAGGTTCGGGTCAGCGATGGATGGTAGAAGATGGAAGCATTCGAGCTGCTCCTCCATTTCTTGTTCATCGACATCAGCGCACCCAGTCTCATCAATCACATCAACAACACATCACCCGTCAACATGAGTTCCTACATTCCAAAAGTACAAGAGGGCCCGATCCCTCTGGTGACAGAAGGTGCTCACGGCGAGGACGATAAGAAGACCGCAACCGCGACATGTTTCTGCGGAACCGTTCAGCTTGAATTTGTTCGAACACCAGACACGCCATTAGAAGAGACCGCAAGACTGACTATTTATTACAGGCAACAGAAGGCGACAACTTCGCGGGATCTTTTATCTGCAACTGCACCGACTGCCGCAAGATTGTAAGTCTAGCATCGTTGCGGGGAATTCACAGCATTTACTGACGGCACCAGACTGCCTCTACATTCTCCAGCATCCTCATCATCAACGATGCTGGCGTGACCCATGTCCGCGGCGAAGAGAAGCTTTCTCGGTACGCGCAGCGCCAAACCATCTCCTCAGGATGCGAAATGGCAAATTACTTCTGTTCGACCTGCGGCACACTCATGTACCGCATCGGTAGTGGATTTCCTGGCGTCAAGCTGTTGCGACTGGGAACGGTCGATGACTTCTCCCTGACCGAGACCAAGTTGAAGCCTACGACGGAACAGCTGACCAAGGATCGTGTGTCGTGGTTGCATGGTGCAGAGGGTGTGAAGCAGGTTGAGGGTGCTTTTGCCTCTGGAAAGGAGCCGTGAGTGTACAACTCTCGTGTGTGGTCTTGCAGATGGAGCTTATCGGTTGAGTCTGCACAGGCGGTCGGCAAGCAGAGGCTCGAGGATGTGAGTCTTGGGTTGCTCAGCTATGATATGGTTGCTTCGAAGTGAAAACAACTGAGAGTCAATTCTACATTGGCACTTGGTCTCACTACCAAAAAGGTGCGACAACACACCTGATCATTGACACGTATAGCTTCGTTAGTCTTTCCAATATTACATTATCATCTCTTGGTCATTCTACACGACGCTGACCAAGCCAACGCCGAACTCGGAGCTAGCAGCGGGCTCCTTCACCGGAACATTACTTCATCGCAAACTTTGACCTGGCTCTCAAGGCCGCTCCCCAATACCAGATGGCCCAGATACCGACAACGCCGCCACATGCCAAACCTGCAAGCAAAGTCACTCCCTTGTCAATGCCCAGGTTATCGAACAGTGGTTGAGCGAAAATGATCGCGCCAGCCGCCAGACTTGACCGGCAAAGGTCGTTGGCCGCGAACAAGCTGGCGGAGTACTGTGGGTACGACAGCGGCAGGTACATGAAGAGGCACTGGAACATGATGAAGGAGCCGATGCCGTAGAATGACAGGCCGACTATCGACACCATCCAGTGAATATCTTGCTTGGTAGTCCAGGCAAATCTAGCGAAAGCGTCAGTTCTGAAGTGAGACGGCAAGAGCAATTGGCAGTGCTCACATGAAGAGGCCAACTGGCTGAAGGACAGCCGCGAAAATCGCAGGCACCAATCTATGCTCCTGGGATCTGAAGCCATTCTTCTTGATATCAGGCTCCTACAATAGTGTCAGTCTGCTTCCTGCGTGGCACGGATGAGGCCACTTACCAGGTACCAGTATACGTAGCTGCAGTAGATGGCAGCACCAATGCAACATGCCACGAGAATGACCAAAAAGGCCACACCCATGGTGCCAAGACTGAAGCCATACACTCCAATGTAGACCCGAGGAAAGGCCTCGAAGAAGCTGTAGAAGATGCCGTAAATGTAGGCGGTGTACAGATTGACAAAAAACATCGCAGGGTCTGACACGCCGATTTGCGTGGGTTTGATCAAGGCTTCCGTGACGAGTTTGGCTGCAGTTAAATTGGCCTGATCGAGTTCCGACTGGGCCTTGTATTTGTCGTTACCAGTGAGCTTCCGCAGGCGCTGTGCACGACGGAGTAGAATGTTTGATGCTGACGTCTCCGGGAACGCGATGTACATCAGCACGAGCACTGGAGCAGACATCCAGACAATCTCCCACAGGGACCAACGCCAGCCCTTGACGGGAACTGCGAAGCCGGAGAGTAGAGGTCCGAGAGCAGGCGCGCCAAAAGCTGCAGCTACCCAGGCTGATAGAGCGTACGGCAGTTTGATGATACTGTACATGTCCTGGAGAGTCGCTCCGCCAGTCGCGAGACACGGCGATCCAAGGAAGCCAGTGAGGAAGCGTAGAGCGAGGAGTCCGCCGTATGTTGGAGTCAACGCCGTCGGTATGCCAAGAATAACAAACAGCGTAAAAGTGGTGATGTATGGGAGATTTCGACCAATACGAGGAATCTCGGATAGAGGCGAGAACAGGATGGGTCCGAAGCCTAGGAGAAGTCAGACTGTGTTGGCCGATCTCTACATTGTAATCATAACTTACCATAGCCCAGCACGTACATGCTCAGACCAAGCGACGCCTTGATCAAGCTGACGTCAAACTCTTTCATGACATACTCGTTACTTGGCGTGTAGATTGCTGACGCGCAGTATACCACGAGGGTGTACGCCTGCAGTACGAGCGTGACTGATACCTTCTTGCTCAGAACCCAGTTTTGCGGGTTCTCGGGGTCGTTGGGACCGTACCAGTCGACGATGATGTTGCCGTCAATGGTCTTCTGCCGCGATAGAGAGTCGCTATGCTGCTGCTCGTCGTGGTCTTGTTTCTCCGAGGCTTGATCGTCGCTCGGCTGTTTCTCGAGATCGATTGCGGCATCGTCTGGGTGAGGAGACTCTTCTCGTTCCTGTTTGTTGCTGCTTCCCGTAGATGACTGGCCGGGACTGATTCGCTTGCGGTCTTTCTCGTCCACTTCAGGATCGACTAACGGTATCACAAAGCCTGGCTTTTCTTCTGGGTACTGGAGGTATTTGTTGCTGGTCAGGAACCGAATGATTTGGCCAAGAGGCGAATCTCTAAACGACTCCATGGCGTTGACTGTGCGATTTCAAACTTGATGATTCGAAAGTAGCTGCCATGATGTTGTACTTATGTGTGTGATCCATGGAACTTGTCGCTTCCGTCAACGCTGTCAGCATGCCATACGAGTAAAAGTCTATTGCCTCTGCTTAGCAAATGTGCTGACTTGCCGCAGTGTCATGCTTCTTTCGTAGGTTCAAGCAACGCCGCGCTGATCAAGCCTTGTCGAACCAACGGCCATCGCCAAGATGAGTGATCAGCACGCGGACATCGGAGCAATTGGGTCTACGCCAAGCCTGTCAGATACAGCATAGACCTTGCATCGACAGGCCATGACTGGAGCGTCGGCTGCTCCGGCTTAAGGTATCGGATGGTCTGTTTCCGGAGCGGAATGGAATGTGAATGCCGTCACCGTCGGGGACAGCCTTGCAGTCCCTCCGTTCCATCCGAGCCATTCGCTTGGGGCCTATGCCGTACCTGGGTAACTGTTTCTCTGTACTGTAGCTCTGCGAGTTTCCATGTTGAGATGAGCTTGTGTTGGATTTCGATGCGATAATCGTCGGTCAAAAATAGATCCCGTTTCCTGCTGAGGCCCACACGCTCACGTTCCCGAGCCCTTTTCTTCTTCAGCCTTCTTCCTTTGTTCCTCCGCCTCGGCTGCCTCAACCTTCTTCAGTTCCTCCAGCTTCGCCAATTCATTCGTTTTGTATTGTCCACTCTTCTCGTAGGCTGTATTGGCGTATTGAACTGCTGATTCGATGCAGCATCCAACGACATCCTGACTCGGAACTGCCCACGCTAGATTGTTCTCCGGAGGCGTGATGAGATCGTGGGGCTCTGTCACCCGCGGAAGACTCTTGAGCAGCGGCCACATGCCGCGAAGCCTCATGACCTGCGTGGTATAGTCGTCGACAGTCACCGATATGGTCATAGTGTCATCCAAGAGAGTCTGGTCCCATTTGGAGACACTGTTGGCAATCAAGATGCGACCTTCAATGCATGTATCATTGACCTTGCTAGGGTCAATAGCTGCGTCGCCAAAATCGAGCGGACCAGACAGATAGTCCATGTGGAACATTTTGTCAGAGATGGCAGATAACACGGCAAGTTCTGGCCGGTAATATCCATCGGCGCATGTGGGGTTTATATGCGTTCGGGGAAAGCCTACAAATGACTGTTTGCCGTTGGCAAGAGTGACAGCGTGGAAGTTGCTTCCTCCCCGCAGGACGCCTCCGGTGTCGTTGTGCGTGGTCTGGTGCTCTGCTGGAATCTCCTGGTAGTAGACGATGTCGCACCAGCCATATTGCAGGCGACACTTGAGAATCGACAGAGGATTAAAGTTGTACACGAAGTGTATGTAGCGATTGGGTCCTGCAACTCTGCTCTCGTCGTCCTGAGTTTTGTAGAAAAACGGCATCCAATTCTTCTCCACCTGGTTGGGTGGTAACCCGCGAATGGCCAGCACCGTAGTCTTCTCCGAGAATGGGCGATAGATGTACATACTCCTCCGCAGCGTGTCGATACTGCTAATCATGTTGAAGATGATCACGGGCTCGGCATCTGGCTGATCCTGTTCGATGATCACTCGCGGATCCTCGGGCCCGTAAAATCCACCGCCGATGCTAAAAGGACTGGGTATATCGAAGATGAGAGGAAAGACAATCTGCCGGCCTTGCCAAAGGAGGACATAGCCAGTAAGCTCTCTCCAATTCTTATCGTGGATCTGGCCTCGAATGAAGGATATGATGGGCCAGTTCCGCACACCTTTGTCGTAGAACAACACACGGGTGACGGTAAAGTAGACCTGATACTTTTCAAGCCACACACTCGACTGGGCCATCCGCAACCACGTCTTCTTGACGACTTCCTCGTGGGTCAGTGACTTGTTTTGAGCAGAATAGTCAACCATCGGATGATCGTCCAGTTCGTTGGCTATTGCAAGAAGGTCATCATGGATATCGAAGCTCCGCTGCACTCCAATCTGGCCTTCGTGGCGAATCTCATCACAGCCATGTTTTTCTGTTGCCCCCATGTTTACATAGCCGATCATGCCAGTTTGCCTGAATCCGTTCGTCGATATGATGATGTCGCTCAAAGAAGGTCTCTGCGCCGTACGTCAACTTCCCAATACTCGCATGTCTGTGTTCTGCGGTGCTTACTTTGAAAACCCAGTACCAAATGCAGATCATTGCGAGTACTGATATCCCTAACAACGACCTGCCATGATTGCGACGCGGATTCCATAATCGGGCGAGCCATTGACTTGAGCTTGGTCGCTGGCTGGATATCGGGCGAGGTGAAGTAATCGGCAGCGTCTTTTCCTCCATTGTTCCTTTGATGTCGGACTTGAGAAGGGTTGTTTACAGTTCTTTCTGGTGATACGAAGACAAGCGAAAGCATGATCGATGTTGATTGAGATCTTGTCGGCTCTGTGCTTTCAGGAGGTAACTACATCGCTTACGTTTCAGGAACCGGCATAGGAGCTAGCTCAGATCCATGGTACATACTGAGAATTTCATGCAGGGTCGCCGTTTGGCGATTTGAGGCCACGCTGGTCCAGGACCGGCGGGATATGATATCGATAACCAGCGGGATACGTTGAAATGTGTGTAACAACGAACTGAGTTGAAAGGCTGAGGTGATGAGACTGACCCTCACTCTTCATTCCGTGCAAAATCTGACTCGATGGTCAGAGAGTGCAACACCAACAACTGCCACCTTTGCAAACACCGGTAGATGTGTGGTCAAAAACACTCAGAGGGGTGATGACCAGACCAAGACACACTTGTTTAAGAAAAGACAACAATCACTAGGATCCTCCCACAGGCATCGCCGAAATGAGATCGCATCTTACCAAGCTGCAGGCAGTGGTCACTGGCGCATTGTCCGCCGCGACCATCATTTTCCCTCGATCCCTCAAGCCTGCGAGCAAAAAAGAGGGCCATGAGCTCCATCCGACCGCATACCTGGATGCTCTGCGTGGATACGCAGCGTGGGTGGTGTACAACAGCCACACGATAGACTCGAGTTGGCGATCAGAACAGCGATACTTCATGCGCTTTGCCATATTCAAGATGCCGTACCAAGGACATGCCATGGTCGACCTCTTCTTCGTCATCTCAGGCTTCGCCTTGAGCTACCAAGTCCTCGGACTGATGCACACTCAGCCCTCCAAGGTGATGGACTCGTTGGCTTCCTCGATCGTCCGCCGTCATGTCCGACTCTATCTTCCAACAGCTTTTGCGACCTTCGTCGCCATGATATGCTTCTCCACGGGCCTGGCAGCTAAGACCGAGGAGCCGCAGGTCGTCCAACCGACAGTGGTCGGAAACGTTTGGTTTTGGATTTGCGATACCGTGCGTGCGAGCGACCCTTTCCCGCACGTGGTAACTTGGTGGTACGAGGGTACGTTCGGTAGCTACTATCTACCGCAAATGTGGACGATACCTGTCGAGTTTCGCGGCAGCATGATCTTATTCATCTTCTGCGCAGCGGTCTGCAAGATGAATCAGCGGAAGCGGATGCTTGTGACTCTGGCTGTCAGTGCGCTGTGCTTCTGGTGGCAGACAGCCTACGCAGGGCTCTTCTTGGCAGGCATGTGGCTGGCAGATAGAAGGCAGTGGCAAGCGACTCGAGACCGCACACAGGCCACAGGCCGACTCGACCCGACTGATACGGTCGCAGACTCAGGTGAGGGCAGATCTGACCTGGAGAAACAGGAAGCCCATGTCTCTGCGCTCGCGGGGGACGGCGAATCCAGCGGACGGGCGAGCTGGCAGGACTGGACGGGGTTCCTCAGAAACGGAGGCAAGATCCCACCCACTCTGCCGATCGAGTCTAGTCTGCTCAGACAGCTGCCATATTTTGTACTGGCATACATCGGCATGGTGTTCCTCGCAGCTCCGCTTCTGATCGACACAAATTCGGCGTTTCCGTACAACGTCGCAGCCTGGTTCATGCCACCGACATATGGCCAAGGCCCTCAAATTCACTGGCCATTGTCGATAGGCGCAATGACGACGTGCTATGCATTGGAGAAGGCGCCCTTGCTGCAGCGACCATTGATGACCCCATTCTCACAGTTCATTGGTGAGCTCTCGTTCGGAATATACGCCATGCACAACACCGTGCGTTGGATCGTCTGGGAGCAGTACTTTGTTCCGTTGCAAGGGGCGGTATTCGGCACCGAGAACAAAGACATCTGGTACTTCCTTCCGGGATACTTCGCAATGACATTCCTCGTCATTTGGGCCGCGGAGATGTTCCGGAGGGTTGATGTGAGATGTGTATACGTGGCGAGACGCATGAAAGAGACGCTGTTCGAAGACTAGAGCGGGGCCTCGAAACAGATTGTAGTGTCACACGGGAGAGCTTGTACAATTGTGGCTGCGTGTCCAGAGGGAGTCGTTCCGGCAGCCTTTGCAAGCCAGTTGTTAGGACGGGACATGGTGTCTCTCTCGGGAAAAATGGGCCCTGCTCCCCGATGTCAATGAGTCGCGCGTAATCGGCACGCTCCCATGGTTACCAGATAATAGACGAATGGCGAGACTATCAAATTAGGTTAGGTAGCTCTTGTGTTGTGATCTGGAGGAGGAGGAGGGGTGGAACAGCGCATCGAGGTTCTCGACCCGATCAAGGATGCAGTCTCTTGGCATTGCCAGGCCCAGAACTTCTGGGAAAGGCTCTCACACGCAGAAGCCGTTCCTGATTTGGGCCTAGAATCGAGCATGATCAGTGACTTGGGCTGTGAAGTAAGCAATTATGAGGCCATGCCATGATACCTGGTTCGAGCTCAGAGAGTAGAGACGGACTCTTTGCACAGCTGCAATCGATATTCCAACTGTGAAAAGTCCCGGTAGTTTTGAGCTGATGTGTAGCAGAACAAATCATCCACAATCAGCTGCCGGCAGCTACGCTTCTGGCCTCCTGTGATCTCATCTTTGTTTGATAGTGAATCTTGTTCCTGCATCAAGTGTGGTTTTCGCTCAGGACTGTCGCCTTGAATCATGTCCAAGGTAAGTTCCATGGTGCGATTTGGATGCAAGGTGTTGATGAGGTCTCGTCCTGCTGCGCAGTCCAGACGCATTCGACCTGAGCAGAAAGACATTCACCGCTGCATTTGACCTTTCGTCGTCGACAATGCTCACACGCCGCTCGGGCAATCGAGCGTCCGATCGAGGACGGCAGGAGATCCTCGGGCTGCTGTGCTGGCGGTAACTGCTGGGGCCTTTCGTCCATGTGGCAACTCGCTTGGCAGCATCAATCATCGAGCTTCCCCCGTAACAGTGTGAAGAAAGAATGTGCATGCCAGTAGCTGGAGTGGCGAATCTTGTTAGTTGGGGACCGGCTCACTGAGCAAGCTCCGTATGGATAGAGCGCGTGGTCAAGCTTCTCCGGGTCTCTTCTCTTTGTATCCTTGTCTTCGCACATTATCATCACATCATCCTGGAAGCTCAGACGAGCATGGTATCTAATCTCTCTATCGCTGGAGGTTCGGCCTCGACATCGGTGGCAGTGTAAGAGCCACGGTATGGACTCAATCTGGACTTGTGTATGTTTCTGTTCGTACATGACTCTGGCTGATGATTGGCCTGACACTGCACAGCAAACTACGCTCCATGACTAGCGAGCTCCTTCTCCGTCCACTCCTCAAGCTGCTGGCTCAGCTTCGAGTCCTCGAGAATCTTGGCCTGGTACTCCACCAGTTTGGGGTTGTAGAAACCACCACTCCTAATGCTTTCCTTGTTCGTATAGGTTGCAGCCCACAGTTGTGCCCTCGCTCCCTGCTTCACATCCGTGAGAAACACGGACGACAAGGCTCCGATCACATAACCCAGATAAGGTCTCCTCTTCCGTAGATCGTCGAGTAACCCAGTGTTGACCACTCCTGGGTGGATGGCTACGAATTTAATGCTCGGGTACTTCTTGGCCAGATTCTTGGTATGGTAATAGTCCGCAAGCTTCGAATGTCCATATCGTGCCAACGACGATATGCCTTCCATAGGCGTCTTGCAGTCTGCGATCAGGACGCCGCCTGCTGGGGCTTGCTTGAAGAGTTCGGAGCTCAGGTTCACGACCCGTACATCGCTACCAGGCTGCTCGGCGGTCTTGAGAAGAAGAGGTAGTAGGCGCTGAGTGAACAGCGCTGGGCCCATATAGTTCGATCCGAATTGGACCTCATATCCGTCGGTTGTCAGACCTGGAGGCGAGGCCATCAGGCCGGCATTGTTCATCAGGATATCGCAGCGATCATTCTCGGCAAGGAATGAATCTGCTCCTTTCTTAATCGAAGCGAAGGAACCCAAGTCCAATTCGAGGAAATGGAGTCTACCCGCTATCGCTGGAGTCTCGGCCTCGACTTCCTTGATTGCTGCATTGGCGCGTGCTGCTGTGCGGGCGGAAAGATAGAGCTTGGAAGGGTTGTGCTTTGCGAGTTGGCGCACAGATTCTTTTCCGAGCCCGCTACTACCACCTGTGACCTGTGTTGAGCAACGTTAACGACGCAGATTTGGCAGAAGCAGGAAGTCGTGGCTCACAATGATGACCTTTCCCGAAAGGTCTGGAATGTCGGAATCTGGGTCGAACTTCATGGTGCCGGGTATCAGGGGAGGTAAAAAAAAAAGGTCTGTGAGTGGATTTGTTGCTGCTTTTACTTTCCGTCCCTGGTCCGTATTATAGCAGGAGCGCGGCGGATGGCTTGTGCAATGCTGATCCGGAAGGGTGATGTAAGCCACACATTGAGTTTGTCGGCACCAACAACGGATTACTGATCGGTACAACGTTTGCAGCGACAGCGGGAGATTAGTGATCTGGTACAGTGCTGTCGGCACGATACATGAACATTCTACCACTATGTCACGATTTGAGATTCTGTGGACACCATGTCTCTCTGGCTAATGGTTGGTGCCTGAGGTAAGTGATGCCTCAGGCTTCAGGGACTCTTGGCAAAGGGTATATCTTTGTAGGTTTAGTATAGATAGAAACCTAAGCCTCTCCAACTACTCACTATGGGGGTTTCACTTTGCCTTATTCCGCTGCCCCTAGACAGGTTGGATTCCCAAAATCCAACACACTACTCTATATATCCTAGACGCCTATCATGTGTGATGCCTAAGCAATCTTTATATTCTCGGATCCCGGAGTTGCAGAGAACAAGATCGTATTGTTCTGGATCTTTCTGGACTCCGTGTTTGCAACGACGGTTCATCTACATATTCTCACCACTTCTCCATCATTGGCCTGATGTCAATCTCATTTGTGAAGCACCTCCGACTCTGTAGATGAAGATCCCAGTACGTCTGTGCAATTGCCTCGGGATCAATCGTCTGCTCTTCGGACTTGTCCTTGTGGAAATCCTTGCCCCAGGGAGTGTCAATCGCACCATCGACGACAGCGTGCACCACATGGACTCCCTTGGGCCCGAATTCCTTGGCTGCAGAAATGGCTAATGCTCGTAGACCATGTCTAGGGACGCACATGACTGCCGAGCCGGGATTTGCTTTGACAGCTGCTGTTGAGCCGGTAAAGAATAGACTTGGTGGCGTCTCGGGCTTGCTCTCTGCGTGCTTGAGTAGCAACGGAAGTGCGCCTTGGGCGAAGAGTAAAGCACCCTTGCTGTTAAAGCTCATGTCAGAAAGGACTACTCTTTTTGCATCAATGAAAGAGACTCACACGCTGACACTGTATCCACCATCTAGGTCTTCCAATGTGACGTCGAGCAATGGTTTCCTGACAAACTTTCCTGCGGCATTGAACACTGCTGCTTGGACGGGTACGTTCGGGAACGTCTTTTCAATCTGGGCAAAAGCAGCTTGTACGCTCTCTGGTTTAGAGACATCAGTGCTGATTCCTAGTGCTTTCCCGCCACTGGCATTGATCTCTTTCTCGACTGGTTGATAGCTCTCTGGCTTGCGAGCGAGTAAGCAAACAATGTATTCCTTGCCGAATCGACGAGCCACTGCCGAGCCATTTCCGGAACCGACGCCGGCGATGATTGCGATCTTTTGCGATGGCATTGTGTCTCACGCGGTGGTCATGGGGTGAATAGAAAGGTGTGTTTAGAAGACAAAGCTCGACAAGTCGGTTGATGCTGAAGATGGACTTGGAGCATGTTGACTAATCAGGATTGGTCAACACATCCGAGGCGAGCTGAAGCTCGAAGAGCTGACTCCTAAGCTACCATGATTGATCATCGACTCAATAACATGTGCAATCCGAGGCAAATCTACTTGGGTATCAGACCACATCTCAACACACACGGAACGCTCAAAAGTCATGGCTTCGTCATTACAAGACGTTCCTAATTCAGCGCTTCAGTGCTCTGCCTGTTCTGACCGCCCTCGCTCTCAGATCGTCCCTGTTCGGCTCGGTTCTGCTTGACTGCGTCCTGGTCTGCATGCTTTGCAGGGTCGAAGACGTAGATTGGGAATTCCAGGCCCACAGTTCTCTTCACGATGACTGGCAAGTTACGCCAGATGGCGGGAGGCATTGGCCACATAATGCTCGTGTCATGGAGGTACCTCTCATACTCATGCCAGCCTGACCCCTTCTCGTATCGCTTCTTCGCTCCAGGGCGCTCCTGAAGAGTAAGCCCCGATACAAACATGAGCAGCGTAGTGAGGAAGATGAAGCCCACGCAAGACGCGTAGAGAGCTGCGTATGCGCCGGATCCGGAAGGCAGAGCACCGTATGATGCAGGAGTTACGGCGATGATGTAGATTGCTATGTTCACGTCAGTCCTATTCTCGAAGACTTTGTTTGATGCAGAACCACTTACAAACTTGCACCATAATCTCTCCAAAGTAGTTGGGATGTCTTGAGTACTTGAAGAATCCCACGTTGCATACCGCACCTGGCTGCTTGCCCGGTCCCTGCTTGAAACGGTATTTCTGAATGTCGCTCAATGCCTCGAGCCCAAAATGCAGCAAAAACCAGATGATGGCAAATATGTCTGTCGCCTTGCCGAAGCTGGGCTGATCGTACTGCAGGACATTCGGGCTGTTGATAATCGTGACCGGCATGGACACTGTCCAGACCCAGAACATCTGGAATACCCAGAAGCCCAGAAATGGAAAGAACTTGTCACGCTTGTCATCGAATCGGTCATCCTTGCCAGTCTTCAGGATGCGGAAAAGAAGGAATCCAGACAAACGGGCGGCCCATAGCATGAGCATCATGGAGGTGATGATTTGACGGGCATTTGTCGTACCGGAAAGGGCAAGAGTAAGGATTCCGAGCAGGACAAAGTTGGATCCACCCATAAAGTCCGTGAGTTTGTCGAACTTGAACGAGAAGGCGAAGCCGAAGCCGATGAGCTGGTAAGCCACGGTGACCAGGAATGTGATGGCCAGATAGTAGTGGTCCAGGACGTGGACGGGGGCGTGAGATGGCATTCCGGAGCGCTTTCTGGGAGACGATTTCCTCTGTGCTCGGTAGCAGTCCTGACCGCCCTAGCTAGAGGTGTCTCGTGCGTGATGGTATAGTCTGACGAGGTGCACGATGGCCGCCCGAGTCCCGGGCTGTAGTATATCTATAGGTACCACTTTGGAAAGCGCGAACTTCGACAATGACGCTCACTTTGATCGCGCCCAGCACGCGACGGAGACTTCGAAGCCCCGTGCTCCTCGCGATGCAGGCCAAAAAGTGCCGTATGTGAGAACAACAAGCCACAGCGCACGCTGCGTCATGGACTTGTCCTCGAGCAGCCCGGATCGCGAAAATCGACGCTAAACGGTTCCGGACGCGCTAGTAGCTTGGCACAGCACATGACTCGCGCTTCCGTTTTCTTCGCGTCTCACGCGTCACGTCTGCCTTCGACGTGACATTGTGCCCTTCACCACGCCATGTAAGTCACATGTACAGGCGAGATGGTCCACTCCAAGAACTCTCTGGCGCGACACGCATACTTGGACAAGAGAAAGACCAAAAAGGACGAAAAGAAGGCGCGCATGAGGTTCAAGAAGTCGCTACCACAAATCACAGAGGTATATCCTACACACCGACCACGGGCGTCTGTATGTACTAACTACATTTAAGGATCAGCTCTTTGCATTTCAGGTTGCGCACTTCGGCGATGATGCAAAGCCGAACGAATGGTTTGTGAAGCCCGAGAAGGCATTGAACTTCGAGCTCGAATATGAAGAAGAAGATGACGGCCTTGGCTACTACCACGACGGGGTCAAGCGAACTCTCACTGACGACCAGATTGCCGTGTTTCGTCGGACGGAGTTGTGGCAAATGAAGCGGGATCAAGAAGTACTGCAGCGGAACAGACGAGAGGAAAGCCTCCCTTCGGTTGAAGCAGGCCCTATGTCGCCAGTATCAGAGGTGTCGAGTCTGGAAGACGAGCTGCTCGACTATGCTACTGCCACGCAGAACGAGCACCTTGGTATGCCAGCGCCACCCGTGGCAAAAGCACGACAACATTCCCGCAGTGGGCGAAGCGAAACCACTTCCCACTCAAGTGGATCGAATCAGCGAGTCCGTGCGCAAGAAGTGCCGTATGACCAGCGGCATAAGCGGAAGTGGGAAGGCTACATCAACGGAAAGGACTCAATCGAAGGCTCCGTCACACACCGGCGACTCGCCCGCGAGATGGACGACCAGCAGACCGAGACTGTTGAAATGGACTATTGAGTATGCGGCCTTGATCTGGCCTGCACCTAGGCACTGTACTGTGTGTTTGGCATGTGAGTATGTCCCCGATCTGGTCCACGTCCTACGTGATGAGAAACACAGTCATCCTTAGATGGAAAGCTGGACATGACACCGCTGCTGGATTCGGCTTCGGCTCTTATCCGCGGTAGGCCTTGCGACGGCTGCTGTCGACTGTCTAATCTTCTCTCTGATATACTTTCTCCTCTCGTTTCAACCCGGCAGACCTTCGCGGATGTGCGCTGATTGTGCAACAGGTGCCTCATGATGTACTGGAATGCTATATTCCTATCCGAACGCAGTCGATCGGCATCAACGACAGCCCGCAAATTGACGAGCCTCACAGTCACCAACACTGAGGATACGCCAGCACCCAATAGCTCTGCACCCACTGTTTACTAGGAGAAGGAATTCAGCTCCGCACGATCTTGCTGCCAGTTGACACCAAGCCTTTATTTCTGGAATCACAGCGTACAAGACATCACGACCAGTATCCATTGTACACACCCCAACATCAACAACGTCATTGGAGCATGAGAGGTGCGAACCCTAGACTGCTGCCACACACGGGTTGAGCTGCTGTATCCAACAACACGCGACCCCGACAAGAGGAGTCTATCAAAGACAATCATGAGTGAGAGCCACAACAAGCCGTGCACATTGTGCAACACGTCCCGGCCGGTGCTCGTCCGCTGCCAAATAGACGAGTCTGGCAAATGGCATATGCTCTGCCCTGGAGAGTGCTGGAGAAGTGTCTCTGGAGGAGAAGAGGATGCTAAGGGGTTCGAGGCGGAGTTTCCCTACTACCGCTATGGTGGCATGTGGAAGGTTCGTGCCCCATCGCCTTCAAAACAGCAGCTCGATTGACTATTTACCTCTCAGAACAAACATGCCGACGGCCCAGTGAATGCGAAGAAGCCGGAGAAGGTTAAGCGCCGACAGAAGGAGGAAAGGGCCCAAAGGGCGAACGTCAACACCTCGACAGACGGGACCGCTCAAGTAGATGGAAGCTGAGACGGCACAATTGTTCGAAATCTCCACGCTGGTGGGCTCCTTGCCACAGCAGATGATGATGGCCGAGTGTAACGAGCGGTACTGCAACATCAATGCAGCGCAGCAAGACTGGAATGGCTGTTGCCGGCCGGAGCAGGCCGGACTCAAGCTGTTACCAAAGTCGCAGCCTGATTCAATTCCTCGTGGAAGTTGCGTGAAGACACGCGAAATTGCTGCCAAACGTTGAGCAAGATGCAGTTGTCAGCGGTACTCTGAAGTCACCACGGCTACAATTGACTTTCTGGAAGGATTCAGAGGCGTCAAGCGTCGACGTTGGGATACCATGGGCGTCGGCACGGAAAGTGGCTCAAAGTAGCAGTCGATCCGCAGCTAGACTAGCGTGGAGCTGTGGCCGGAACGACTGATGCTATCGATCCCAGGAGCCATAGACGTCCGAAACAAGCATTTCGACGATGCTAAAGGCAGAAATAAATCGCTCAGAACGCTT
Organism: Septoria petroselini; assembly: GCA_022559915.2. Lineage (NCBI taxonomy): Eukaryota > Fungi > Ascomycota > Dothideomycetes > Mycosphaerellales > Mycosphaerellaceae > Septoria > Septoria petroselini. Next base: position 26,749 of record JAFJTQ020000023.1, on the reverse strand, counting down.
GCGCAGGTGCGAGCGTACTTGGAAGAACACAGCAGATGTACATTCAAGTCCACCAGAATGCGCGCAGTAATTATGGCAAAGAGCATTCAACTACTGTCGTTGGTACAATCACGCCACAACGCTTAGCTGGACCTCTCGATCACCTGCATCAGCGCCATGCCACGAGGCGCAGCAGGTTTGTTCCAAGCATTTACGGGCCCGGTCTCAGTTCAAGACGATGTCGACACCCGAGCAGGTACCTGTGTTTGTGCCGCGTCTGCCCATATGCTTGCTGGCAGATGTGCGGCGAGCCGTGAAGGGAAATACTGCCCCGTCATCGCACAGTAGCTTGATCAGGCTACCCTCCTGAGCTCCTCTCTTTCCTGGCCCACACCTGTTGCAACGACCGTGGTGTGAGGTATGAAGTTGAAGTTACGGATGTGGTTGACGTGCTCCGCAACGGAATCTGCCACGGTGAGTCACGCTATCGTTGAGCGCGAGCGGTGTCTCCACCCTTGATGTGGCGCATGTTGTCGATGGAAGCTGGGTCGCAGTCCGCAGGCGTGAAGAAAGTGTGTCGCACACGCAACCACCATCCATATGATCGTCCCACATGAAAATGCAACGATCGTAATTCTGAGCACTCGATCGTGGGCCGGGGATATGGCCGCTTTGAATGTGTGGTAGCTTGAACCGTTAAGAAGCCGATCACGGCTTCATCACGTACTCCGTGGCATGGTACCAATCACTTTTGCGGCGGTCTTCATGGAGCGGCCGGACAGACAAGATGGCATCAACGATGGAACGTCCCATGTCTTTGAGTTGCGGCACGTCTCCTGGCAGAAGAGCTGACGAGCGTTTCGAGGTGACACGAATCTGCACATTGAACTGCTCGCGGAGCTCAATCAGACCCGCCCGCACGCTGTGTTCTGCTCCAGAGAAGCCGTGGCCAAAGCCTGCGCGCTGACTGAACAACGGCTGGTGATGTCTACTCCTGGACATCAGTGAACAGGCCGTGGGTCTTCATCACGCATAGCTGTTGCAGATGGGACGTTGGTCTGGATGCAACTTCGTGAGTGGTGACTTTCGAACCGCCAATGCAGACCGACGACCTCTGAGCTCGCGTTCGCCACATTGGGCCTGCACTCAATGCAGAGAAGAACTTCGCACGCTGCAAGCCTGTTTCTCCTGCGCAAAGGCCCGCCAACTTCCACTGTTTGCGGCACTTTTGTTCCATGTGAAGAAAGCCGTGGTCTTCTTGTCCGCTGCCAGTTGCGGATATGCACTTCGAAATTGCACACGGCAAATCCCTTGCTCCGGCTGTCTATTGAGAGACAGGTGCCCTGGTACTGGGTCAGGCATAACTTATTGCACTAAATTTTACTCTCTAAGCACGAAGACCACTAGCCCGACTGGGAGCTGATCGCACCCGCTTCGTCTATATGTTATGATTGGGGAGTAGCGGCATGGCATGCTGCTATCATACATATTGTGGCGAGAGGGTTATCGTTTTGCAGTTCTGAAGGGTAGCTCATCGGTGCCGAAATGGTTACCCCGAGTCTTGTCTCACAGCACAAGTACATCAAGGTGATGAGGTCTGACGTCCGCCCCTCAGATCGACGTCCCGTGGGTCCTCCGAGACAGTATTGGTGCTCGATCAGGAAACGTGGGCGGCCTTTAATCACGGGTCTTAGACTCACCTCCATTCGCACGGAATTCAGATTGCGAGAAGGACGGCCGTTTGCACTGCAAGGCGAAGGCGAGGCCGTTCCACGACGTGTCAATATGATGGCGGGTTGCTGTTGCGTGTGTTAATGATCAAACGACACCCACCATGTGGCCGGGGGGAGCGGAAAGTGAGCATCCGAGCCGTGATCCTCCCGTGCCGTGTGTGCAGACGGATGGTTGATGCCAAGGTCACAAACGCTGCGTGTACCGTCTCCGATCCACAGGACATCAGTCTTCTGAGAGCAAACTCTGGCTGTGCCGTGTCGCAAGTTGCAACCTCGCACAGGGTCAACGGGCTGCTTTGGCCGGAGGACATCCTCGGAATTGGCTCTCGCAGATTGCCTGTCCCGGCGAAAGCAGCGCTGTCAGGAACATCGTTGTGAAGAGAGCTACATAGCTGTGTGTGTTGAGATGATGTATACACTCTCACTGGTGTGTGTTCCGCATCGATCGACTACTGTGGATCTGTACAGATGGCACCGCCAAACACTGATTGATGCTTGTGCCTCTAGCCAGGCTTCGCTACGCATGGCCTGCTCGCTTGATCGACAAGCGCCGCGAAGCTACCACGGCCCACAGCACGCGGAGTTGGCGATGTGGAGCATCGCGGTGGGCCCCCGCTGTCAGGAAACGAGACGGCTCCGATGTTGCAGAGACTGGCTCGACTGAGATCTCGGTTGGCTGCATGGATCCTCCGAGCCAACTCAGGCACCCTCATGGGCGCCTCATGGAGCTGATGAGTACATAGATCCTGCTGTATCACCCGTCACGTTCCTCGCACAGTACAATCCAGTGCCCTTTGCAACACGTTCTCCGCCATGTCGCACCAGTCGACTGTCTTTGCGTCGTCCGGATGCGAGCCATATCAGACGTCTGACTATGATCGTGCCATACAACAAGCAGCTGAGCGGGAACGAGCTGAGCAGGCTGCACGATCCCAGTCGAATACGCCTACTGGACCCCGGAATGGCAGCACGGGATATGCGCCGCCTTCTCAAGCACTGCGCCTGCCGGGACTGAACGACTTGTTCGCTTCCAAACTCCTCATCAACCCCAATATGGCCGAAGGGCGAAAGACCCCCACGTATAACAACAACAACAACAACAACAACAACAACGGCGACCTTCGACGGGATTCCGTTGCCGGCTATAGCTACTTCGATGCCGTTGCCAGACCGGGCTATTCTGGACGATCGGATGCTCGCGCGCCGCTTTCACTGGTCATTGCACCACCACAACACAGGTCCTCATCCCAAACCAGCCCCATCTCGATACAGAATTTATGTTCGCCTACAGATGTCTCTGTACCGAGCAGGACGCCTTCTCTGTCGACGAGTCCCACCGCTTCACAGTCCTCTGCTTCATCGTTGCGGCAGCCCATGGCGCACGGCCAAGCAACATCGCCATATGAGCTGCCACCGGCCTTTTTCGGTTCATCAGATCTGGCTCCAGCGACGTATGTCTATCAAGCCGCGTCGTCATATGAAGGCGTTTCATACATCCCCGGTCGGGGACCCTGCCATATGTACGCCGGGGGCTATTCCATCCCCACCCACGTCTTCCAAGACCCGTTGAACCTCACGCAGAGCAAGATCCTTCGCAAGCGGTTGTCGGTTGCGTGTTCGACGTGCCGCAAGAAGAAGATCAAGTGCGAGCCGGGCCCAGACGGGTGTTTGCAGTGCAAGAAAGCGCAGCGCCCTTGCAAGATGTAAGTTCAACCGGTCCGCCAGACTAGTATGGTGGGCGATGCTGACTTCTCTGCTAGCGAGCCAGCCAAGCGAAGGCTAAAGAGCACAGCTGCCGGAAGCTTCCCAGCTGACAAGAGCCCGGTCTGAAAGAATCTCTGTTTGCTTGGAATCCACGCAATCATCATGTTGGACGGAGATTCCATGTCTCCTCCATGAAGCTGTTCGCAGCGCGCAAGCGACATTGCCAAAGCCGGCCCCACCATGCATCACCATGCAGTATGGTCGCACCCCCTTGGCCACCACCTCTCCACATCTCGTATTCGTGGATCGAAGTACAGACTGCTCGAAGCAAGCCTGCTCTCTCAGCTATGTTTCTTCGGCTAGTTGTCTCTGGTCAACCGAGTTGCGAGAGTTGCGACTGGTGCATGTTCATCAAAGGCGGAAATCTACCGGCAGCTTCTGCAGACTGTCGGTTGGCTGGTGCCGATCCACGATGACAGCACGCGAGCTTAGCATCTGCCAAGCAGGCGGACGGTGTCGCATTACGACACTTTAGTCGTTGTCGTTGGCGAGTAGAGAAGGGTTGCATGGGATGGCGAGGACCAATTGGTGCTTCAGCCTCCTCTGAAGGTAGTCTAGATGCCCTGGTTTTTCACCATCGCTGCAGGATTCGTATTATGACTCGATTTTGGCGGTGTATGTAGTCTCTGCTGCTACGGAGAATTGATTGCGGGACGTTGATGGCTGGCTGCGATCGCGTAAAGGTTGTTGGCGCGCGTGCTCGGTCGATCTGCTCCGAACCAGACTTCCAGCCCAAAACCACAACAGTCTAGAGACACTTTACACATCAGCCTTGAAAAGTCTTCACACTTACTGGTTCATGCTTTTCCACGTTCATAGTGTTGTATGTTGTTGCTCCAACTATCGGCCATCTCGCATGCGCCTCCTCGTGTTTGCCTATCCCCTATAGATCTGCGAGACTCGTCGGTTATGATGACTGAACAGGTCAAATGGGTATTGGCCCTACTCACCCAGCAGCACCTGTGGAGCTGGGCGCTCGGCTACTTGAACACATGCCCGCTACTGACGTCCAGGTGCATGTATATAGGAAAACAGGGCTGGCACGACCGCTGCGCGTGACTGAGGCCTCCGTGCTGACAACGCAGATGTCCTCCTTCTGCCGCCTCGTCGCCAGCTTGCATCCATCATCGCGCTGCTCAAGTCTGCCCTTGGTTGTGTTGTCGATGCCAGACATTGCCTTCGCCGCTCGTCGCCGTGATGCCTAGTGTTAGGCTCCAGGCTGAGATGAAGGACTGTCCGGGTCCAGGAGGGTGCTGAGACATGTCAGTGCAAGATAGGCTAGAAGGTGTCAATTGGTCTACCTTGTTGCGATCCGGACATACCTATCGCTGTCAGTCAGTGTCAGTGCTGATGGGTGTGGTAGTCGTGCTTACCCCGTTACTTTCAGCGACATCCGTGAAGATGGGCGCGAATGCGTTGCGACAGTAGGCTTGTGGGTTTCTTGCAATGGCCTCGTCGCACATTTCCCGTCTAATGACGAAATGGCCGCATTTTCTCCATGTAATCGTGTTACTGTAGCACATGGTGCAATCCGTGCTCTCGAAGCTGGCATCAATGTTGAAGTATCGAGGCTGGCTCGTCAGAGGCTGGCGTGCTACATGTATCGGACTCGGCTGCGAGACGATGCGCCTACAGTTGCCGAAGTATAAGCACCGAGGGCGCCTCGAGGCGCAGCCCAGCCCGACTCAACAACGAGTAATCTGATCACAGGAGCTGGAGCAGAGTCCACACCTTGAGCAATCCGTCCGATGCGCCGATGCAGATGGGTCCTCTCGTTCAACACAGGGCTCGTTGCGGAAGTTTTCTGCCGACTGTCTGCGCCAAATGCAGTCTACTCTGTTCGTCCAGCATAATTCATACAGCGGTGCTCTGCCGTAGCTTGTCCAATTGAAGGCTAAATATGTGCAACCAACATCTCGGGTGACGAGGCCACGATGCTGCGCACCGCTGCTGTGACAAGACAGGCGTTTGCACCACCCGCATGCGCGCACAAGATGTCGCAGAAGTGATGAGGATGATGATGTGTAAACCAACAAGGCGCCGAAGTGTTCACGTCGTGGAGCGTAGAGCTACGGCATGAGAAGGTTCGATCGGCCACTGGGACGGCATGAAGCGTGGCCGGCACAGCGTAGGCGCCACAACGGCTAAACCAGTGCCTGCAGCTAGCAATTGAAGAGCAGTAGAGGGATTCTTGCTGCTGGGTCAAATGCAGTTGCGATATTTATTAGTAGAAGGGGCCGAGCGAGAACCAGATTTTGGCCGACGGCGAGGTGGGCACTTTCGCCGAGGACTTTTAAATTCGACGCTTGCCTGAGCAGAATAGAGGCTCTGCATGCTATCCTGTCCGGTGCCAGGGAAGCTCCTGTTGAGAGTCGCTCTTCAGGCGGGCTATATATAAGTAGGGCGCAGACTGGGACGATCGTTGTCACCTGCAACGGTGGACACCTGAATGAACCCACAAAGCTTGCCGCCGTCGCTGGATCTGCCTACTCCGGCACGACGACGGGCACAATGCACAATGATAATGCAAGTGGGCCCCTTCTCTCAACTCGAGCATAGAACTATACCAGGAGCCCGGTCTTGACAGAGGAGAGCAGAATAACGCCATCAAGGTTGACTGGTCCGTCTCGCGAGCCGCGAATCTTCTGCAAGCAGTTTCCGGCGTTCGAGGCTTGCTTGGCATAAGCCCGAGCTGCCCAAGGTCCACTGACAGAGGGTCTGTGGTGGTTGCCAAGAGTCGGTCGCATCACAGCAGTCCGCGCAGTTCCGCAAGGCTGCTCGCAGGTGGCAGGTTCCCAAGGCGATGTGTCAAGCATTAGTGTTGTTGTGGACAAGTCGAAGAAGCTGGTCCGGTCTGGCAGGAGGGCTGGACCTTTGTGGAAGATATAAAACAGACCACCTGGTGCACTTGTTCTCGGGGACAGTGCTTTTGTCCCAGGCTAGTCCCGGAAACGACAGCCTGCACATTCGAAGCTCTGGAGTCTGGAAGCGCAGTGCGGCGATTGGAACACCTGACGATGAGCGAGGGATTTTATTGTCGAGCAGGAGAGGAGGCAGGCTTGTTACTTTGAGCTACTCCGCATGTTGTCAGCGAGTGGTTGGTGGCGAGTGCCCAGGCGCAGGGGCCACGCCTGCAGACTGACTGCTTCATGACTCGTGGTGTAGAAGAGTTGACGGTGTACAAGGACATGCCGTGTCTTTTGCAGCAGCACAACTGCGGGCCTAGGAGGCAGGAGGCTTTCTAGAGAGGAAGCTTTTGTTGGCAGTCATCGAGGCTCTTCGTCGCCGGCAGATGTACGATCGAGATCTTGGCCGCTACTGCATCGGTCCGTCGGATCATAGGCCAACGAACACTGCACGACTCTCTGCTCGTCGGGATTGGTCTCTGCGTACGCCACCCGTGATGCTGGAGGTGTGACGATGCTCCCTCCCAGGCTGCTGCATCGCGGACTTCGTCGAGCTTGCATCGTCCGTACCATCAATAAAATGGCGATGAAGCGGTCTGCAGCCGGCCTGAATCGCGACCCAATCGGGCTGCGTGCAGTCTGCCTGGGGGGTGGGCAGCGAGAGGGAGCTTTCCTCTCCCGAGCGGATGTGCGGGTCCCGTGCTTGGCGCAAAGGGGAGAGGCAATCAATCCTTCGCGGCCGAGTCTCGATGGATGATCAACTTGTTGCATTGATTATTACGATCTGTTTCGCCACCACTGCTTGGAAGACCGTCCACCTCGCAGTTCTTCACGGCACTTGGCAGCAACCACGTCGCCTCCTTCTCCTGCCGTCGACCATCATGGCTCCTACGGCGGGCTTCCTGGCCCAGTCCGAGTCGAAGAAGCGCTTTTTCGACCGGCTGGGCCTCGACGAGCGGAACAAGCTGCATCGCCATCTGTACTCCAACATGAAGGTGAGTGACTCCCGCAACGGACGGCAGCTTCGTGGCGATGCTCACACTCCGTCCACCATAGGCCGAGGCCGTCGAGGGATGGACTCGCATCTCGGCAAACCGCAAGGCTCTGATCCCACAACTCAGAAATGATCCGGACATTGAGCCGCCGTACACATTTGGCCAGATCGACGAAGAAGCCATCCATGAGGAAGTCATGTACATTTTTACGCACGCACGAAAAGACACGAAAATCATGTACCAACTGGGCCGGGACCGCGATGGAGACATGGAGGAGAACTGGATCATCCGATGGCTTTGTCAGTGCAAGCCGATGCGATGAACGCCATGGTTCGATGCGAACTGACTGCAGGCACAGTGTGGCACGTTTTTCGTTATCGCGACGACCGGAATGTAGGCGCTGGCCGCCGAAGAGTCCTCACGGATAGCGAGGAACCTGACGCCAGCTCCTCCTACTCCGCCTCGGAGTTGACCCCGGGCGTCGATCTGGCCCAGACAGCTCATTCACACGTCGGCGACGTCGCCGCCACCACCAGCCCGTCCATTGCTACTGCCCGCCCTCCTTCGCCCCCGAGCGAACCACAACTCTCCTCCGGCGCCGAGCAGACGACGCAGTCATCCACATCGAGGTATTTTGATCCCGTTCGAGATCTCTTCAGAGCCTGATCCAAGTGATTCGCCGAATACGTCCCTCCCAAACAGGCTACGACAGGGACCTGTAGGGCAGTCGGAGGGAACACCGAATTCTTGGCGAAACTAGCTTCACCAACAGCATTGTGAGCTCGACACGTCCCCTCTTCACGCTCTTCAGTGCCATTTCTGCGTCATCTACTTCAATAAAGGCTATTGGGGACCATTTCCACGTCGTTGTAACCGCAACTTCCCTGAAATGCAGGCGATTCAGAGTGATGCAGACTTGGCACAGAGGCTACACCGATCGGCCCGCGAGGACGGTTCGGTGGACACTTATCCGGACTGAGCTGCATCGAAAACCGCGGAATCCCGACTCTGAGCTGGGAGGTAGTCCTTCCGCGGCTGTCACAATGCCCCCAGTAGCGATGTGTCCCACGTAGCACATTCAGATCAATGCACACTCGGACAGACCGGGCGTTGCGCGCTTGGCCAGCGAGGGACCAACTTCTCTCAAAGTGGGAGTCGGCAAAATGCCACAGCCATCTCCGGGGTTGAACTTGCTACGCAACCACAAGGTCCACTGTACGTGGCACAGCTGACAATCAAGCCGGCCATTCGCAAGTCCAAGCTCGGCAAGCCAGTCAATCCCTCGCCCGTATGCGAGCTGCTATTCTGAAGTCTCAGAGTGTGTCATTTGGCGAGCTTCTCGATGCGTTTTGTGCAGATTGGATGTGCTACTCTGCGGCGGCGAGGCCAACGATACTGCATGATCCGCACAACATTGCAGATCAGTTTGGACAGAGCCACGCGACCAGCTGCCTGTACCGCAAAGCATGCTGGATGCAATACTGCGGCAGAGCCAAGCTCAGATGCAAAATCGAATGGTGTAGAACTGCGGCCTCACAGAAGATTATGTCTACTGGAGCCGCTCGATTTCAGATGCTGCATGTAGCCTTTAACTTTGCCAAGATGCAGCTTTCTCTCTCCATGATGTGCCGAGGGAAGAGCCACTTGCATCCCCGGTCGTCTCATCTTCAACGGCAAGCTTCGTTTGCACTATGAACGCACCTGTCACAAGGGCGGTTTCTGTATCACGGGCGAGCAGGGTCACCTACGAGGTCCGCAACCATCACGACTTGAGCCTCACTGCCACTGAACAGCTCGCAAGCTACCCGAGCTCTGAAGCCTTTCAGGAAGATCATCTTACGTGCTGCATTGATACGGTCTGCGGTCTATTCTGTGCGTTTCATTGGCAACTGAACGGCCGTCTCCACGGTCACTCGAGCATTGGTGCACATCTTTGGCCAGCGGTCCACGCTAAGCACGCCAAGTGATGCATGTAATCAGGACTTCACTCCACCTAGCAAGCAAGCAAGGACTGTTTCTCATAGACTATAATGTCTACCGCACGCTTCCAACGGTCTGTACGGCTGCTCGCAATCCGCGCAATCGAGCATATTGAGCAGGTTGCGAAAGCAAGACGTATCGTTGCGCCACACAAGACGAGAAAAGTGACGAATGATGTCGGTGTATCGTGAGATCCCTGGCTAAAGTGGCAACGCTTCGCTGTGCTGATTGAAGTAAGTGTTGGCCAGACTGACCGATCAACAAAAAGCGTCGCATGAAAGCCCAATTCGTCCATGCCTTCCTTATTCCGAAAGCTACAAAAGTACGGTGTGCATATGTAGCAGGTGAGATAATCTTCAGCCCGACCTGCAGGTAGCGTCGTGTGGCACATGTTCTTGATTCAAGCGGTCTGCTGATAATTATGATGAGCAGCCAACGGAAAGAAGAACGAAACGTCGTGCAGCGGAAGAGGAGTCGAGACTCGATAGCTGAGATGGCCGGCTCTACAGTAGACTGTCTAGGAAACTCAAAAATGTTAGATGCTTAATACGCCACTAGAAAAAGGCCCACGTGTCTGGGCCCTTGGCAAGTTGCGCCTCGCCTCTTCAACAAAAGTCTATACACGAGCGTCCGCTGTCCACTTTGGGCCAATACATCGACTCGGACATCATGCCGTTGCTGCACGCAACTGATGGGCTTGGTGGTGGCTGCCATCCAGCAGGGTGTTGTCCTGTCTGGCAAGTGTGCACGTGGAGTCGTTTGCGCGCGCCTGACGAATCGGACTAGTGTTTCGACGGCGATTTCTTCTGCTGCGGGTGCGGCTTGCCGACGGTGTGTCCGTCTGATGATGAGAGCCTCGACGGTGGATGGCTGCGCTGCCCAGGTCTTGAGAAAGCAGGGCAAAGACGAGTCTGGAGTCTGCACGAGTCTGAGAGGCGTTGTGGGCTGATTCTTGCTACTGTTGATATGAGACATGCCGATGACATTCTTCTATTGTTGTGTCTCTTGTCTGCCCTGCCACTCTACTGACCCTGCCTACCAACAAACACAGACAACCACCAACCATGAATTGGTTCTCCCTGGTGATGGCCGCGCTCATGGCCACGGCGGCCGAGGGTAAAGCTGTCCTGGCGCATTTCATGCTGGCGAATTCGTACTCTTACTCGCTTGCGGATTGGCAATTTGATGTCAAAGCCGCGCAAGATGCCCGCATTGATGCTTTTGCGCTCAATATGGCGTACAATCCGAGCTCGCAGCTGGTGGGTTTGCAACCGCGTGTGACGACTGGCGATGTCTACGAAAGAGAAAGCTGATGATTGAGATGGCAATGCAGGATCAATCCATCGCCAATGCCTTTCAGGCTGCTAATAGCGCGGGCTTCAAGCTGCTCTTCAGGTGAGTTGAAAGTGCGCGATGAGCTTGTGGAAAGACAGTCGTTCTGACGTGATTCTGTAGCTTCGACTACGCCGGGAATGGTGCTTGGCCACAATCCCAGGTCGTAAACTACATGAAGCAGTACGGCTCGAGTGGAGCTTATCTGCAGTTCAACGGGAAACCGGTGGCATCGACGTAAGTGGGCAACGCCGTGCTCGTCTCGCTGATTGATCCCTCCCTACTCACACTTTCTGCGCTCCAGCTTCGAAGGACCAGGCAATGCACAAGACTGGCCGAGCATCAAGAGTCAAACGAACTGCTTCTTCATTCCCGACTGGGCATCTGTAGGACCGAACAACGCCGCATCGGCAGCAGGAGGTGTTGCTGATGGACTCTTCGCGTGGGAAGCCTGGCCAAACGGTCCGAACAACATGCCAACGAGCGGCGATACGGCTTACATCAACGCGCTCGGAAGCAAGCCTTACATGATGGCAGTGTCGCCTTGGTTCTACGCCAATGTCCCTGCGTGGAACAAGAATTGGCTCTGGCGCGGAGATGACCTGTGGTATGACCGCTGGAGTCAGGTGTTGCAGCTGCAGCCTGAGTTTGTGCAAATCATCTCGTGGAACGATTGGTGAGGATTTCCTGTTTTACCCCAGTGATGGGCGTCGTCGACGAGAGCTGACAAGATGCGCCAGGCCAGAGTCTCACTACATCGGCCCCCAACGATCCGCCGACTTTGGAGCGTTTGCGCCCGGCCGAGCGCCATACAATTACGCCGAGAACATGCCGCACGACGGCTGGAGAGCACTGCTGCCGTACTGGATCGATTTGTACAAGAGCGGCGCAGGCCGCGTGAGTAACGAGACGTTATCGTACTGGTACCGGCTCAGTCCGAAAGATTCGTGCAGCGATGGAGGCACCACGGGGAACGACGCTGGTCACAACCAGCAGACGTATCGTGCGGCGGATGTGGTGCAGGATCGGGTGTTCTTCACTGCGCTGCTCGGGTCGGCCGCAGATGCGATTGTCACCATTGGAGGCGCGAATACCACGGCCACGTGGAGCAAGACGCCGGCAGGAGGGAGTGGCTTGTACCATGGAAGTGTGCCGTTCAATGGCAGGACGGGCGCGGTGTCGATTCGGATTGCTCGAGGGGCAAACACGGTGGTCCAACAGGCTGGACAGTCCATCTCTACGACATGTCGCAACGGCATCACGAACTGGAATGCGTGGGTCGGGTCTGCCGTGGGCAACGCTCCTGGATCTGTGAGCTCTTCTTCGACAAGCCGGCCCGCGACAAGCTCGTCCGCGACAAGCTCTACCACCACTCCTGCCTCTACCACCCCTGTCCCCACATCTTCCTCGGCCCCGACCAGTAGCAGCACCCGAGCCAGCACATCCACGGCACCGACGAGCTCGCTGGCTTCTTCCACGCAGCAGTCGTCATCTTCAACCACCGCTTCGTCTGCGCCAGCAACATCGACCTTGACGATGGCTTTCACGATGACGCAAAATGTTGTCTGTGTCTGCTCGCCAGCGTGTGTATGCTCTCCCGTCGGCGCGCCTGCTACGATGACGCCGAGCGCTGCTGCGAGTTCGTCGGTCTCCGCGGCCTCGACATGATCTCTGGACTCTTCGTCTGAGTGATTTTCATCTGAGGGACATGTCGATATCGGGGACTTGAAGGCTCTCAAGGCGGCTTGGTTGGTGTTGCTCAATATTGAGCGTGAACCATGGGCTACAAGTTCGTGACGGTCGTCTGTCTCGACACGCAGCAGGCTCGCGGCCGCTTTGTCGTGGTCAGGAGGGACAGCTGCTCACATGTAGCGATGTAGTGGGAGGCGAGACATTGCTGCCGTACACATGCATGACGATCTTCGCCAGTCTTGCGAGGGATCTGGTGTCCAGTGGGTTGCTTTCATGCGTATACTGCAAGATTCTTCAGTGCACATACGGCAGTACTGGCAGAACAGGTTACAGATGAGATGGAAGCCTTTGCGCTGAGGTCTTATAGAAGGAAAGCTGCCTCAAGGAAGGCAGTCAGACATGTGTTCAAGTCGTGACGACTCGACAGAGTATTTTGCGCGAGGCGCTTTACAGACAGCTTGAAACTGTGGCACAGCTAAGATCAGTAGGCTTGAAGTGGTCTGAGACGGAGATCTTGATTTGGTGGCGTAGTATGGTGAAACATCTCCAGTTCGCGCTGGCGTTCTGCATCGCCAAGTGTACTGCAGCGGTGAGAAATCTATGTGTGGAGCACGGTATCATCTGAAGTGTGTTACGTAGTCCTCGTCGCCACATGACGAGGTGTTGGAGCTGGTCGCATCTGCACAATGTGATGTACGACTGCTTCCACACCACCTTACTGAACTGTTGCCAACCCTGTTTCTTTCATTAGCATCTGCACTCGGAAAGACGGTGCAAGCGAGCAGTGAGTGATGAGGTAATATTTCAGACACCTGGTTATAAGCACCGACGACGGACGTCCGCGAGCATATGTCGATGCTGTTGGAGTGCCCGCCATGCCTTTTCCGGCTCTTCCTAAAGCTTGTAGGTATGCTGTCTTGAAGGACAACTGATCATCATGTGAAGGGTGGGGGGAGGGAGGAAGATGTTGGCGATGGCTTACCGAGACGGGACAGCATTGAAGTGCGCATGCTGATGTTGTGGTGGTGGTGGTCGCAGTGAGAGAAAGAAATTCTGAGAAGGGGACAAAAGGCTTGGCAGGGCACCGCGGCATGGAAGGAGCTCGGGCCGAGAGCCATGACGGACATGCTTCTTTCAGAACGAGCCACCTTGCACGCTCTTCTACGGCGAATTATTGATCATGTGTCTGTACTAATCATCTCAGTCAATCCACGGCCACGGCTGGAGAGGCGCTAGGTGATGGACGGTCTTGCTGCTGCTGCTGATGGTGACAAGTAAGCCGTGTCAGAAGTTGAGTGGGTGTCTTCTGTCCTCCTCCTTCTCCTTGTAGTAGTAGTTTCTTCCTTTGTGAGACACAAACCTTCCGCATACGACTGTCAATCGAATCGCCGTCACTGCACAGACTGCTGCTGCATCAACGGCCTCGACACAGGGAGCGCTCCTTGGCGAGCAGCAGCAGCAGCAGAAGAAGAAGAAGAAGAAGAAGAAGAAGAAGAAGAAGGAGACACGTTGCTGCAATGCGCCGCCCCTCGCTCTGGCTGGCTGTCGGCCTCTCTCTTCCCTCCACCGGCCTCTGTACAACTCCCTCGCGCGCCTCTGCCGCGACCCCTCCCGACGTATGCGCCCTCGAGCCCAAGGCCAAAGTCTCAGATGCTTGCGCCTCGTACTCGGACCTCGACTCGCTCAACAGCAGACTGCAGCCATATGTGCGGAATCTCGCCAATAACACCGACTTCTTCTCGTACTACCGACTGAATCTATACAACAAGGTCTGCCCGTTTTGGAACGACGACAATGGGCTGTGCGGCAACCGGGCATGTGCGGTCATCACGCTCGACAATGAGGAGGATGTGCCTGAGATCTGGCGGGCGGCGGAGTTGAGCAAGTTGGAAGGACCGAAAGCACAGCATCCTGGGAAGAAGCAGCAAAAAGAGCTCGAGCAGCCCTTACAGGGACAGCTGGGCGCCAGTGTGGGCGAGAGCTGTGTGGTGGAATACGACGACGAGTGTGACGAAAGGGATTACTGTGTCCCGGAGGACGAGAGCGCGGCAGGCAAGGGCGATTACGTGAGCTTGGCCGACAACCCGGAGCGCTTCACAGGATACAGCGGAGAGGGAGCACATCAGGTGTGGGAGACAATATACCGAGAGAACTGCTTTTCGAAGCCGTCGCGCGGTTCAGGCTCGGGCGTATCAGGCGCGTCGTCTGCGGCGTTTGGAGGCTTCAGCCTGGACCAAGCAGAAGCGGCGTCGCAGCTGAAGCGGGTGATCAAGGACCATGACCGGCAACTGGCCGCCAGCTCTGGCAGGCCGCTCGATGCGCTGGACTTTGAAGACGAATGTCTGGAAAAGAGAGTCTTCTACCGCGTCATCTCCGGCATGCACGCGTCGATTTCGACCCATCTCTGCTACGACTACCTCAACCAGCAGACGGGTGCGTGGGGTCCCAACTTGACGTGTTACAAGGAGAGACTCCAGAACCGGCCGGACCGCATCTCCAACATCTACTTCAACTTTGCTCTGGTGTCGCGGGCGGTGGGCAAGCTGCGCGACTATGTCCAGGACTACGTGTTTTGCACGGGCGATGCTGCAGAAGACGCACGAACGAAGCGGATGATCACGACACTGGCCAACGCGATTCCCCCCGGACCGCAGATCTTCGACGAGAGCATCATGTTTCAAGATCAGAGCGCCGACGGCATCAGCCTCAAGGAAGATTTCCGGAATCGATTCAGAAACGTGAGTAGGATCATGGACTGCGTGGGTTGTGACAAGTGTCGGCTGTGGGGCAAGATTCAGACGAATGGTTTCGGCACTGCGCTGAAGGTTCTGTTTGAGTTTGGGAATGGCCACGAGGGCAATGGGAGGCCCTTGTTGCGGCGGACGGAGCTGGTGGCACTGATCAACACGCTGGATAAAATCTCGTCGGCACTCGTCCACTTGCAGCACTTTCAGGCAATGGTGGAGGCGGAGAACAGTGGCAAATCGCCTGCGGAAGTCGAGAACACGCCGCGACCGTCTGCGCGAGTGGAACCTTCTGGCGCCGTCCCCAATTTTGAGGAGCTTCCAGCTCACAGCGACGCCGCGCAGAGTGGTCCTCGGCAGCCGCCGACGGTCAGCGATCTGTTCTGGGAGGAGCTCGACAACGTGTGGACGGCGTACAAGTTCGTGCTGTGGTCGTGGTCGCAGATTCCGCTCATGATCCCCACGATTGTGTACAGTGAATTTCTCCGGCTGACTGACTTTTGGCTGGGAAGGCCTGTACGACCCCGGGTGTGGGAGATTAAGGCGCCGACGTTGGAGAATATTCGGAGCTATCAGAGGAACGAATTATGATTTGCGTGAGATGTTTGTTCTTTGTATAGATGACATGGAATAGAATAGAGACTTTGCACAAGACCCGATGAATGTGGACATGGTGGTGCCGATCGGCCGTTGCACGAGCACTGTCACGGCTCCATGGCGGCGTGGTCACTGTGGCAGCGCGAGATCACACGGTGCGGTGATTTTGGGCAGTTGTCGAGTGTGGCGTCGCACGAGCGAGCGCTGCATGACGCTGCCGCCGCGCTGCTGTGAGAAGAAGAAGCAAAGCGAAGCGAAGCGTTTGTTGGCAAGCGAGAGTGTTTGAGGCGACCCAACCGTTGTCTCGACCAGCGCTTCGCCATCATGGCACAAAGTATAGTAGAGAGTGCCGTCATCTGCGAACGGTCGTCTCTTTGTGTTGTTATTCTTGCATCCCTTTGTATACACGAGACTCTCTCGCGTGGTGAGAGTCTTTTTGTGTGAAACAATGCACCATATGCGAGGACATCGCATCGGGAGGCCGAGGTGACAGTGACCAGTCGCAGGTGATGGTGGTGAAACAGGATCATAACACACAGACCAGACAGGACAGGACAGGACAGCACAGGCAGAAAGGTGCAGAAAGAAAGTGTGAGGGCCTGGATGGATGGATTGGCCACGAGTCTTGCAAGGTCACCAAGCTTTAAAAGCACCGTCGACGAATCAGCGGCGGCCGCAGTCCACCTCACCAACGCCGCTAGCGCCGCGTAGAGAATTCGTCGCCGCCGGGATCTGTCTGATCGACGACTTCGTTTGGCGCTTCTGAGACACGTTTGCCGATTGTTCTTGTTCTTGCTGCCACGACTACTCTTCTCTCTCTCTCCACCCCGTCACACGATCGCTCTTTGATCCTCCAGTCCCTAGACAAGCGCCTGTGGCAGCGAAGGACACACACTCTTTCTTGTGGAGAGCAGCGCGGTACCACACACATTCACTGTGCCGCCCGATCCTCTCCTTCCTCTCTCTCCCTCTCTCTCCCTCTCTCTCACACACTCATTCCTTGCGGAAAACCACGACCACCTGCGCAGACAGAATTGACAGAAGATCACTCCTCGCGCCAGTTCGTGACTACTGTCCGTGACAGTCGAAACGTGCCCGATTCAAACTTCACATCGGGACTGTTCTCAGCATCAAGACGGCTATTCTCAGCTTCGAGGATCCCACGACTCGCGTCATTGCAGAGCCAATTTCCAGCACACTTTCCAGGGTTCCAACACCGAACGGTTTCTGGCAATCCAATCTGCTCGACCACGCGAGATTCGTAGCAAGATTGCGGATCTTAGGGGACTGCCGACGCTAAAACGTACACTATCCGCACCCACAGCTCTCTACTACTACTATCCACGACGGCCAGCAGCATGTCTCTCGCACGCGCCTTTACCACTCGGCGCGACAAGGACGCGATGGTCAACCTGCACATTGGACGTGCTGCCAGTCAGCGCAATGGCCGGCCGATCAAGCGATCGCAGATCTCATCACCGGTTGCACTCATATCGACCACCAATTCCATGTCGTACGATGCACCCGACATTGTGGGCACTCGACCCATCCACGCGCGCAACGTGACTCCCATGTCGACCACGCGCAGCACGGGCGACGACAGTGATGCCCCATCGTTGAGCTTCGACGGCACCGACGCCTCATCGATTGATGAGTCGCCCACGACGCCCGAGCCCAACCACCTGAGCTGCTACTTCCGGCCTGCAGTCGACACCAAGACCAGCACGCAGTCACCCAGCATCTCGACGCGATCGTCCATGGACGCGCCCAACATTCCGCAGCGGGTGCCGTCGCACTCGAAGAAGGCGCACGAGTTTGTTCACCGCAAGCGATCCGTGCAGCGCTTGATGTCTCCGCCCGTCAGTCTGGCTCGCCGCGACTCGACTGAATTCTTTGGCAACTGGTCCCAGCCGGTCGAGGCGCCGTCGGAGAATCCATTTGGCAATGAACTGGCACAGCTCGATGCCGTGGCCGAGGAGATGAGCCATGTGATGCGCGACGCCGAGGACGACGCCGACCAGTATGCGATGCACGTGCACGACCTCGCATTCTACGACGTCGACGAGTACGCGAGCGAGATTGCCTGTCTCGTGGACGACTTTCTGGCCGAGGAGCCCGTCTGGATCTGACGCGGTGGCAGGCCGCATGCGGTCGAACGCAATCGAACGCGTCGATCTGGGCATCGACGAGTTGCAGATGCGGTGTTGACGAGTTAAATTGTCAGCACTCCTGTGCCGGACCACGCGCATGCAGACGGATTTGACGAGGAAAAAAGCACTCTACTTCATGCGCATACTTTTTTGTTCTTTTGCTGGCGACGACTGGCGACGACTGGCGACCACACTCGACACTCCTTATTTTCCTTTTCTACGAATCCATTGTTGTTTTGCTGGCAGGACCCATCACGAATCTTTTTTGCACACACGACGACCTCTTTGATGGGAGGAGAGGGAGTCCTGCCGTCCACTCCTTTGACGAATACTTTGACGAAGCATGAAGGGTTCTTTTTTTGTTTGCGTGGGGGAATAGATGGAGGCGCTGAAATGGGTTGTTTCTACTCATGTCTTTGGTAGACTTCATTGATGTAAAACACCATGCTTCATAGGCAGATTACTGGTACATGAGCTCTCTCACGACTCACCATCTCGTGTCACTTCTTCCCTCTGATGATGCCTGTGCTCGTGCAATATGTGACCGAGCACTACATGCTGCAGCCGCCGTGCCGGATGCTTTGCTGTTCCTTGCCGTGCCGTGGGCGTGCATGCTGAAGATTTAATGGCTGTCTGTACAGTTATACCCATGAGAAGAGTGCGGCGCGCGGGTCGGAACGAGGCTGCCGATGCATGGGTGCACGTGCTTCCCGGATCGATCAGTTTGTTGTTTACTCGTGGTGGACAGAACATGTCATCTCTGTGCCGCAATCGACAACCTTCTTCTTCTTCTTCTTCTTCTTCTTCTCGACGCTTCCACGATTAAATCCCACCTGTCTTGGTGCGACTGGATCCGAGCCGCCGTGATCAACCCGACGACGACGACGACGACGACGACAACGACGACTACTTAGCAGCACGTGAATCGGCGTTTGTTGTTGTTCCTGCAGTAGCTTTCCACTTCTGCGGCTTCTTGTTCGAACGAACACACGAGCGACACGACCCCCACCACCACCACCACCACTGGCAGCAGAGGCAATTTCTCTTCGCGCCGCAGGAGCAGTAGCAATACCGCGGCAGCAGCGGACAGAAGGATAGAAGGAGCGACCGAAAGACAGACAGACAGACAGACACGCCGCCGTTCTCGCCGTCACCACCACCACCACCACCACCATGTCGAGCCTGGACATTGACTTCACGCGGCGCAACAAGAAGCCGCGTGCGTTGAGCGACAGCGAGCGCGACAAGCTGGACGAGTTCATCGACGCCATCCACTATTCGTCGAGGTCAGCCTTTTCTTTCTCTTCCTCCTTTCATCTCCATGGGAAACCACCCTGCTGACACCTCGTTCCGCGCCTGCAGATATAACGACGACCACTACGAGTACCGCCACGTTCAACTGCCCAAACAGATGCTCAAGGCAATTCCCAAAGACTACTTTGACGGCGCGCGCGGCACACTGAAGCTGCTGTGGGAGGATGAGTGGAGAGGACTGGGAATCACGCAAAGCCTGGGCTGGGAACACTACGAGGTCCACGAGCCCGAGCCGCACATTCTGCTGTTCAAGTGAGCACCGCCACCACCACCACCATCACTACCCGCCCCCCTGCTGACCGCTGTGGCTAGACGACCGATGAACTTCCAAGCGAACCAGTGAGCTCCTCACCGACTGCGCTCACGCCTTGCGAACAACGACACATCACAACAGACACGCGAACACGCCCTTCGGAGCAAGCTCCTTCGGATGGGCACTCTTTTGGGCCGGAACGGAGGAGCGTTGCATCCGGCCCACTCTTGGTGGCACAATGGAACTCCACGCGCAGATGACGCGTAGTAGCCGTCAAGGTGGCATCACACGTATACACCCGGGAAGCTTCTGGAGACGACGACATGATCGTGCATGGACGGAAGGACGTATGGACAGAGTCACATGGGGAGTTTGGTTCTTGAAGCGTTCTCGTTGGCCATCATCAACGCGCGCGGGCTGTGTAAGCGCGCGCGCCTGCTGCGAAGAGGACTGCATAGCGTAGTGTGTGTCTAGGTAATGCAGAAGGAAATTGGGACAACTTTGTGCAGCCACGTCGATGCAAACTTTGTGCGAAAGATGCAATGGCAGAGCTGAGAGAAGCCGTCTGTACTAAACCCATCGATTCCATCCAATGTCGTCTCATCACAGACATAACAGACTTTCGATCCGAACGTGCCCCAGAATTTCCATTTGTGGCTCCAAGATTACAGACATTCAAGAATGTACAACGTGTCTCGTGACGTGCTGGGTACTGCTTGCCGGGAAGAATGATGATGCTGGAGGCTGTGCGTAATCTTAAAAAGTTTTTTCTGGTCTGGTCTAGTCTTGGTCTTGATACATGACAAAATTCGGAATTTGTTTTGTGCATGTCAAGGATCTCGGTTGCATTGATGAGATGAGGTGGAATGGAACTGTGTTGGGAAACGTAAATGCATAGATAGATAGATGGATGTATATGCTGGTCTGAAGAGGTAGTGATAATCGGATGCTTGTATTCTTGTATGGGGATGTGTCGAAACTGATGGGGAGGAAACGGAGGAGATGTAGGGAGGAGACTGTAGATGCAAGAGGTGAGCTGTCTGTGTTGCCGCGCGGTCTGATCGATTGACGTTGATGGAGGCGAAGGTAGGTCCGTGGTCGGATTGAGCTGATGTGAACTTTCTCGTGCATTCTCGTCTTCAAGTTGCACTGGAGAGTGCTGTTAACGTAAGTCACGCCCGCACAAACGGACTCCTGATTGGGGCAGAGGGTGATGCATTCGACAAACGATATGACCGTCAGCGGGGTGAGTTCAAACACGTTCTGATCACCCGTGGAATAGTCTTGTCCGCAGACCAGGAAATGCTGACTGCCATCGCCTGTATCTTAAGTCAGTGACTTGTTGCGGAAAGTCAAGTGTGTCGCTGTAAAAGATTGCCCATCTGAAGCTGGACAGACGGTGCCGCTCGATGTTGTGCCAGGTCCTGGCTGTACTGCTCGTGATGAGCAGACTGCAGTTCTCGCGGGCGGTTGCGCACCCTCAATCAACCAGAACGCACCTGGACGAGAATTGAATTGACACGCTTATCAAAGTCGAGCTTGAGAGTGCAATTCTCCTGGTAGAGCTTGATGTGGTCAGCACTATTGAGGTCGCCAATCTTGAGCTACTCGAACTCTGCGGTGAGCTCAAGCTGATGACGCTCAAGGGCGAATGGTCGTGAGTAGAATGGAGGATGTTGTCGCTGTCACTGGGCAGAGCGGAAGACCGCGAGCACCACATAATAAAACTGCCATGACGGCGATCGCGTACTCTGGCTGGATGTGTTTCGAACTTGGTTCTTGTACAGCGCGTGGCACGGTGCCTGCACTGTGATGGGCGCCGACTCTTGCTGGAATGTTCGCTGACGTGTTCGGCATGCCGGTGCGTTGTTCGCATGAGGCCCGAAATTGCTTTGGTGATGCGTAGTGACAGAAAGGGGCGACCATCTAAGATTTCAGTAGGTCAGAGCTGTGAAGGCTCCCTCAAGGAGACCTGACATGGAGCAGGTCCTCTTCGTGCGTTGCCTGTGACCTACTTCTTGGTAAGTTGGAGGGTTTGGTTCGTCTTCCGGACACGCTAGGCAGTCCTGATTAGCTTCCATCTGGTGACTGACTTCACATTCTGCACAGGCGCTGAAGTGCCGGATACGATGCCGTGCTTCCTGAAAGTCGAGGGAGGGAGAAGACTAGGCTACAGAGGAGAGGGATGGGAGAGAGATTGATCCACGCTAAAATGCCATGTCGTCCGCCGTGGCTCAATCTAATTCTTCTGGCCGACGCTTCCGAAATACTTTGGCAAGAAGTCGCGTGCATCGGGAGAGAAGCTTGACGGCAGAGATTGTACACACTTAGAGGCATGTCCGCGAGGAAAGAAATCATCAGCGAGCTGTGTAACCTCCATCCAGTCTAATATCATCTCCGTTGATGTTCGTGGAATCATCTTGGCACAAAAAGTCCACTATCCTGGCCACCTCATGGGGTTCCGCAAACTTGCCTGTGGGCACTGCCTGCTGATAGGTCTCTCTGGCTACTCGGTTACTCCATGCTCTCTTTCCGAGTTCAGTCCATACGGGCCCTGGGGAGATGCTGTTGGCAGTGATGCCCTTCGGTCCCCACTCAGAAGCTTGACATCTGGTCAAGCCGATGAGTCCCGCCTTGCTGGCACAATACGGCCCATGGTTCTGGAGGGCAACATGTGCAGCTTGACTGGCAATGTTGACAATACGGCCGCCCGGTGCTTGGCCTTTGACACGCTGTGAGGCTGCCATGTATGCCTTCGCGAATGCTTGGCCGGTCAATGTCGGTCCGTACAGGTTGATCATGTAGTGTCTCAACATGTCGTCGACATCAAAGTCCTCCAACGGCTGCAAGGTGATGTATCCCGCAGCGTTGACCAGTATACTGGGAAATGCAATTGCATCTCTATCGATGGCCGCGAATGCTTCGTTGACCGAGGCTGAGGAGGTTACATCGCAGGCATACGACTTGATGTCTTCCGAGTCATCGCCAAAGACTTTCGAGATGGTTGGCTGGACGTGCGAGATCTCGAACGGGGCATACAGCAATGCTAGTCGAGCACCCTGGGAACGCAGCAGCTTCCCTGTGACAGAGCCGAGACCTCCTGGAGAAGCATGAGTGGGGAGTGTGTTCTCTTCTCCACAACCTGCCTTACCGATACCACCAACTATAATAGCCAGCCTATTCGAATACGCCATCGCAGTGCACTGTGCTGATGAGGACACAAACGGACGAGCGAGGTGTACTTCGGATCGCGGTAGTGACGTGAACGTTGACGAGCTCCCCTCAAAGATGCAGCATCGGGGCCAGCCGTCCACTTGAGCTCCCCGCTGTACCCCTTCATACTATAGCATTGCTTGGACAATCTCCACGGATGCCGATTTCATTCTTTCAACTCCATACGCACATCGAGCCCTGAGATCACGCACAATGGCGTCCAACCACGCTCACGCCATATGATCGTAAAGGGCTTATCACTGAAGACTACTGGGCCTTGGAGGCCACAGGTCGAAAAGCTCCGTGTCAGTACTTGCCGATTTCCACCTTCTGCTTGGACACCTGAGGTCTCCAGCTGTTCCCACGAATTGCACGGCACTTTTTCGCTTTATCACATGCAGATGCCTAATAGTAACACTCAGCACGATGTAGTGCAGTCAACGCTGCGACGTCATCGTGCGTTTACACGCGACTAGGATGACTGGTCTTCTGGTCGTCCCCGCACGATGTACAACAAGATCTCTGCTCTATTTTGCATGTAAATGGAAGCCCCGGGTGCCATACGATGCATTGCGGATCAGTCTTCAGCTTCTACAAGCTTCGGTCCCCGCAGTCGAAGGAGTGAAGGCTGTGTATAAGATACATGTTCAACCTCTCAGGTTAGTACAGTACTCTGAGAAGCTGACCTTACACCATTTCATTGCTTCCAGCTGTTCGCACAACGCTCTATCCTCGCCTCGACAACCGCATAATGAGATCCGGTCAGCATCAACACGCAACACTCCGATTTGTTGAGCCAGATCTCACAGTCCCTGCGTACGATCGAGCGATCTTTGCCAATCCGCGCCCAAAGCGGCTCGAACAGCTCAAGCTATCGCTGCACGACTTTCGCACATCGACTGAGGTTGCCAGAGGATTTGAGGGCCTCGATCAGCAGGGCTTTACGTATATTGACCATGTTTCATCCTTGACAGCCGATGAGTTATTCGAGGGCAGGAATGCGGAGGAAAAGCTCGCGCCGGAAGTGCTTGACATGATGCTCAACCTCACAGGCGCGAAAAGAGGCGTGGTACACAGTATTGGGTTTAGGCGGATACCCGCTTCGAAGCAGCAAGACCTGGACTTCGTACCAATGCGTGGCAGCGAGATTGATCAAGCAATGGAGCAAATTCCCAAGAATGGGATGCTTGGTACGTGCACAGATCAAGGTCACTGACAGAATCTCACAAGTGAGCAGTCAACGGCCGAGACGAGCAGTCCTCCAGTGAGCCGGCACGTCAGTGCCACGTGGACACGACTCTCGAGGGCCTCAGAAGGACCTTGAAATTCGCGAACACGGAGATTGTAGATGCAGCCAAGAGCATCATGGAAGCTGAAGCCCTTCGGCAGTCTGGACACGATGTCAGTGTTCCACGCTATGCGGCGTATAGCGTCTGGGCAAGTCATTTGTCAGAGGTCGAGGTTTGATGATGAGGCTGACACTTCCGAGCGGCCTTTAAAAACGGTCAAACGTGACCCTATCGCGGTGGCCGACTATCGCACACTGGGACCGGACGATCTAGTGCCGACTGAAAATCGCATCCCGAGCGGCATCAATCCCGAGGGCGACTACATCATAGAAGCGTATACAGGTCGGCCTCCGAAGCAGCCAGTCCAGCAGAAGTGGTACTGGATGCCGGAGCAAGAGCCGCATGAAGTGTTGATCATCAAGTTTGCGGACTCAGCTGCAGAGACAGATCCGAACATCGCTGCGTGTGGACTGCATGTCAGTCCAGTACTGCCGGGAACAGAGAACGAGGAAGTGAGACAGAGCTCGGAGGTAAGAGTGTACATGTTTTGGGAGTAGATTGCGTATCTCGATGGGCTGCTTCTGTCTCGGAAGTCCTTCTGACAGTCTTTCCATTGTCCGGGCATTTCTACGGACATGAAGCATCACTACGCTATGGGATGCGGTCGACACGATGATGACCAATCAGTATGAGAAAAATTGGTGCTTGCAGCATCGCATGCGCAGTCTTTTCCACGCCAGTCAGCCTACTACTCAGCTGACACTGAGATGGTCGCCAGATCTATCAAACCTCCCTGGTAAGGCTGTATGCAAAACGAGGCTTGCATAATGCCAAGTCTAATCTCCGCTGTCAGACCTCCGGATAGATTTCCAATGGCACGAATCGAGGGGCTTGTAGACTGGAAATGGAAATGGCCAGGTTCCGGCTCATCACAAGCCTTTGTCCAGGTCCAGCTACTCTGAGCAGTTCTGACGCGAGGGCAGCATCGAAACAAGCATCATCATGCCGCCGAACCGAATTCCTGCCTTGCTCCTAAGCCCCTTGAAGCCTGGGCGTTCGTAAGACGCATTGTCTTGTCGTGATTACTAATGCAGCTACAAAAAACTGGGCAAGATGAGATGATCTTCAACTTGCCATGAAGCAGATATTACTAGTAAGATTTGACACTTTCGATCCAGGATGTAAGGAGCTGCTACTGTTGCTAAACTGAGTTAGCTCCATTACGCTTGTCTCGGCTTAAATATGGAGACGCAGCTGGTGCCAAAGGAGATACGTTGATTACTACTCTCTAGGAGGAGCTTCGCACGATTGATTTCCCATCGTCTCCGTTAGACATAGAAAGGTCGTGTGCAATCTGCTCTTTTCACATCGCTACCGAGCTACACGATTTTTCCAAGGACACTTTCCAAGATGGCTATTATCAACTCCTTCCTCCGACTTTTCTCACTCCTCGCTTTGGCCGCAACTGCGTCAGCCTGGTCAGTTTCCTTCTGGGACAAACCCAACTGCAGCGGCCGGATCTATCACCGAGGAGGCGCCAATGCTCCGACGAAACGCATTGGCACATTCGCCCTGGGAATGTGCTACACCATGACGTCGCAAAACAAAGAATTTGCCCAATACGACGGCAAAAGCATCAAGGTCGTACAAGGCGGTGGCTGCAAAATCAAGGCTTGGACCGATCGGGGTAGCAGACCAGGTGCTGGAGAGTGCTCTGAGCTTGTTGTCGGGTCAAGCATGAATTATTTTCCCAAGCTAGGAGAAACTCTAAATGACGGACAATGCTACACGTAAGCCTGCCTACTTGTGATGCCGTTTGAAGAAGTGTGTGTTAACTAGTATAGATTGCCAACTAATAAGATTGGTAAATGGCAAGCTTGGAACCTCGAATGCTAAGTACGAAGATGCTCTAGAGTTAAGAGTCCGTTAATAGAGCCGTCTTCGTAGTCGCGTAAGTTAATAGTATTATAGAGTTTAGCTTCTTATTATAAGCTAAGAGCTCGTATAAAAGTCAATCCTCTAGTTATGTCTCTCTATAATATAGTCCTCGCTAGCCTACTAGACCCTAATAATTAAGTTTATACTATACTATAATAGTATAACGTCCTCGTAGTAGTTACGACCCCTAAGAATAATAGAAGGTAGTACTATAAAGAATCGATACGCTCTAAAATATAACCTACTTCTAGAATATAGTATACGCGCTCGTAGGTTTAGGAGATATTCTCGTAGACGTCTTTATATATTAATAGATAATAACTACCTATACTCCTAGGCTACTATAAGGAATATAGGTAGTTATTATAGTAATAGGACTAAGACAATGTTTAATAGTCCTACTATCTACTATTTATATATATAATTCTTATAATACGCTATACTATTCTAACTACGAGATAAGTAGCTATTCTTTTCTTTATTCTTCGAGGTAAAACGCCCTCTCTAGCCTACTCGTACTTCGTTCTTTCCGCCTCCTTAGCTTCTAGCTACGCTAGGATTAGTAGGTAAATTTAGTAAAGGCTAGTTTATTAAATAGTAGGTCCTAAGTACTAGGACTCCTTTACTACTAGGCGTAATCTCTATCGTACGCCCGCGGTAGTTATAGAGATTTAGCTCTATAAGCGATAGTATACTACTATCGTAATTCGTAGGTTTATAGCTAGTACCGCGTATAGGTACTCTCCTTTACTAGCTACTTATAGTATATAGTATTACGATTTAGAATTCTATAGATACTATATCTCTCTATCTAATAGTTAGTACCTTAGGTAAGTTATACCTTAGGCTTTAGGAATTCTTAGTAGAGCG